>JAJOZX010004273.1:0-230000 GCA_023014485.1 Bathynomus jamesi
ATGTGCACCGTCTGTATCTCTGCAAATTTCAAATCTATCCTCAGCGCTGCGAAACACATTTTGAAGCATTTCAGGTGTTATCTCCCGCACTGCCATCTGGATGCGTTCTTTAAGTTCAGCTAAACTATTGATCTTTTGGCGATAAACCTTTGTTTTTATGAAACCCCATGCAAAGAAATCCAGGGGTGTCAAATCCGGAGAACGCGGAGGCCAAGGTCGAGGTCCTCCACGTCCAATCCACCGATTCGGAAGGCGTCTGTTGAGGTATTCTCGAACAATTAGAGCATAATGACATGGTGCTCCATCTTGTTGAAACACAACATTATCAAGAATGCCATCATCAAGAAGCTGTGGTTCGAGAAACTGCTGAAGCATATCAAGGTAGACGGTACCTGTTACAGTTGCTTGCGCAAAGAAGAATGGGCCATAAATTTTGGATTTGGTCATTCCGAGCCACACGTTAACTTTTGGAGAGTCTCTTTGCCATTCTATGACTTCAGACGGTCTTTCATTGGACCAGATACGACAGTTGTGTCGATTGACTTTACCACATGTATGGAAAGTCGCATCATCACTGAATAAGATGTTATCCAATAAACTTTCATTTTCGATTTGATCCACAATTTCTGCACACCTTCCTGCTCGATTTGGATAATCCTCTTCATTTAGGGCATGCAGTACTTGAATGTGATAAGCCTTTTCCATCAGTGTCGAACGCAAGATTCTATGAACTGTTGTCTTGGATATGTTGAGTCTTCGACCGGCCTCTCTAACCGAAGTTGTTAGTTCATCCTCAAACAATTGTCGTACCTGTTCGGTACTGTTACGTGCTGTCCTTGGGCGTCCTCTTCCCACCTCGTCGTGTACGGATCCAGTTCTTTTAAATTTGTTCACAAGTTCACGAATCGCTTTGTCTGTAGGACCGGTTCTGTGGAATCTTCTTGTAAATTTTTCTCTGATTTCATTACATTGCATTCCTTTGATACGGGATGTTACAACAAAGATGCGTTCTTGTGTATTCATTATTAATAGGGTTCTGAAAGAGAATGAAAATATAACTATGAAAAACTATTAAAAAATTATGAAAATAAAATTATGAAAAAAATTTAGAAATTTATACATTTTTAACACATATTAAACATGATAAACATAAATAAAAGTGTGTTTTTAAAAAATTTGTCCGATTTCATTGAAATAGATAGTTAATTCTGGGACACCCTGTACAGTATATATATATATATAACCAAACAGGAAACGACCACTAAATGGGAAAACTGAGCACGGAAATTAGAAACTCAATAAATGTTTTATACACAAATATTCAAGGCCTCTACACGGACCATGCAGGCTGCAAATTACAATACTTACAGAGTTTAGCTACCGATTCCAGTATAGATATTATATGTCTAACGGAAACACACTTGCATAAATGCGAAAAGCCTGTGAAAACTGTATCGAGGATACTGAATTAGCATTGCTGGACTACAACATACACAGAGCAGATAGTGGCTAGACGAGGGGGAGGGCGTTGCATCTACGTGAAAAACACGTACACATGTGAAGTGAAGGTAAACAAATCAAACAGCACAGTTGAAGTTATTATATTAGAAGTAAAAGAACTGAACCTAAAAATTATGAACATCTACAGACCACCAAACACCACAAAAAGTGAATTCCAATTTATTACAAATGAAATAGAAAACATTAAAATTACTTGAAACTCCAGCAACAAATATTTTAATTTTCGGAGATTTTATTTTCCCACTCATAACATGGAAGAAAAATGACGAAGTTATACATGTCGAGAAGTTTCGTGGCAACATTACTAAAGATGATAAAACCCAAGCAACAATACTATTAGATATTATGGAACATTACTCCCTTACCCAGGAAATCTGTGAGGCCACGAGAAAGGAGAACGTTTTGGATTTAATCTTGACAAATAACAACGAGATAATAATAAATAAAAAAGTAACGCATACAAAGTTCTCCGACCATAACCTCATCGATATAGAATTGAAGTTAGCACCCGGAGTCCGAAAACGCATCCTTGAGAGGCAGAAGGAATATTTGAAGGCTTAAACATAAATTCAAAGAAAGTAAATTGGGAAAACGTAAATAAAGATTTAAAGGAGGTAAATTGGGAATTGCTACTTCACGAGAAGACCACAAGAAATACCATGTATAATAGAGAGTGAAACCAAACCTATAATACTGAAACATATTCCAGAGAGACAGGAAAAAAAACGTGGCAAGTTCGAGAGGAAAATCAGGACACTATTCAGGCAACGAAGACAAACTGTAAAACATCTCCACAGATTCAAAACTGATGCAGAGAGACTCAAACTAGAGAGAAACTAGGCGAAATAGAAATAGACCTAAAGCAAACATTCATACATAGACAAAAGAGGAGGAAAACAAGGTAACAGAAAACAAAAAATAACCCAAAATACTTCTACACGTTTGCGAAAAGGAAAATGCAGTGCAAGGAGAATATTCGTTAGTTGATAGACGGGGAGGCCAGAATACACAAATGACCCGAAAGAAATAAGCGAACTGCTTAGGAAACAACTTAACTCTGTGTTTAGCACCCCAAATCCGAGATGGAAGTGGAAAACCCAGACGAATTTTTCGACATAGATACAAATCAACCAAGAACAAATTCCGGCACAAATCTATTAATGAACTTCGAGTTCACAGAAGAAGATGTAATTACGGCATTATCACAGATGCGAGACAATTCAGCGCCAGGGCCAGACACATAGAGTGCCACGTTTCTGAAGAAATGCAAAGAGAGTATTGCTAAACAGCTATATTTACTATGGAGGAAATCACTCGACACAGGACAAATTCCACTCCCCTTAAAGAACGCGAACATTGCGCCACTATTTAAAAGTGGTAACAGAGCAATGCCCAAGAATTATCGGCCAGTGGCTCTCACCTCACACCTTTTGAAAGTATAATTAGAGGCAAAACTACCTACTACCTACAAGAAAAAGACTCGTACATTGTACAACCCAAATCAACATGGCTTCAGTGCTGGAAGATCATGCCTATCACAGCTACTAGACCACCAGGAGAAAATATTAGAAACATTGTGTCGAGGATAAAACATAGATGTAATATATACGGGCTTTGCTAAAGCCTTCGATAAATGTAACCATGGAATCATAGCTCACAAACTTAAGAATACAGGAATTACTGGAAAGCTAGGAAGGTGGATATCTAATTTCTTGACGCAAAGAACACAGAGTGGTGGTAAACAGAGTTAAATAGGAAGTCTCGGAAGTCATGAGCTCTGTCCCACAAGGGACAGTATTAGCTCTCTTGCTGTTTATAATAATGATTGCAGATATTAAGGACAGTACTGTATCATGCTTCGTAGATATCAAAACATATGTAAGGAAATATTGAATGAAGGTGACATACGAAAATTACAAAACGCCATTGAAACATTATTCCAGTGGGCAGAAGACAACAATATGAAGTTCAACGAAGAAAAATTCCAACTTCTAAGATATGGTAATAACAAGGAGCTACAGATAAAAGGGTACAAAACTATGCAAGCCAAATAGATAACACCAAATCCACAAGTCAGTGATCTTGGAGTAATAATGTCGTCGGATGCAGAATTCAGAGAGCACTATAACCTTAAAATTACAACGGCTAAAAAAATAATGGGAATCATCTGGAGGAGCTTCCGCAGCAGGACAGCAAACATCATGCTCAAATTATGGAAGAGTCTAGTCCTACCAATAATTGAATATTGCTCAGTACTCATAAGCCCATACAGAAAACGAGACATTGCGAACATTGAAGCTAAGAACTTTTACGTCTAAGATAGAGGAAACGAAAGGTGGAGACTACTCGTCTCGACTACAATCCCTGGAACTCTACTCTCTCGAAAGAAGGCGCGAGCGGTACACAATAATGTACATACGGAAAATACTTGAGGGCTCTGTCCCTAACCTTAGAAACGAAATAGAAACAAACTGGAGTGAGAGAAGAGTCAGAATTTGTACGGTCCCAGCTGCGGTGGGTCAATGGGCCATGAAAACGAGGATGGAAAATACCCTCAGAATACGAGGCCTAAAGCTTTTCAATGTCCTACCAAGAGAAGTGAGGAATTTCCAGCACACCGACCTGAATAACTTCAAGAACCAGCTGGACAGATTCCTGTGCAAAGTCCCTGACCAGCCATGCGTAGCTGGCTACGAGGGCAGGAGGAGATCAGGCAGCAATTCCCTCCTTCACCAAATCTCTCAAATGAGGCGAGATGCTGCAGAGGGATCGATGTATTCCGGACTGGCGATCCGGTATTGGAAGTGATCTGTGTTATTCATCTGCGTTTATGGAATCTTGTCTCAACAAGGCAAAACGAACTTTCTATCGTGTGAATAATAACACTCGTACTTTGTCAAAGAATATTTTAGTACTTCCATTTTTCCCGGGCTTTTTAGGCATTGCTAATGTACTTAAACTTTTGGATATTAATGTAGTATTTTCATATAACAATATTGTGAAAAATATCAAAGTAAAAAATAGCCCTACCAATAATTCAGGCATTATCTATAAAATTTGTTGTAAACAATGTGATTCCTTTTACATAGGTCAGACGGGAAAGGATTTGCACACACGTATAAAACAGCATCAATATTCCGTTAGAACGGAACAGTCGTCCAGTGCCCTTTTTGTCCATTTGTCAGAGTTATCCCACTGTATTGATTGGAATAATGCTACAGTTTTGTTTCACTCTAGCAACATTGTTAATAGAAATATTCTTGAGTCTGCCATTTTCCAACTTACAAATAACTTCAACATAAGCAAAGGTCTTTTTTAACTCGATCCTGTTGTTTTGAATTCCTTCAGAACGGATTTAGATAAGAAGGGTAGAACGCTAAACCTTTGGTAAACTTGTATGCTACTCTAATAACTTTTATTTTTCAATTTATTTTTATATATATCGAACTTAGACAAGAAGGGCAGAGTGCTAAAACCTGGGCAGATTTCCAGTATAAATTTGTGTGCTCCTCTTGTTTTATTTTTATTTTTCAATTCATTATTTTTTTTAATTAACTATAACATTGGTTGGAAACAATTCATTTGATCTTGTGTTGGATTCGAGCAAAAGTGCTAAAAATCGGTAGTTTTTCCTTACAAATTTGTATGCTCCTCCCACAATCCTTCAATGCTTAATTTTTATTTTTATTTCTCCGTTTATTGTATATATATATTTTTTTTTTCTGTAACGTATATATAGGCTGTAACTCTTTATGTACTTCAGTGTTCCTGAGGTTGTCATTAGACGAAAGCGCTTGAGCACTATTCTGTCTTTCCTTTCCTTCGTGGTTTTATTCATCATAAATATTTTATTATTTATTACAGAAATTGTTCAAAGTGACCTCCATCATGTTCAATACACACGTTGCATCTTTGAACCACTGAACATCAAAAAGCGCGCCACAGTTCTTTGTTATTACTTAACGTCTCGAACTCTTGACGTATCAAAGTCTTCATGTGAGCGAAGTCCCGCGGTTTCTGGCTGTAGACTCTATCTTTGGTTGTACCCCACATTGAATAATCACATCACATTGATTCACAGGCCTGCGATGGTTTTGTTGTCCGAAATATTTTATCACTTATATAGTAATTTTTGAACGCTGATTCCGAAAATAATATTCATTTTTCGCCATCACGTACAGATTTTTTACAAAATGTCACATTTCATATTACATATGTAAGTAATTCTCATTAAATTTTTATTAAAAACTACTGCCTATAAATGCTTGGTTTCACCAAGACATCAAAGAAATAGAGAAGAGATATCAGAGAAGGTGGGACATCAGCATGATGGCTGATTACTGCTGGATGTTGAAACGGGATACTCCAGAATTATTACATAAAAGAAAAGGAACAGCACGTACATTCGAGACTAAAAGGCATAGATCTCACAAGAAAACTCAGGACAAATAAAGATGAATATGTAATTGACGTTAATAGTCTTCTTTCTTTTTAAAGTTGTTTGCATTTGTAATTAGTATAACAAAGCGAAATAGGTACTTAATGTAAATTGAAATAAATAATATTTATGTTGTTGTTTTTTCCCTTCCAGTTTGCAGAAAATTCTTACGTGATAGAAAAAACTGGACACCTTATTCGAAATGAGCGTAGTTGAATTATATAAAATAAGTTATTAGTAAGAAAACGACTATTACAAAGTTGTCATTCGCAAGCCTGTGAATTTTTCAATGTTGGGTATAATCAAAGATAGTCTCCGGCCAGAAACCGCGAGACTTCGATCATATGAAGACTTTGATACGCTAAGAGTTCGAGACGTTGAATAATAACAAAGAACTGTGCCACGCTATTTGTTCAGTGGTTCAAAGATGCAACGTGTGTATTGAACATGATGGAGGTCACTTTGAACAATTTCTGTAATAAATAATAAATATTATTCTTCGCAAGGTGATTTCATTATTCTCGGTAAAGCGACTTAAGCCGCACCCTGTGTGTGTGTGTGTGTGTATATATATATATATATTGTGTGTGTGTATATATATATATTGTGTGTGTGTATGTTTATGCAAAAGCACTGTTCCTGAAATCTGAACTTAGTATGGATGGTATATGCTATATATACATGATGACTAACGTAAAACGTGCATCATATTCATAGAGCTATCCACTATACCATACACGATTATTAAAATATATATATATACTGTATATATATATATATATATATATATATATATATACTGTATATATATATATATATATATATATATATATATATATATAATATATATATATATATATATATATATATATACTGTGTATAATATATATATATATATATATATATATATATATATATATATATATATATAAGTATATATATATATATATATATATATATATATATATATACTATATATATATATATATATATATATATATATATATACTGTATATATTGCTATGAAATAATGTATGGAATTGTAATATTATTTAATATACAATATGAAAAAAAAATTGTGTATATGTACTGTATATATAAACCTTGGTTAACCTTGGTTTAGCTTCCGCCCGAATTGTTCATTCTAACGAAGGTCAAGCTTGTCACTCCACCTTAGACCTATAGTTTAACGGAATCCGAACCACCCCACACCAGCAGCCCAGCGTCTTAACCACTAGGCTACCCAGGGTACCCATTTATCTACTAACCAATTTCTTTATTGTGTGGAAAGATGAACAGCTGGGTTTTGCTACACGCTGCCTGCCGTCACCGGGTCTCGACCCCGGGGCTGATGGATTCGTAGTCAGCAACGCTAATCACTACACCACCGAGGCGCATATATATATATATTTTATTTATACTGCATATTAAATTTGTAAAATTCTTTTATTCTATTTCGTAAGTAAAATGTCGAACTTTATAGGATTACAAGTAAAGGTTAATGTATTTACATATTTTTACATTTATTTTACACTTTTTTACACTTAATTTTTAGAGAATTTTCAGCCTGCAAAATCTGCAAACGCGAAAAATGTTTGCAAGGCAATGGAATGATTGTTACCAGGTGTGAAATCTTTTAATATATATACAGGGTGGGCCGTAAGTTTCCATACATAGGAAAAATAAACATTTTTTTATGGACAACCATTTTTATTTATATAATATGCTCTACATGGTTGCCATTGTTTTGAAAACACATTTCAATACGTGTTCCCCACTGTTGATGAACACGCATTAGCACAGTTGACGTTATGCTTGTAATGGCGTTGGTGATACGTTCCTTTAGATGATTTATGTCTCGTATCTTTTCCTGATACACCATGGCCTTCAAGTGCCCCCAAAGATAGAAATCAAGGGGGGTGAGATCTGGGGATCTGGGAGGCCACTCCACAGGACCACGCCGACCAATCCAAGCATCCGGAAACTGCTGATCCAAATACCGACGCACGTATTTAAATTTTCCTATGTATGGAAACTTACGGCCCACCCTGTATATATATATATATATTATATATATATATATATATATTATATATATATTATATATATTATATATAATAATAATAATGATACAATTCAGAATGGTCCCCTAAGAAACTTTTATGTTGCACACAGACCGTGCATGGAACAAGGAACTCTTCTGGGAAAATTAAATTCACTATAGTCCGAATAAGTAAATTTGGTAAATGACAAATACTATAGTTTTTCTTTTTCATGATGGAAGCCCAACATGGGCAACGGGTCACTAGTAAAGAGGCCCTAAAATTCCTTGTTCCATGCACGTTCTGTGTGTAACAAAACTTACTGAGTTATTCTGAGTTGTATCACATTAAACGGACATGTTAAGTGTCTTGAAAAGTAGACGCTCAAATTTTCCGTTTGATGTTTTTGATTTTTGGCTAAAAGTACAGTAGTTACCCCTTTTTCTTCGCTGATTCGATCCCACGTAAATGCAGCGACTTTCTTGCGTATATTGAGGTTTTGAATGTAGCGATCTGGGAAGCTTTAAACACTAGACTCTGTCCCAAAGCTGGATCCTATCTGCTTAGCAGATAGCTGGTGAGGGAAGCTATATTTTGGGGTCTCTTTGCTAGTGCCCACGTTGGGCTTCCATTATGGAAAAGAAAAATGTTAGTATTTTTCATCTACCATTACTTATTCGGACTATAGTGGATTTAATTTTCTCAGAAGAGTTCCTTGTTCCATGCACGGTCTGTGTGTAACATATATATAATATATAATATATGATATTTATATACAAATAGCAGTAATTCAAATATTTATAGCTAGATATAAGTAGAGTGAACCACAATAT
Organism: Bathynomus jamesi; assembly: GCA_023014485.1. Lineage (NCBI taxonomy): Eukaryota > Metazoa > Arthropoda > Malacostraca > Isopoda > Cirolanidae > Bathynomus > Bathynomus jamesi. The sequence continues at coordinate 8,835 of JAJOZX010004273.1, forward strand.
TTTATTTAAAAAACTAGAGGACAAGAAAATTCCCACGTACATATTCAATTTATTGAAATTGCGGTATACCCACCAATCTTTTTACGGTTAAGTGGAGCAATGTGCTATCCGAATGCTTTGGTTCCTCCTGCGGAGTGAGGCAAGGCTCCTTGTTCTCTCCTCTGCTGTTTAATGTGTATATTGACGAATTAATTGCTTCACTTAATGAGGCAAAAGTTGGATGTTGTATAGCTAACAACGAGGATAAATAACTTGGTCAATGCCGATGATATGGTGTTACTAAGTCCTTCCGTTAAAAGTCTGGATTTTCTCTTAAAAATCTGCGAAATATATTCGCAGAAACATATTCTTTTTAATGTTACAAAAACTAAGGTTATGCAATCCCATCCCAACAGTTCTAATCAGCCAGCTGATATTAGTTTTAAAATGAGAGGTGACGTAGTAGAGAAAGTTTGACCCAAATATTTAAATTCTTGTACTTTCACCAACTCCTTGAGTGATGACTCGGATATCAGAAAACAATATCGAAGCCTCTGTACGAAAGCGATATGACTATAAGGAACTTCCGGTTCTGTACAAGTGAAGCCAAAGATATTTTCTTCTGTATCTTTTGCACTAATATATACGGACAGCAACACTGTGGGTGAATTATAAAAAAGGTTCTGGCAGAACCCTAAATTCATTATACAACAGACCTTTCAGACTCGTACACAAGTTATCCCAGAGATGCTCAGCCTCGCAAATGTTTGCTCACCACAATGTCTCGAGCCTCCCGGAAGTAACAAGACGTGGTCAGTACAGTGTAATATAAAGAATTTAAAAACTCAGCCAACCCGATTATCCAAGCTTATTCCTCAGTCCTGCCATATGTCTTCTAAGCTATGAAATTCATGGCATGAAAACGTTTGTCTTGTAGCTCCACTTAACTTCAATATTACTATTTTTCATTATTTGTATTTCTATCCTGAGAATCTGAATTTTCCTCGTATTTTATTGTCAGTTTATATCATTTATCTTTGTCATTTGGACTAATGGTCTGCCAATAAATTTTTTAATTTTCATTTCATATATCTTGAATAAAGACCTTTTTTCTTTAATAAATTAGCTATATAACCTAACTAAAATCAGGTTCAGTCAACTTTCACCACTTAAGTTTAACATCAAACGCTTTTCTCTCCATCAAATGCTTCCCTCCTTCTTCAAATATTTTACTGCTTTAAACTTTATTTCCTTTGTGTGGGAGAGTTAAATACTCCCCAAAAATACACCTTATTTTCGTTAATTAGAAAACTTTTATATATAATAATTACCTTTACGGGTAAAATAAAACGGGTTTTTTATCTTTCAATGAAGTATATTTCAATTGAAGAAGGCTGTTTTCCGAAAACGAAATTAAAAGGTGATCCAGTGAATATTATGATAAATTCTTAAAACAAAGGTATAGAATTTATTGTATACTATCTGAGAGGTTAATTAAATGTAAAGATTAATTATCGTAGCTATTGTCTAAAAGATAAAAATCTTGCTCGCTTTTCATTCAGTTTCAAGACGGGTGTATTATAATTACGAGGGAAAGGATCTTGTTTGAAGTTGGAAGGGATTCGATAGGGTGTATAGAGAGCCTTCAGCAAAGATGATAGAGTAAATTATTCTAAAAAGTTTTTAACTGTAAGCAATTTATTATATTGGTAATCCACAAAATATGAGGTGCCTTTTTTTTAAGAAACTATCATTTGGAGGGCCTTGGAGGCCCCCCTGGTGAGGTTGGGTGTGCGACCGCCCCTCACGGCCCCCACCCCTAAATGACGCCTTTGGTTCGCAGAGGTGTTTATCGGGGTTTTGTGCAAGCGTATCTTACGAAGGTTACTCGGAGAGCAGTTGAGTCTGCCAACAGTGTTGTGCAGTTGAGGGCGATCGAGGATTTACTTTGGATAAGGATTTATTACGTTAATAATAATAATAATAATGGGTTTCAACCAGGGATGAGAAAATGATAAATTTTTAAGTCCAGTTTTCGATTTCAGTTTAAGTTTGCAAAAATATCGATTTCAGTTTCGATTTAAGTTTTTATTTTTTTTTCGATTTGAGTTTATTTTTCGATTCAAGTTTTATATTTTTCGGTTCGTTTCAATTTAAATTTCGATTCCAGTTTTTTTTTCAGATTTCTTTAAGAATTTCTTTGTACTATTTATATTATTTTTTGCAGGGTACCCTATTTAATTGTTTTTCAATTTCAGTTCGAATTTCGATTTCAGTTGTCAGAATTTTTTTCAGTTCAGAGTTTTTTTCGATTTAAGTTCATACATAAAATAATATCGGTTTTATCAGTTTATCGATTCCAGTTCGATTCAGTTTCCCATCCCCGGTTTTAACTGAAAAGCTTATTTTGTATTATTTTACACACACACACACACACACGTGCGCATCTCTGAATCTCCAAGTTATATGCACCAATTACTAGTAGCAGCTTAATTGAGGCAAGTTTGTAGAGACTAATTTGTATAATCTATCGATTCTTAACGAAGGTAATAGACTTTCGTTTTATAGCTAGATAGGTTGACGCGATAGACTACTTAATTAAATAATTAACTGGTTATTCACGGTCATCACGTAACAAAAGTACCAATTGAGGAAAAAAATAGGCTGAGCTGGTTTTAGTTTTACTTAATAACAAATAAATGTTGACAGTGTTTAACATTACAATTGCTGGTGCTCTTCCAATACGTGCTCTACCGTAAAATTTACATTCCAATATGTGCTAACTAACGAAAATATCACGACCTAACCTAACCAATCGTCAAGGGCGTACAATTGACCTAACGATTGGTTAGGTTAGGTCGTGATCTTTTCGTTAGTTAGCACATATTGGAATGTAAATTTTACGGTAGAGCACGTATTGGAAGAGCACCCAATTGCTTATGGATCAATGTGAGTTACAAAAGGCTTTTCATCTATTAATTAAGTAATATAAATACGCAGTGTCATATACACAACAACAGATAATAAATTACATTAAACTATACAATAATACTTGACTGTTTATTTAAATTAACTCAATAAATGACGTACGAGTATAATACTGTACAGACGTAAAAAGAAAACGGTTTGTTTATAAGCGAGCGAAGAATTTCTTATAATGATACTTTAGACTGCGACCTAGTGGTAGGCCTATACATGAACGTGAGTTCCAAAGAACAGAACGATTGGAGGAAAACTGTCTTTGAAATAGGCGAAGAATTGTATAGTAGGCCTATACCTGAGAGATGCTTTTCGCAAGACGGCTGAGAGGAGACTAAGTTGATATTTCAACTGTTAAATCTTCAGGACACCGAGACTCGAGTGATTCCGACATTTATGGGTGCCTTTCCTCTGGTTTTATGGTTGTTTCACAGTTCTTTGGTGGTAGTCGTGGTTGGTTTTGATGGTCACCCTCTTAGGTTCTTTCTCGAGGTTTGCTTTACAGTACCGTGGGAGTGTTTTATAAAGTTAACTCTTGTCTTAGGCCTTATCGCCAGAAATACTCATTTTGGAAGAAAACGTTCGTTGCGTAACTTTACATTGGTACCAAGCAGACATAGGGCTGAGGCCTGGACTCGGCCTCGAGGCCAGCTGAAAAGTGGAAAAGCCTCGTGACTTTCGTAAGGCCTTAGGGAATCCTGATTTGTTTTGTTCTGTAATTTTCAACCCTCTGTAGCGTTGGTGTGGAGATTCTTCAGGTGGGCTCGCTCGGGGTGGATATTTTTCAGGTGAGGACCATGACCTGACAGGTGATCGTATGTGGCGGCATACTTTGATAAATATTATTCAGACAGGTGACTAGTCAGGCGGCAGTCTTTGATAAATACTATTCATTTAGGTGACCAACGGATTAGTGACAGGTCACTGTGACGTTACGTACATGAATATTATATATGTCGCGGTATATAAATATTATTCAGTCAGTCAGCAGTAGACCAATTGACTTAATGTAGCAAAACTAGTGTAAGAAAGCAATCTATCAGTTGGTCATCAGTTGAACTGAGCTCATATAATGTGTTTGTGTTATATATATGTGTATAAACTATTGTACTGTATCTATTTCTATAACAAAAAATAGGCCAAACTAGAGAAGAATACACCTGGTACACTGATAACTAGCTACTAGTATCGATAATTTTGTTTTTCGCCCGTCGTAAATTGTAACATATAAACTAAAATCTAAATAATATGATTTGAAATGAATATACTGTATAATATCGGATGCAAACAATAATTTTGCTAATATGGGCATTATAACTGAGATGTAAATTGTTATATTGCTTGCAAATAATTTTTTTGGTCTTTTTCATTTACTTTAATAATATAAAGTATTATATATATAACTTTAAAAATGTCTGATAATGGATAATATCAGGTGCAAATATACTCTTGAATCAAATTACATATATAACATGTTGAAATATCAGGTGCAAATATATTCTTAATATTATCGTGTGTGTGTATAATTATAATTATATAGTAATGGCATGATATAAACTTCATACCTATAGGTCTACCGTACATCAGAAACATCTTTTACATACAATACAAGCTACAATTACATTGATAAATAATCTTTGGTAGACTTTAAGACCACAATTTCTTATTGTCAAGATACATAAAAATGCAAAACTTAAAAAAATAAGGCATTTCCAAATGTAGCTGTGTTTGTAATGCGCCAGGGCCATAGCTAATGGTAATCTCCAGGGGAGGCTACATAGTACCGATAATATAGGGAATTCTTTGTAAAAATAAAACGCATGTTAAAGTTAGAATTTTATATATACGCATTTATTGGACCAGAGCCATTAGACATTTAAAAAACTGACTTATAATTGTAAAACTACTTTTGGTAAACAACGTGTTAGAATGTAGAAAGTTTAAACAAACGAAACACGACTTAGATACAATACAAAATACGAGGTGTGATCAAAAGTTCGGTAAATAGTCCCACAACTAATGAACGCGTGTCACTAGGTGATGTCAGTGTGTATGGCTGATGACGTCACCTTGGCCACTTGCCAGATGCCAACAAACACCATTCAACTACGCACCAGTGCGCCGTGTCATTACTTTGTGTGAGGGCGTTTCTGTGGCGTCTGGCGATTTTGCAGAAAATGTCGAAATTTGAGCAACGTGCAAACATCATATTTTGTTTTAAACTTGGTAAGACGGCTATAGAAATGTACGGAATGCTTGCAGCTATCTACGGAGATGAAGTTCTTACAAACAAGACTGTTTGCAAGTGGTTTGGAAGGTTTCGAGAAGGAAATGAGTCTTTGGAAGATAATGAAAGAAGTGGTCGTCCGTCCGTCTTGTTTGTTGCTTTTCTCTTTACATTGCGTAAAGGTGACACAGGTTCTGGCTTTCTTTTGATGAGTTTTGCCATTTCTTGAAGACAATCATCGTGGTGTCTACTTTTGTCAACATTCTCTCTCTCTCTCTCTCTCTCTCTCTCTCTCTCTCTCTCTCTCTCTCTCTCTCTGAAGAATAGGCGGCAAAGGGTTGTAATTAAAGGGGCTAGTTCGGGTTGGGCCTCGGTCACTAGCGGGGTTCCTCAGGGTTCCGTTTTGGGGCCGCTGTTGTTTATCATTTACATAAATGATATAGACAGTGGCATCGTCAGTCGGATCGCCAAATTCGCTAATGACACCAAGCTTGGGGCCAATGTTGGGACGCCGGAGGCGATCGAGCAACTGCGTGCGGACCTTGGTAGGATGGGAGAGTGGTCCGAAAAATGGCAAATGCCGTTTAACTTGGGTAAATGCAAGGTGATGCACATTGGCTACGCCAATTCCAAGTCGGACTACTCGATGTTGGGGAGTAATATCGAGGCGACTAATTTTGAGAAAGACTTGGGTGTGCTCATTAGCAGCGACCTTAAGTTTACCAAACAGTGCGTAGAGGTGGAAAAGAAAGCCCAGAAGCTGTTGGGTTATATCAGGAGGCAATTTCAGTTTCGGAACAAGAAGATTGTGCTCTCTCTGTACAATTCCCTGGTTCGGCCGCACCTGGAGTATGCTGTGCAGTTCTGGTCGCCCACCCTCAGGAAAGATATTGAGAGGCTGGAGCGAGTGCAGGCGAGGGCCACAAAGTTAATCCCTTCCGTTAGGCATATGGGCTACAATCGACGGTTACGCGCCCTGGACTTGTTTTCACTGGAAACTCGGAGGCTGCGCGGTCAACTCATCGAGGTTTTCAAGTTCTTACACGGGTTCAACGATGTCGATTTTAGAAGGATGTTTAGTTTAAATGATAACCCAACTCGCAACAATGGTTGGAAGTTGGATTTGAAACGGTTTAGGACTAGTGTATGTGGGAATTACTTTACCTATAAGATCTGTGACACGTGGAACAGGTTACCTTCAGAAGTTGTGAACAGTTCCTCTGTGGATCATTTCAAAAAAAGGTTAGACCAAATCTTGCACACTATTTGTGTGTGTAGAAAATTTTCCGTGGCACCCATTGCCATTGGTACCTCCTCGGTATGGGCCGCAAGGCCTTTTGAGGTACTTCTTTTCCTTGTAACTCCTTGTAACTCCTTGTAACTCTCTCTCTCTCAGCACTAGTGTGTGTGTGGAAATTACTTTACCTTTAAAATCTGTGACACGTGGAACAGGCTACCTTCAGATTTGTGAATCAGTTCAAAGGTTAGACAGAATCTTGCACACTATTTGAGGGTGTAGGAATTTTTTCCTGGCACCCGTTACCATTAGTACCTCCTCGGTATGGGCCGCAAGGCCTTTTGAGGTCTCTCTCTCTCTCTCTCTCTCTCTCCTCTCTCTCTCTCTCATATATATATATATATATGTATATATATTGTATATAATCTTGAAGTGAATAGAATTTCATAAAAACACCTTCGACCTTATGCAAGATGACTTTACTCAGAGGCCACTTTATGCAAGTGGAATTTGTGCAGAGTAGATCTTATGCGTGTATATCTTACGTAAATTGACTTTATGTACGTATATTTTATAAGATTCGAGTTTATTCCGCTATTTCATATAAATGGCATACATTAATTTACCTCATAAAACAATTACTTCCAGAATTACGATGCAAATCACACTAATTTAAGTGTTTATATCCCATATTCCTACGTCATATATAAACCTTACGTAATACGAATGTATCTGTGATTAGAATAGGCGCATTTATGTCGCTTCGGGGAGAAAATAAACTCGCAGTGCGTCTTGCTCCTGATGAATCATGCAGCCGGATCTATAAAACCATGAGTATTCGCAATGCAAATTAACAAGAGCGTGTGAAAGGTTTGTGGATTGGACTATCCATTGGATTATGATAATCAAAACACTGTTAATTCTAGTGGTGATAAACCGTATAAGGAAGCCTCGTTAGTACGTTGACTCTCTATATACATTGTTGTTGCGAGCTGCTCGTACCCAAAATGGTTGTACAGGCGGAGCGATGCTTCATAGAAAGCCGAAATGGTCCGTCCAAAACTCGATTATTCCCATTTGAATTCTCGTCCAGGAATTAGAAGTCTGAAAGTGGGATCTTAAATGAAGCAATTCCAAAATAGATCCCGTTCCTATTCCTACTCTACGATTTCTCTTTTAAAAGTTAGGATTTTCATAGAAAATACTCCGCGTTGCAGCCCTTTTTTTTTTTTAATACCCCTTTTTACAGTGTTTTATACCTCATGGTGAAGAGACGTTAATATAGTGAAAGAACAAAATATAAAAATATTTATACACTAAAACACCTTAAGTTCACCGGAGGTACGTTCATGAGACCTTCGCGAACTCTCGATACACAGACCTTGTAGGGAAAATGAAGCCCAGTTCCCAGCCCCCTCTCAACTACAGTACGCTTATCAACGAACACCGAACTCTAGAAACGTTGCTGAAGAAGCTTTAAACAATAATATGAATAATATTATTAAAGAACATGAAAATAAAACATTAAAACATAAAATAACCTGAAAAGGAATGAAAATAATAACGAAATCAACAGTTACATAACGTCAGCCTTGCTGCAGGAATACATAAGGGTCACAATACAGTACGTACATATATTCTTACTCCAGCATTACTGCCGGAATACGCAAGGGTCAAAATACATATTATACTTACTTTTCTGTCTCCTCAATCCGTAATTAGTACTGAATCACAATCACAAACTTGCTCGCGAACTCTCGAATTTTGTCCAATATTATCTTCTCGCGAGTTTGCGACCTTGCGGTGTATAGGGAATAACATCTCGGCGATTAATTTTATCCATACATCTAATCTACAAAGGAAGAAATTATTCTACCCGAACCAACATGGATTTAGGGCTGGGAGATCATTTCTATCACAGTTATTAGACCACGAAGAGAGAATAATGGAAGCATTGTATCAAAGTCAAAATATAAGTGTAATAATCATATATAATGATTTTGCTAAAGCTTTCGATAAATGGGATTACTGGAATTACTGGAAATTTGGGACGATACATATTTAATGTTCTGAGAAAAGTGCTACATTCTATACTATTGTAGCTGCGGTGGAACGGGGGACCACGAAAACGATGAAAAATACTCTCAGAATATGAGATCCAAGACTCTTTAACTCGCTGCCACGAGAATCGAAGAACTTCTAGCACACCAGCTAGAATAATTTAAAAAATTTACTCGACAGCAGCTTACGCAAAGTCCATGACCAGCCACGCGTAGCTAACTGGCTATGAGGGCAGGATGAGTTTAGTAACCAACTCTCTCCAATATCAACTACCCTAAATGAGGCGAGATGCTGCACAGGGGTCGAACGCAGATCAACCTGAACATTCGCTCAAAGCCATCAAAAGTACCAAAAGTAATTATTACATTAATATAATTATACTGTGTATATATAATATTGTATATGAAAACTACTAATTTTATATTGTATAAATGATTAAAATAATTATGTGGATCTAATAGTAGAAGTGAATGCTTTAAAAATTGATTTGCCAATTCCCGATGACGGTTAGCAATTACCAAAACCTATTCCTCTCTCATAAAACTCGCATTATCCTAACGTTTTCTTCTTCTCTTTCCAATTTGGGAAGGACCTGTTTGGAAACTCATTAAGGGACACTATTAAAAAAAAAAAAAAAAGAACAGAAAACGGAGGATTTTTTTTTTTTTTTTAAGTCGAACTATGCCTCTGTTTTTTTTTATACATTTTATTTTTATTATTTTTTATTTATATGTCATTACGCATTACTTTCTCATTGAATTGTTTTCGTTCTCCGTGGATTGGGTAAGAGCGGCGCTTGACTTTTACAAAAGAGGGAAGTGTGTGGTTGTATAGGAATACCGCAGAAATTGCAACACCGCGTCAGTCATCGTAAATATTATTGTATTTCGCTGTTATATTTCACCTGTTGCGTGGTATCCACAAGAGCCGCGTGTATACGAGCTTTTAAAGTGATACTGGTATTGGTGTATATATAAAATTTACATATTTTAACTGATGTGGGGGAAGAAGCGTTTTAAACATTTCCTAAAAACTACCGGGATATACATTGGCCACGTTACATCATCACTTCCCATTAAATCAGCAAGGTTAATCGACGTTGCGCGTGTCTAATAGTTGGATGGGTGGCCGTCCTCTATGTTTAGACGATGTAGCGATCCACGGTTGGATCCTACGTAAAGCCGTAGGTTTCCTCCATCACGCGACCACTTAGAAGGAAATTAAACAACCCCAATAATTATTATTATTCTGAATCTACACCAAAAAAAAACCAATCCCGCTACTTACTTAACCCTTTAGTCCAGTGGTTCTTAACCTTTTTACTACCATGCCCCCTCTAGGAATTGGTCCTTCCCTCCACGCCCCCCTTCAATCAAAATAACATTCTCAATAACTTCTCAATATTAGCCCATGCTCTCGTTAAGAGAATAACAAATACAATTAGAGAAATTCCTGTTTCTAGGGGGGCGCGCCCCCCCGGTTAAGAACCACTGCTTTATTCTCTTCTTTCTCTCGGGCTAACCTTAGAGTGGATCTTAGGGTCTTTGTTAGCCTTAGCTTCTGTAGAAATAGAAAATATCTTCTATTTTCTCAATTCACTCCAAAAAGAAGTTTTGAACATCATTTCTTCTCCCAAAAGAAGTTACGTAGCATTAAAGTAGGTTATTGTATCATCTGAAAAGACGTTTTGATATTGAAAAGAAGGAAAAACTTTCCATAGAATGCATCCTCAAAATTAAGTTATTTAATCTAAATGAAGAAAGTGTTAATTTGAGTGCAAGTTTTCGTTACACTGTACTTAAGTTTTTTATTAAATTAACATAAATATCGTAAATCGTTAAACTTCACGTATCTTTATGTAACCGTAACATTATAAACATTTATCATGCGGCGATGACAACTTTATATAGTGTACAGGGTGTCCACAATGTCTTGTCACACCAGTAAAATACTAACTGATTTGAAAGAAAAACTAAAATCGGCTAGTATTTTACTGGAGTGACGAGACATTGTGGACACCCTCCCTGTACAGTAGTTTTCCCTACACTGTGCATTAGGGACTCCTGTGCTCCCCCTTGCCGAAATTTCTGATAAATACTCGTGGCATTTATAATTTCATTCTCCGACAAGTAATTTGATTTGAAATAACATTTGTGTAATTGAAAAATTTATATCATAAATTTGTACGTGGAGCGGGTATCATAACCATTTAAAATACCATAACCATAAACCATTAAGCTTTAATATATGTACTTCATCCCATACGGAACGACATGGTCTCACTCGATGTATTATGAAGTGTTACATTTTTCCTCCAAAAGATGCCGCTACTCTCTCTTGTCTATGACAGGTGCCCAGACGTAGTGCCAGAGGAGTTTCTTTCTCACTTCCTAAATGCATATTAATACACCACACGGTCTCTTTAGTTTTGAGTTTTGTTCACTTTTTTTTTTTTCTACTACTGTACATCCCTGACTGATAACGAATCACTGAACTAAACGAGCGTAATCATCATCGATAAAAATTTGAAGTTTTAGCATTGAATTTAAGGTGTAAAAATATTTTACCTGCTCTGATTGGTCTACCTTTGGAAGGAATGAAACATGGTTCTTCATTGCACAATTCATGACGCTCAAACCCAACATGGTCTAAATACACCTCAGTGAAAGATGTACAGTCCTCGTCTTCGCAGGCGGAGACTACTGTAAAAGTGTGGTCTTGTCAACGACCGCCCAAGAATGTAACAAACATTTTCAAACGCCCAGTCATTTCACGTGATGTCTAAACGTTTCCAGCATTTCGAGTAATGCCCGTGACCCTCAATCACAGTCATTACCAAACCAACCTAACCTAACCTTCACGAAGCGATTAAAGGTCACAGGCCTAGCGCGAAATGCCTAGAACTTTTAAGCATTACATGAAATGACTGGTTTCACATATTGACAATAACATATATACAGGGTGTCCCATAAGTCCAGTCTCATAGGAAAATTTATTTTAAATTAAATTTACAAAAATAATATATATTAGAACTAAAACAAATGTTCAAATTGATATCTTGTTTTGGGTTTTTTTTTTTTTGGTTGCAGGTAGAATAACACAATGGCTAATATGTCAGCGAGTTACACTCCTGAGGAAAAGGCGGATGCCTTTTCCTCACAACTGTTTGGGGGTCAGCTAAGAACCCTCACAGAGTAAAATCTGTTGGTAAGAAAAAAAAAAACGAAACGCGTTTAGTTAATCGCGTTTTGGGGGGGGGGGGGTGGGGGGTGATATCCAACAAAGGAGTGGTTAAAATATAATAATTGTTTTAGTTACAGTGGCCTTTTTATGGGCTTCGTTTTGTTACTGTAGAATTTTATTTTGAATCTCATATAAACACTAATAAATTATATTTCCTAACGACAACCCATGTGTGTGTGTATATATATATATATATATATATTATATATATATGCACCCGTCTATAAAGGATCAATATTAGGTTTTTTAGTTTTTAAAAAAAGATGCATTTCTATTTTCTTTTAGATATGAAGTTTTTAAGTACAAATATAAAAATTTTCACAAAAAAAAAATTTAATACAATTCTAATGCAGAACAAAACTATAAATACCAAATTTGTTGAACGCGTCCGTTTTTTCAGGATGACGTAACAGGTAGAACATTCTGCGGTACGTTATGTGAAGAATTTCAAAGAAGGCGATTCGACTCCGATTAAGGTAAAATGTTTTTTTGTTTGTTTTTGTATAGATAATGTATATAAGTGAATATACGCATTATGTGTACACTTTACTACTACTACTACTACTATACTACTATTTCTTCACTTCACTACTGGAAAGTAGTAAAGTGAAGAAATTCTGATAAAAAATATCAGAGAAATAAATTAGACATTTTGGTAATTCGAAAATTAAAATAAGGTTTTTTTTTAATTTAAAGAGATTTTTGTTAAAAACGAATAAACGCAAAATTTCTTCGATCAACTCTAAATATTTTTTTACTGAACCAAATTATCAACAAAATTCACTCTTCAACGCGGAACAAAAATTTCGGTGTTTAAAAATAAAACAAAAATTTTGTTGAAACACGTTTATTTTTTGTTTAAATCACCAAAATATTTTCCTCTGGCGAATAAATACTGGTATTCATCAAAGCAATATCGGACTTTTCTAGATACTGTAGTTTGACTGGAATCGTTCACGCTTGGCTTGAACACAAAATGCGCGGAAAATTTGCCCTAACTGTCGGCACTGTAACTTCTAGTATTTTTATATATTGGTCACAGTTAATTCTATCTTCTATCCGTGTCATTTCTCTGACATCGTATCAGCACATCCATCCCCAGATATACCCCTTGAAGTGGACACTTTTACAGTTTCTTCCATTTTCTCCGTTTTACTTTTATAGCGTGTTGTTCCTTCTCTAAATACGCGAACGCGGTTCGTAGAAGTGAATGTTTTCTTATCCGTCATTATAACTTGTTCCAGAAATCCAGTTTTATCTCGGTGTTCTGCGAAACGAAGACTACTTATCTCTATGGTAATATTAAGATTTAGATTTAATGCAATTTTCACTTCAGTTGAAGCAGCAATTTTTGCGGCTTCTCTTTCTTTCGTTTTTTTTTTTTTACTCCCACTTCTAGGGTAGCATTTCAAATTTTTTCCTCCCCCTCCCCCTCCCCCTCCCCCTCCCTCATCTTTGAGTCCATCTCTGAAGAGGTTTTGTAGTAGCACCGAGAGCCTCTGTATATCGGGCAGCGTAATCCCTGATTCATACATTCCAATAATCCTCCCTCTCCCTCTCATTTTTTCGTGATGGTCGTTGTTAATCTGTAACAATTAATCCATTAGTGCCCATTGGTAGAATTTCCTACCGCCAAAATTTTTTATCATTATTGCATCTTTTTCTCGTATTCACGCGATCTTCGGTATGAGTCATTGATATGACGCAATCTAAAAGTTTGCGTCATATCAATGACTCATAAGCATATAATGATATAACACTCATAAGCATATTTTCAATGAATAATAAGTTATACAGGATGAAAGTGATTTAATCTTTTTCATATTCTTTAATATTATAGTTAAATATGTTATTTTATAGCTACTCTTTTAAGAGCTCCATCTCCATTTATACTTTGTTCCGTGTGGGAAGTGTGGTCTGGAGCGACATCCTCCATAAAAATACTGGTCAAAAATATTTCCTAAATGTTATACGAACAAAAGAATAATAATATCCAGCTTGCACGTAAAAATTATAAAAGATTTTGTATTAATTAATGTTAGGCCTAAGCCCTACAACGGGAGTCGCGAATTAATTTTCTCCGCGGTTTGCGGTTTGCATAGGTATTTCTGTCGGGTTGTATTGTTTCGCCAGACTTTAAGTTACGAACCAAAATGTGTTCGCCTTATATCGTTTCATTTGGGTCAAATGAAAGATAGATACTTTTTACTTTTATATTAGCTTAGGTTAAGTAAGTTAGGTTAGTTGAACTCTCACCTAGATTTATAAAACCTAAAATTGTAGAGCGATAGATAGGTACGTTTTAGCCCAAACGAAACGATAATAATAGTCCAGGTGTTAACCCGAAAGGCCGCACTCGTCTGGCCTGAGCGCTGTACCAGTTTCTGGCGCTTATCACCGTTATTATCCACGTTCAAATATTTTGCTGGTAACTTTTTTTTTTTTATTAGGCGTGGGTGGGGGCCAGAACTGTGACGTAATGGCGTATTCCAATAAGTATCGTGTCCCCGATCGAAAAGAAATAAAAAGAAATCGCATCTACGATATCATGTTTTGGCCTCAAATCATTTCAAGTCGGAAATGAGAGAATAGGTTTTAAAATAAAGAATTAACAAGAGCTTAACCCTGTGATTATAATGGATTTAAAAAAGCATTTATGAAACTAATTCGTTAGGTCTACATTCGCGTAACGAGTTCCAAAAGATTTCTAATACAAAATCTACAATAATATTTTTGCAATTCTGGATTCTGGATATAGAAAAAAAATGATTTTAGTTGAAAAAAATAAAATAAATAAATATATGGGCACTCGGTAAAACGGTGTCGGGTTCAAAGTGGTGAGACTCTGAGTTCGCTCCCAGCTACTGGCGTCGGGTGGGGTTGTGTATATATATATATATATATATATATATATGTATATATAAATTATACCTTTGGTTAGCTTCCGCCCGAATTGTTCATTCTGACGAAGGTCAAGCTTTTCACTCCACCTTAGACCTACAGTTTAACGTGGAATCCGAACACGCCCCACCAGCAGCGTCTAGGTCACCCAGGGTACCCATTTATCCACCAACCACTTTTTTTTTTGTGTGGAAGGATGAACAGCTGGGTTTTGCTGCGTGCCGGCTGCAGTCTCCGGGTTTCGAACCCGGGACCGATGGATTCGTAGTCAGCGACGCTAACCACTACACCACCGAGGTGCATATATATATATATATATATATATATATATATATATACATACACAGGGTGTTTGAAAACTTTCTGTACAAATTGTAATGGGGGATAGGCAACACCAAGACAAACCCTTTTCGTCTATAAGTGTATGTCCGCTGACGTCACCATTCGGCGCGAGAGGGCGCGCTGCAATTGGCTAAAAGGTGAAGTGGGCTAGACTCGCGCTTGCCGCGGGCATTCTTAAATCGGACGTAGTACGCGTAACATGGAGCGCTTCACGGCTGCTGAGATGGCTGACATGCATATGGTGTATGGGGCTGCCAATGGAAACGGAAGAGCTGCTGTGAGGTTGTACCGACAGCGCTTCCCAAACAGACGTGTGCCAAACCACCAAACGTTTGCGCATTTGCATCGGCGACTCCGAGAAACTGGAACATTCCATGCAAACATGCATGACACTGGTCGGGAGAGAAACGTGCGCACTCCTGACATAGAAGAAGAAATCCTACGGCGATTTGAGGACAATCCAAGCGCAAGCACGCGAGGTGTTGCACGTATCCTCGGTGTGAACCACGACCTGGTCTGGAGAGTGTTGCACGAGCAGCAGTTACATCCGTTTCATCGTCAGAGAGTCCAGGCATTACAACCTCGGGATTACCATCTTCGTGTGGAATTCGCACGCTGGTTTCTGCAGCAGACAGCGGTGCAGCCTAATTTTCCGGCTTATGTGCTGTTCTCAGATGAGGCCTGTTTCACACGTGAGGGTGTGTTTAACATGCACAATTCTCACGTGTGGGCGCACGCAAATCCACATGCTACACGGGTGCATGCTCATCAAGAACGGTTCGCCGTCAATGTTTGGGCGTATCGTCCATGGCAAGTTGATTGGGCCGTACCTGCTGCCTGCCCGACTCGACGGGTGGGTTTATCGGATATTTCTTGAAGAAACGTTGCCGGAACTGCTGGAAGATGTTCCCGTGGCTATTCGTAGACGAATGTGGTTTCAACACGACGGGGCCCCAGCACACTCCAGCAACGATGTGCGGGATTTTCTGAACGCCACTTTTGGGGACCGATGGACAGGCCGGGGTGGGCCCGTAGCCTGGCCACCGAGATCGCCCGATTTAACATGCCTCGATTTCTTCCTTTGGCACACGTCTGTTTCGGAAGCGCTGTCGGTAAAACCTCACAGCAGCTCTTCCGTTTCCATTGGCAGCCCCATACACCATATGCATGTCAGCAGTCGTGAAGCGCTCCATGTTACGCTTACTACGTCCGATTTAAGAATGCCCGCGGCAAGCGCGAGTCTAGCCCACTTCACCTTTTAGCCAATTGCAGCGGCGCCCTCTCGCGCCGAATGGTGACGTCAGCGGACATACACTTATAGACGAAAAGGGTTTGTCTTGGTGTTGCCTATCCCCCATTACAATTTGTACAGAAAGTTTTCAAACACCCTATATATATATATATATATATATATATATATATATATATATATATATATATATATATATATATATATATATATATATATATATAGGTGTCCCATAGTCCGGCATCATAGGAAAAATTCATATTTTTCTATTTCTACAAACCATAATTCATATTTTTCTCTTTCTACAGGCCATAATGTCTGTGATCAAGGAAGAACGAATCCAGATAATTCTACTCATAGGAAATCGGAGTCAAAGAGAGGCCGCTGCTGAATTTAACAGACTGCATCCAGACCGCGAGCCAATAACACAGAGTTGTGTTAGCAGACTTGTTGCAAAGTTTAAGGAAACAGGATCGATAGAAGATAAACCACGCAGTGGACCTTCAAGGAGGTCCACTGACGATGATACAGCGACTGCTATCCTGGCTCATTTTAACAGAAGTCCCAATAAGTCTCTTCGGCGATTGTCCGCCGAGACAGGAGTGTCGAAAAGTAGCATCCATCGCATTCTTCAGGCTCACAAATGGCATCCATATAAACTTCAGATCCTACAGAAATTAAGCGATGATGATCCCGACCGGCGGATGGAATTTTGTGAATGGGCTACGGAACAATACATATTGAGCACGTTCTGTAAATAAAAGCTTTTGTTTTGCCTTTTTTTATTTTTCCTATGATGCCGGACTTATGGGACACCCTGTATATATGTGTATATATATATATATATATATATATGATTGCAAAGTATCTCCCATATTTAAAGGAAGGTAACTTCTGTTCAGATATAAATAGAAAATCAATTTTTATGTTATCCGAAAGTTAATTTTATGCCATTAATTAATTTACTTGTTCCACGAATGGTTTAACGAAAGGATTTGTTTGGATTTTGTCCTAATTTTGTTGAGCGAAAGCAACATTTCCATATTTCGAGTTGTTGACCGTCGTAGTTTTCCACTTCGCGTTTTATCTTTAACCGAATTCGTTATACTGAAGCTGTTTTTGTAGTCTTTTACTGAACATTAAAAATCGAATGCCTTCATCTTTACTTTCACCACCACCTCTGAATTTCCACCACACACTGGCTTAGACAGTCAACGGAGAAATGATGCAACGATGAAATGATGACTTCTCGTATATAATAAATAAACAAATAATTCCTTAAAAAAAATGCTTGGTGTAGATTAGATTACGTAATGTATAATTGGGTACACGAGATAAATGCTCGCATTGTGTAAATGAACTCTGAAGCTATTCTTTTCATTATGCTTTTTCCTACTTCTCAGTAAATCTTTTTCCACAACAGTTTTCTTTCAGCAGTGGCTGACGGAGGAGTGAGAGCATTGTTTGTTCCATACTTAAATACTATTACTACTATTCCTGCATAAAAGCTTTACACGTCTGTAAGTGTAAACACTGCGTATGTTTTCAGTATTCTCTGTTTTTCATTTGCCTTTAAAAAATATTTCTTTTTGACCTTTCTTACTTTCTTGAGCTGGTCTAGAGTTTATCTTAGGGTCTTTGTTAGTCCGTAACTCTGTAACCTCAAACCTCGCCCTCGCCGTAGTTTTATTCGATTTACTAACGGTGAACCCGTGCTAAAAAATGGAACCAACCCAGCAAAAAATGAGACGTTTATAAAAGTCAATGAAATTTTTGTGACATTTACTAAAAGTGTCATTTCTTGTTCGGAAGTTTACTGAGTTTCATAGTAAAAGTTGTGCATTAATTGATTAATAGCATAAAATTAGCTTTCGAAAGAAAAAAAATATCGATATTTGAACAGAAGTGTATCACTGCTTAAAAAGAGGGAGTGTGTGTGTATATACACACACACACACACACACACACACATATATATATATATATATATATATATATATATATATAATCTTCGTTCCAAAGTTCTTGAAAGCAAAGGTAAAAAGTTTCTGGGAAACCATAATTCTGGTCGTGGATTATTGGCTTCTTAGGAAAGGTGCATGGATGGATTTTCTCTTTATCCTCATCTTATAACTAATCCTTTATACGACAGAAAGGTTTCAAGGAGTGAAACTGGAAATTTTCCAGTCCGTTTTATCACTAAATACTACGGAGATTCTTGTATTTTTCTTTTGTATGTTGTTCGTAGATACACTAAATCCTGTACGTTCTATCCACTTTAAAACTGACAGTATAAATGTGGAAAAGGTTTTCCACAGGATAATAAATTTTCGTTAAAATTTAGAAATATCATTCTGTTTGTATAAATTAAAGTATTAATCCCTTAAAAGATATTATTCTGCTCGTATAATTTAAAATATGAATACGTTAAATTTTTAATATCGTATAAAGTGCCTCAATGCCAGTGGATTGTCTAGTATCCTTTCTTAACCCTAAACGAAAACAGTGTGCCAAATCTATAATCTTAAACAAAGACTCCTAAATTCTAAATGTTCTTTTCGGCTAAAATAAATCGCATAAAGAAGTTAAGTGTAAAGCTACGATTATATAAATTCTTTTGCTAATATCCAATTATATAAATTCTTTTGCTAATATCACTATTTGAGTAGGATTTTGCAAGTTTAATAATCTTTTGTAAAACGTGGCACCATGGGAATTTCTCCAGGGCAGAGTGGAAACAGAGTCCCGCCTCGGCCTTTGGGCAGACAGTGAGTATTTCGCCTTTGGGGCAGCCGGTTCGGCTGGGCCCCTTAGCTTTTTGATGTAAGCATTTGTTTCGTTTTACCATTTCTCTAAAGAAGTGTTGTGTAAAGGATTTGATTTTTTAATGACTGTGCATTGTAAAAGAAATCCAATAGTTTAAAAGTGATCCCAATCTTGTGAAAATAAAGGATTGACAAAAGGAAAACTCGTAATTTATATCCTTCCGAGAAAGGCATTTCCATTCTCTTAACGGACTGAGGGAGAGGACGCAATTGGGCAAAGGGTATAAAGTGTTGTCCCGGAATCTCGCAGTCAGATAATTAAACGTTAATAACCTCTCCTTGTCAATGCGGAAAAACAATCAAATAACATCACCATCTCGTCGACATAAATAAGCTTAAATGTACTCTGCAAATCATAAAGTATTTGTTAGTATATCAGTTGTACGTCAAATGGTTCGGTTCGCTTCTGAACAAGGAAAGTCCTCTGAAATTGAAACACACACACACACACACACACACACCACACACACACACACACACACACACACACGCCCAAAGTACTGTATTTGTCGGCTTATAAGACGCACTTTTTTTCCTTATAAATACCTTAAAAAATCGCCCTGCGTCTTAGAAGCCGAAAGTGGCAATACAGCACATCAATAGTACAAGTGTGTGAATGGGTGCTGAAGTCATGGCATGATGTTAAGACTGAAATTGTGGTCAAGTCCTTTAAAAAATGTGGTATGAGTAATGCAATGGATGGCACTGAAGATCATTTATTGTATGAGAGTGACAGTGATACAAGTGAAGATCTACAGATCTACAGAAGCTAAGGCTAACAAAGACCCAAAGATCCACTCTAAGGTTAGCCCGAGAGAAAGGAAAGAGTAGTGGGTTAAGAGAAGAGAAGAGAATAAGGGGTTAAGTAAGGAGAAACACCTATCACTCATGGGTTAACATTCATTCAGAAAAAGAGAAAAAAGACTCACCATCATCATCCGCCGGCCACTGCCGACAAGTCAGAAAAATAGTCGGAGAGAATAGGAGAGGGGTGAAAGATGAAAAGAAGTGAAATAAGAACGCTTACAAACCCAGCAAACACAGTCTTAACTCACTGTCATACCATGCAAACTACAAACATGCAAGGAAAGAGTTACAGACATGTAAAAAAAAAAAAAAAAAAAAAAAAAATGATGATGATAATGTTAGTAATGAATCTGAAGTTGATTAATAACAAATAATAAGAGTAATAATCATATTATCTTTCTTTATTGGCTTTTGTGTTTTCTTTTTATTGAATTTTACATATCCATTGTATTAACAATAAAGTGCATCAAAAACTTTTTTTCTTGAATTTACCTTTCCAAAATTAAGGTGCTTCTTTCACGGCGCAGCGTCTTGTAAGCCGTCAAATACGGTATACCTTCAAGGGGATTAAAGGAAATCTTTTATATTTTTTTCGATATATCTTCAATCTAAATGTTTTCTTTAAATACTCAACAGTCACAGTATTTTTGGATCATCCATACTCTCATTTTTGAAGTCGACACAGTGGACAGGATTTAGAGTGGTATAGCAGCAGCGTATTGATATACAGGGTGGGCCGTAAGTTTCCATACATAGGAAAAATAAACATTTTGTTATGGACAACCATTTTTATTTATATAATATGCTCTACATGGTTGCCATTGTTTTGAAAACACATTTCAATACGTGTTCCCCACTGTTGATGAACACGCATTAGCACAGTTGACGTTATGCTTGTAATGGCGTTGGTGATACGTTCCTTTAGATGATTTATGTCTCGTATCTTTTCCTGATACACCATGGCCTTCAAGTGCCCCCAAAGATAGAAATCAAGCGGGGTGAGATCTGGGGATCTGGGAGGCCACTCCACAGGACCACGCCGACCAATCCAAGCATCCGGAAACTGCTGATCCAAATACCGACGCACGTGAAGACCATAATGAGGTGGAGCTCCATCTTGCTGGAAGTAAACTGGGAAGTTACCTTCCTCGTTTAGCAGGGATGGGAAAATCTCTTCTTGCAACATGTTAAGATACCTTTCGGCATTAAGATGATTTCCACTGACAAAAATTGGTCCAATAATTCTGTCACCCCATATCCTGGCCCACACCATCACTTTACCGGCACCTTGCATCTTCGTCGGACTCAGCCAGTTAGGGTTAGCATTACTCCAATAACGTATGTTTTGCCGATTAACCTCTCCATTGACGTAAAAATTTGCTTCATCAGTAAACAAGATCTTACGTCAAACGCATATTCTTAGGGTATCTGAAACATAAAAACAAACGTTTAATTTTTCCTATGTATGGAAACTTACGGCCCACCCTGTATATACCATACTACCAGTACTAAACCAGATAATTCTGAAAAAATGTCATTTCAAATATACTGGTACTAATTCATATTTTAAAAAATACCGCGTGAAATTAAATGTCTTAACCTTCCAGACTGTATTTTTTATTGCAGTACATGATGTAAGATTATATCGAAAATAGCAAATGTTATAGTTGTAAATATATGAGTATGTATATGTATATACAGGGTGATTCAACAAAGAGTACATTAAATTGGAGGATGAAATCCTTGGATAATTCTAAACCACAATGTCTTTATGGTAAAATGTCAGGTTCTGCATAGTTTCCATGTTACAATACATTTAAGATGTTGTATTAATGAGAGTGAATATGAAGTGAAACCCCCGTAGGTTTTTGTAATCATTTATTCACAGATCTCTATAGTGTGACCCCTCTTTGTTACAACCTAAAGGAAATGTTCAAAGTTGCCCCCTTCTGCCTCAATGCAGGCCTGTACACGTCGTACCATTGAATGTCTGACGCGTTCCAGAATGCCTGGACTACGTTTAATTTGCTCGCACCTGTCACGAACACGTGGCCATAATTCCTCTTTTGTTTGAACCTCTGTATCATACACCAACGTCTTTAAATGGCCCCACAGGTAGAAATCCAAAGGGTTAAGACCTGGGGAGCGGGGTGGCCAGGGAACGGGGCCACCACGCCCTATCCACCTGTTGGGATAAACAGTATCCAGATATTCCCTTGATGCAAATTAAACATAGTCCAGGCATTCTGGAACGCGTCAGACATTCAATGGTACGACGTGTACAGGCCTGCATTGAGGCAGAAGGGGGCAACTTTGAACATTTCCTTTAGGTTATAACAAAGAGGGGTCACACTAGAGATCTGTGAATAAATGATTACAAAAACCTACGGGGGTTTCACTTCATATTCACTCTCATTAATACAACATCTTAAATGTATTGTAACGTGGAAACTATGCAGAATCTGACATTTTACCATAAAGACATTGTGGTTTAGAATTATCCAAGGATTTCATCCTCCAATTTAATGTACTCTTTGCTGAATCACCCTGTATATTAGGGATGTACCGAATATTCGATATTCGGCAGAATATTTTGTTTTTAACCGAATACTGAATATTTGATAGGGTAAATAACGCAATTTAGGAAATGGAGCTGAAAATGTATTTCTTTTATTTCAAAGAATAATTACAAACAAATCGAACTTGGTATAATGATGATAAGTAGATTATCGTGTAGGAAAATTAGTCGTTCAGCAACATCAGGAGTTGAACGATTACCTGCGTCGGTAATTAGTTTTTTGTAGAACTGAACAACCGTTCACTTCGTATGCTTGTGGGTGGCGTGGTGAGATATTTCGGGAATCTTTCGCCGTTATGGCGCCACCAATCGAGAGGGTTCGTGTCGCGACTGACTCGTGGGTCCTTTGAATAGATGTCTAATTCTTTTTGACAACTTTGCTGGATACTTTTGATAGCTGGAGGAACATCTCAATGTGAAGACGTAGCAACCTCATCGAAGCAGCTCCATAAGTCAACCTTCGGCTTTTTTTTGAAGGTTCTTGATCTTCTCGTGAAACAAAAGCAGTTGCTTTATCGCTATGAGTTATATTACGTGTAGGCAGTGGCGGATAGCCCTATAGGCTGCACAGGCTGAAGCCTAAGGCCCGGATGTCTTAGGGGCCCGCCAAAAATATGTGTATAAGTAAAAAAAAACAATCAAACAAAAGTATTTATTTCGGAAAATGAGATACATAAAAATTGAAATACATATATAATAATAGAAATATTTAAAATTGTAATTTGCGACATTTTTTGCCTGCGAATTCATTAATAATATCCTGACAGTCAATTTTATGCAAATGCTCCCACTCGATGTGCATTAATTATGATATTTGTAGCCTAGCCACAAGTCACAGCGCTGTAAACACGTTCAACCACGTTCACACTTGTTTTGTGCGCTATTATGCATTACTCCCTCAATGAAAATTAAATTTTTATAGTATATGAATAAAAGGGCCCGATCATACATACTAAGCCTAAGGCCCAGAAAATGTTAATCCGCCCCTGCGTGTAGGACTAACATTAGGTGATGCAGGTAGTGATTATCTCATTTTTTACAAACTCAGGCACTGTAATGCAAGCAAATTTGAAACGAGGATCTAAAACCTGAGCAATCATGCAAATAATGTCTGTCTTCCACTGCTTGAAGCGATTCTGTAAATTTTCTATTAAATCGTTTTTCATGGTATGAATACATGCATCATCAGTTATGTTACGCAAAAAATATCACGAGACCTGTTACACCGGGAGACACCATAGAAAGACAAGAAAAATTAAAGGAAAAGTCATTCGTTAATTTCTCACATAGGCTAAGAAGCTTTACAACACGCTGACTTAAAGTCCACTGATGGTTGTTGAGGGTTGGGTGTGTCAAAGTCCGAGGCATATGCAATAACTGGCGCAGTTTTTTGTTGAAGTCATTGTAGCATATAAAATTTAGAGTTAATAGGGTAATAACGTCTGTTATAAGTTTGTTTTCGGGTCAATGATGTTGCTTCTGGATTTCCTTAAGTCTATCACAGGCTAGAGATGAATGATTAAAATGCCAACAGATTCGGCGCGCAATTGCACATATATCTGAAATAGACTTCTGGCTGAGAAGGGCTTCATTAACTGCAAGTGCTAAAGTATGATTCGTACAAACAACAGAATTCATTTTGAGAACGCGAACGGCTTTAGTAATATTACGGTCATTGTCGTGCACAACTGCACACGATCGCTTTCTGTTGACCATTCTTGCAATATAGAAGCCAATTCAGTTGCAATGTTTTCATGAGTATAAGAACCTAGTAGATTTTTGGTGGCTAAACCCTACTGCTTTTGCTTACATTTACTATTAATTCTGTGCTGTTAAACTGATAACGGCTTCAATTTTTTACACTGATGCTTAATAACCTAAATAAAACTAATATTGGGTATTTGATATTCGGCTGAATAGTTTTGCACCGAACATTCGGTATTCAGTGAAATTTAGTATTCAGTACATCCCTAATATATATTCCCCGACGAGGTGTACTTCTGAATACACGAAAGACCTTGGAATCATTTTTCTTTTTCCATGTGGGTTTTCATCATTCATTCATTTCACGTGTTTAATTGTGAAATTCATCCCATATATACCTTATGAACCTTATGTTGTTTCGTGCGTTGGTCTCTCTTCACACGGAGGTCAAGCTGGTGGCCCCGCCTCTATATATATATATATATATATATATATATATATATCCCGGGTTCGATTCCCGGGTGGTTACCTCATTTTTTCATTGTTCGTTCTCCCTCCTCATCTTGCGCGGCATGTTCTCCTATACAAGCGTCGTTCTTTACGTTAATTATACTGCGTGTTCTTTGCAGTTAAAATGTATATAAGGTGCGGCATGCGGGAGGTGCCCCCCTCGGGGCATTGGTTTCTGCGCGTATGTAGGGGAATTATGACTTCTGATCGAGTGAGGACCATGGTGTAGTGGTTATCATATCTGACCGGCAATCGGAAGATCCCGGGTTCGATTCTCGGGTGGTTACCTCATTTTTTCATTGTTCATTCTCCCTCCTCATCTTGCGCGGAATGTTCTCCTATACAAGCGTCGTTCTTTACGTTAATTATACTGCGTGTTCTTTGCAGTTAAAATGTGTATATATATATATATATATAACTTAAAGGTTTGGAAATTCACTATTTAGATAAATTCACTAAAGCCATATTAAAGTCATATTAACCATATAAACGTTCTAAACACGTTAAAATAGTATAAACAACATAAAATCCAAATACATCTTCAGAGTTTACTCGTAAGTCCATTAATTCAGGGATTAAAAAAAGCGAAAAAGTTTATTTTTAGAGTAAAAAATGAAGTTTATTATAGGACAGAAAATATATGTGGAAGTCAAAATCAACTCTTATTTTACTTTTAAAATACAAATTTTAGGAATTTTATATACAGGGTGTCCGAGAATTATCTGTACAATTTTTGGCTGTTATTAAAAGTCAACCATGAAGTGTAGAAATTCCAGTGTTGTCCCATTTTACAGAGAATCTCATTAAGTTTTTTCTGATACCAAGTTTTGACAAGTTTTTAGAAATTCCAGTGTGTCCGAAAATTATCTGTACAACTTCATCTTTTAATAAAATTCTTGATAACACACATAAAATTCTTAAACAAGATTATTTAGAATCTGTATTTTCAAAAGTTTCTTTTATTAAAGTAACGTTGTTACAAACATTCGATATGTGCACCATCAGTGATTCGCAAAACATCCAATCGATAATCCAAATGTTGCCATGTACGCTGCAGCATATCCACATCAATTCGCTCAATAGCAGCTGTGATTCTTGCTTTTAAATCATCAATGTCTGTCACCCGCGTATTGTACACAAGATCTTTGACGAATCCCCAAAGAAAGAAATCACAGGGTGTGATGTCGGGAGATCTAGCCGGCCAATGAATTGCACCTCCACGGCCAATCCACCTGTTTGGGAATGTCTCATTCAGGGACTTACGGACGATCAAGGCCCAATGTGGCGGTGCGTCATCTTGCTGAAAATGATGCGTGGATGCAGTGCTTCCAATTGCGGATAGACAAAGTGTTGCAACATGTCCAGGTAGGTATTGGAGGTCACTGTTGATTCACCGAAGAAAAATGGTCCAATCACGCGATCATGCAACAGGCCACACCACACATTAACTTTAGGACTGTCTCTGATGTGCTCTTCTATGCAATGTGGATTTTGTGACCCCCATATGCGCACATTTTGTTTGTTTACCTTGCCTGAAACATGAAAAGTTGCCTCGTCCGAAAACATGATTCTTGCCAAGAACGCATTGTCCTGGTCGATTCTGTCAAGCAGAGTCATTGCAAATTCCTTACGGGAGACCTTATTTTCTTGCGTAATCTGTTGCAAGATTTGCAACTTGTAAGGATGCAACTTCAAACGTTTACGCAAGACATCATGCACTGTCGAACGAGGTATCTTTAACTCTCGTGATGCAAATCTTGTCGACTTGCGTGAACTACGAACAAAAGCCTCTCGAATGCGCTCGACATTTTCAAAAGACGTTCGAGGCCGCCCTGCTCCTTTCTTATGCTCTACACTTCCAGTTTCCTTAAACCTTTTATACCAAGCTCGTATGGTTACTCTTGATGGAGGGTTTCTAAACCTTCGTTGAACTTGTGTATCTGATTTTGTTTCGATAAACCATTCAACACACTGTGCTTTCTCCTGTGGATTCATTAAGGATGAGGGGTGTGTATGAATATCTGAAAAATAAAAAACTTGTCAAAACTTGTTATCAGAAAAAACTTAATGAGTTTCTCTGTAAAATGGGACAAAACTGGAATTTCTACACTTCATGGTTGACTTTTAATAACAGCCAAAAATTGTACAGATAATTCTCGGACACCCTGTATACTAAAAACTTCTTGCATTTAAATATATTTAAATATGGAAAAGAGGGGGAAATAGCCAATGAAAAAACCTATGCAAGAAGAGCAGCCATTTAGTAAAAACGTGTGTGTGTGTGCTCGCTTTTACAGACGCAATTTATTCTATCGAAAAAAGATGTGTCCCACACTTCTTAAGATAGGCTTAGAATGAGTTGAGAAACCTAAAGTTTCCTAAAAATTCCCGTTTCCCTAAAGAAGAAAAAGAAAACCTTTTCCTTAAAAGAACAAAAGACGAGGTATGGGTTCTTAATGGAAGGAATTCTTCGTAATTTACAGCAATCTTCTCTCCTCGCAGGAAATGTAAACGAAAATATTTTTATTATAAGATGAGAAGGGAAAACAGATGCTACCCTTCATTTTACAGACGTATGGATGATTGCCATATATTCAAGCCTTAATTTGGGTCATAAGAAAGATAATTTACTGCTAGATTTTCACATTATTCAGCTTTTATACAGATTTCCACCGAAACACGTGTTGCCGCTACACGGGGCAGAAGGATATATATATATATATATATATATATACACAGGGTGTTTCAGGAGGAAAGGTTAATACTTCGGGAAGTGATAGTATCGGTATTGTGAGAAAAAAAGTTACATATGAACATGTGTCTAATTCTGAATGGTTACGGAGATAGAGCTGTTTGAATCTGATGCGCGCGCAGCTCTTCCTCCCCCCGCGGTGGTCCCATTCAATGGCCACCAAGGTCTCCAGACCTCTCTCCGTTAGGTTATTGTTTGTGGGGGTGGATGAAAAGTCAAGTTTACAAAAGAAAGGTGGATACACGGGACGAATTGCTCGCGCGCATTTTAGATGCTGCTGCCCTCATAAAGGAACGTCAAGATCAACTCAGACGAACAACACGCGATCTTCGCACACGAGTTGCAAAGTGCATTGAGGTTGACGGTGGGATTTTCGAAAACGTATTGTAAACTGTAACAAATTTGTCATTTCTGTATCCGATACCATTCAAATTGCCAATGTTTAAACATTAAATGTTAGAAATAGTAATTGGTTTCTCTTTCTTGGTTACCATTAACAATGCTTTTGTATTTGTAGATTCAAACAGCTCTATCTCCGTAACCATTCAGAATTAGACACATGTTCATATGAACTTTTTTTTCTCACAATAACCGATACTATCACCTCCTGAAATATTGACCTTTCCTCCTGAAACACCCTCTATGTATATATATATATATATATATATATATATATATATATATATATACACAAACTCAGAATGGTTCCCTGAGAACATTATATGTTAAACACAGACCGTGCATGGAACAAAGAACTCTTCTGGGAAAATTAAATCCACTATAGTCCGAATAAGTAATGGTAAATGACAAATACCATAGTTTTTTTCCTTTTTCATGATTTTAGCCCGACGTGGGCAACGGGTCTCTCGCAAAGAGATCCCATAAATATAGCTTCCCTCACCAGCTATCTGCAAAGCAGACAGGATCCAGCTTCTGAGTGTAGGGATCTAGGCTTGCTTTAAACCCTAGATCCACGTCCCAAAGCTGGATCCTGTCTGCTTTGCAGATAGCTGGTGAGGGAAGCTATATTTATGGGATCTCTTTGCGAGAGACCCGTTGCCCACGTCGGGCTAAAATCATGAAAAAGGAAAAAAACTATGGTATTTGTCATTTACCATTACTTATTCGGACTATAGTGGATTTAATTTTCCCAGAAGAGTTCTTTGTTCCATGCACGGTCTGTGTTTAACATATATATAATATATATATATATATATATATATATATATATGAAAATTATTTCACGAAAGTAACGTGAATAATATTTATGATGGAAATAACCACGAAGGAAAAAGAAAACAGAATGGTGCTCAAGCGCTTTCGTCTAATGACATCCTCAGTGTTCACTCGTCATTAGACGAAAGCGCTTGAGCACCATTCTGTGTTTCCTTTTCCCTTCGTGGTTATTTTCATTATAAATATTATTCACGTGTTACTTTCGTGAAATAATTTTCATATATATATATGTTAGTCCTTCTGCCCCGTGTAGCGGCAACACGTGTTTCGGTGGAAATCCGTATAAAAGCTGAATAATGTGAAAATCTAGCAGTAAATTATCTTTGATAAGTGCCAGTAACTGTGTGAATATCTAGTGCACGTAGTGATATTTTTTTAAGTGGTAAAAGTATGTAATATGCCATAAAAAGTAATATAAAACGAATTATTTTTACTCGATCAGTTACACTTGGGGGAAAAAAAATAAGTGCCCATTCATCCGTTTGAAACAAGACACTTTGTTTTCCCCCCAAATTTCTACGGCCATTCCCTGATGTCCTCGGCGGCCGTTCTCACGAGCACCAATCAGTGGACATACACAACGAGTAACATTCCCCATTCCCCGGAGTAACGGAGAACACTCTCCCTCACTCATCTATAGTCAAAACTCCAACACCTCACCCTCTCCATCTTCAGTAAATTTTTCGATCGATAATTCTTTATTTAATATTGCTTATAAATAGCACGGAAATGGGGAACCGATTTCTACAGTATTGCGAGGTCTGCAACAATGCAACCGCTGAATCGAAGGTAATTAGATGTGAGCTTTGTCAATTTCTTTTTGAGTTTCACTGCCTTAACTAAATGGAGTAAAAGGTGGCTGTGCGATATACATACGAGAGAGCCATATGACAAGATAATAAGTAAATCAAACGGCTACGTGGAACTGTTAGCAGTAAAAATTATAAAACTAAACGTGATACTAATAGTTATCTACTGTACAGACGTCCGATCACTTCACCTGCAAAATTCTCTGAAGTCATTGCCAAACATCAGTAACCTAATCAAATCTTAAACATTCCACCCTCGAATATAATACTCTGCGCGATTTTAATTTCCCACTTATAAAATACAAAAGGATGAGAAGAAATGTATTTTTACACCAGGACAAGGGAGGCACAAGAATGTTGATAGCTCTTACAAATGAATTTATGTTAACACAGAAGATAACAGATAACACCAGAAAAAATAACTGCTTGGATGATACTGAAAAAAGAAACAGATTTGAGAATTTTAACCTAAACTCCAAGACTATAAATTGGAAAGAAATCAGATCGTACATGGGCACAAATAGAGTGGAAAAGTCTTGGAGGGTAAAACAACGGAAGAAATGCTAATAACTTGGAAGAAAACGCTCGAAATCTTAGAAAAATGTCCTGAAAGTAGGGAAGAGGAATTATTTCGGGAGGCAAAAGCGAACACTATTCGGCCAAAGGAGAAGAGTAACTATGAAGTTAATTAATTGCACAGATAATAACACCAGAAAAGTGATACAAGTACAATTGGAGAGTATAGAAAGAGAAATGCAAGCCCTAATTAAGGGTCATTCAGAGAGGGAAGAAGAAAATGCTGTGAAAGCAATAAAAGATAACCCAAAATACTTCTATAGCTTCACGGAAAGATTCAACGAGAATCAGCACGGATTTCGATCAGGAAGAGCACTATGATAGTATCATAGACGCACTTGAGAGCAATAATGACTACGATGTTATGTACACGGATTTTGCTAAAGCATTCGATAACTGTGATCATGGCATAATAGTACACAAAATTAAACATATGGAGATAATAGGCAAAGCGGTAAATGAATTTACAACTTCTTCAGAGAACGTCAGCAAGCCGTAAAAATCCAAGTTGTATCATCATTAGAATCGGAAGTAGGCATCTCGGTTCCACAAGGAACAGTATTAGCTCCACTCCTATTCATTATCGTGCTGACAGACATAGACAATGAAGTAACCAATAACAGTAGAGTAGCATCCTTTGCTGATGATAAAAAGATCAGCAGAAAAATCGGCAATGCAAAAAGAGGTGGAAGTCCTATAGACGACACAAACAGAATATACAAATGGTCAGAAGACAATAACATGAATTTTAAGTGCGGGCGGTTATTGCACTTAAAAACATTCAACCCGAAGCAGAATCCTCTTTTTAATTCCTTCATCATGCGGGGTTTTATTTCAGGCGCTGAAGTCTGCTTACGAGAATACTCGATCAAATCATTTGATTGAGCCTTATTATCATCGGTTTTAATCCTTTTTATGAGCCCTCTTTGCAATATTAAGAATCTGGAACTAATGAGCCTTGCACAAATTTGCAATTTCTATCTCCCCAGACTCCCAATCTACTTTAGTACGGAGCAATTTTACCTCTCTCTCTCTCTCTCTCTCTCTCTCTCTCTCTCTCTCTCTCTCTCTCTAGTGTGTGTGGGAATTACTTTACGTATAAGATCTGTGACACGTGGAACAGATTACCTTCAGAAGTTGTGAACAGTTCTTCTGTGGATCATTTCAAGAAAAGGTTAGACCAAATCCTGCACACTATTTAAGTGAGTAGAAAATTTTCCCTGGCACCCGTTGCCATTGGTACCTCCTCGGTATGGGCCGCAAGGCCTTTTGAGGTACTTCTTTTCCTCGTAACTCCTTGTAACTCTCTCTCTCTCTCTCAATTTAAAAAATTATTTACATTAGTCCCCCAAGTTTGTATGGTTTGAATAGACTCTTGCTTACATTCTCTTACGGCCATTCTTCACACTGACTTCTTTTCCCATACCCATATTCAGATATATGAGCGATACCCTCGGTTTAAGGAGAGAATCCGTACATCATAGCCAGACTTTGATTCTCTTTACGTTAACATTAAAATCGTTCCTTCCAGAAGTTATTTTAGTATGGCAATCAAAGAACTGGTACAGTCATTGAAAGAGAAAAGACAGTTAAGTAGGAAACTAAGAGTTAGTGGGACTCGAACCCCCGTCGCATGGTTTCAAAATCAAAACACTTCCCACTTAATTGCGTTTCCCTTTTTTATCTTATTTAAATGCGGTTACTGCACTTAAAACGTATTATATTACCGTTATATATTTGTTATTACAGGAAATTGCGTGTATGCTGTGTTCATATTCCGGCTTTTGGAGTATATTAAGATTAGACCAATTAACACTCTTAAGATTACCAATTATGCTATTATTTCAATATGCTATTCAAAATACTAACATCGAACGTTTGTTTGATAGGTATTCTTTAGTCCTTATTATAAAAGCAGTTAGTCATTCCTTTCATTTTGTATCGCTCTTATATCATATCGCTCACGTAAGTGGTGTTCTCGCCTTAAAGATGTACGTCAGTGATTTCCAAACGCCATTCCGCAGCAGGAAAAGTGCCAGTCGGCGAAATCTTCGATTTAAATAAATGTGTACTTTCCTCAACATTTTTCAATCTGTTTTCGTATACCTCGTTGGCAGGCGTTCCCTGTTTGGAATCCTGATAGTTTCTCATTTACTTGCAACTAAACTGAGATTTAGTGTATTGTTTATATATATATATATATACTGTATATATATTATCCATTTTATGATGATGTATTTAATGGCCAGTTTGTAGCCATGTTTGATGCGTAAATCGGTACTATAAGGAATGATGTTTATAATTACGGTTATAAGTGATTATTATTAATGATAAATGCTTGGGCCGAGGTCACCAGATCTTTTAGATCAAACAATGTTATTAATTAAGTTATTAATTAGGTTGATTGATAGAATTAGTTTTCTTCCTTTATTACACAAAATAACGATTTATGAATGAGATAGAAACACGTCGTTTACAGTTACAATAATGCATACACTTGAAGTTATAACGCGCGAGGTAAATGATTAGTTTTTATATAAAGTTAGGTAAATGACACCAGGCCAAAAACGGGGCCTGCACAAATGATGTTTACATGGTGGTAGTTCGTTGGGAGAGAAGTTGAGGTGCGTCCAGAAGTCCTTGTAACGAAGTTGAAACGCAAGGCAAGGCATGAAGACATGCCTTGAGTGAATCCTCGCGATGTGACGTCATCTTAGTCGTGCTTGTGTGACGTCATCTTGATCGTGTTTGAGTTGATGAGTTATATCGCTAATTGTGTTGATGGCATATTGCTTAGGTGTTTGCAAACGTCTTTGCATCTTCAGTTGGTCACTCTATATATATATATATATATATATATATATATATATATATATATATATACTGGTCCGCAAAAGTATTTACGAATTGAGAAATATGAGCCAGATATTAATGGTAGCTTTATTTTTTGCGATTTAGTAAAATTTATTTTGTTAATATATATTTTATGGTAATTTAGGTTATGCAGAACACAAATAAATTAGTATAGAGCAGTAATTATTAGATTAAATACAATATTTTGCCACTTTAAAAGTCATTGTAATTAATTCCCATAGAGTTTCTTCAATATTTTGATAATTTGGCATCACTAATTTAAAAGTCCTCTAATTTTGAAATTAGCGGCACAGACTATGCGCAGTTTAGTGTGCAGTCTGCCTCGATAGGGGAAGGTTCATCTTAACGCTATTGAACGAAATTTTTACTTATATATTTTCAATTTGAGAAGACTGTTAAGACATGCGAGTTATCTAGCCAAGAGTTAGGAGAATTGACTGCTCTTGTTAAAATGGGTAATTATTCCAATAGAAGTATTGCAAAAATGCTGAAGATAAGTGAAGGTACAGTCAGATACCATAAGAAACGTATTACCAAGGAAGTACATGTAAGTTAGTCCGAACTGGAGAAAGAGGGTTTCGTCAGAGCGTGGTCAAAAGCATCTAAAATTTCTGGCTTTGGAGAATAGATTTATGACAGCAAATGACTTCAGTAAAGAATTAGTGAAAGCGGGAGAAACAAAAGTTAGTGCTGATATAGTAAGAAGAAGGTTAACAGAAAATAAAATATTTGCTAGAGTAAGAAAAAACCTTCATTGTCAAAGAAGAATGTGATAGCACGATTAGAATTTGCTATTCAAAACAAAGATTGGGATGCTGAGAACTGGTCGAAAATTGTATGGAGTGATGAAAGCAGATTCGAAATTTTTGGTAGTGATAAAAGGAGGAAAATTGTAAATAGACGAATTGGTGAAGAAGAGAAGAATGAATGCCTTTTTCCGACGATGAAAAAAGGAGGTGGAGGAACCAATGTGTGGGGGCTGCTTCTCATCAAAGGGAGTTGGAAAATTACACCGGATCACTGGGAATGAAAATGGACACATGGATCAATATGTATTCAAACATCTATTCACTAATATTGCAATCCCAGCTGCTAAAGAATTTCATGGTGATTATGCAAACTTCATATTTCAACAGGATAATGATCCTAAGCATAGTGCTAATCACTAAACCAGCTCTACAGTAAGCTTGAAGAAGAAGGGTGAATCAGTCGTGAATAATGCACGAAGTTGGTTGACTCAATGCCTCGGCGTCTTGAACTAGTCCGAAAGAACAAGGGTGGCCATACAGGATACTAATTTTCATAAGTTTTTATAAATAAATTTTTACAAATAAGTATGGTATTTTTCTTTTATTAACCTGTTTTATTGTCAAATATATCAAATATTATTATATTATAATTAAATATCTTAATATATATACACACATTCTTATTCCAAATATATTACAACTTACGATTCGTAAATATTTTTGCGGGTCAGTGTATATATATATATATATATATTATGTAGGAAGGAGGGGGCTAAGGGCGAGGGCCCGCAAACGTGACCCCTCCTTAGAAGACGGAGAGCGCCAAAAACAAGGTCTCCAAGGCTCAATTATGCCATTTTTTTTTAATATAAATTTTCAAAAGGTTGTGTAGTGTGTAAGATGCATGTATGTGTAATGAGGAATAGAGGGAGAAGTGTGTGTTTGAGAGCATTCTAGACTGCTCACAGGGTAGATGAGACACGGAAAAAGATCAGCTAAGGAGGACAGTGACAGGAGAAACGGGAGTTCCAGCACTCCCTGTTTCCTGTCTAATATTCACCCCGGAGTACTTCCCTGGTCGATTGGTTTCTACAATCTCCTCCTATAATATATATATCCCAAAGTAGCACGAAAAGGAAGCCACTTTCTTACCGATTAACCGTTTTGCAAATCGGTCGAACTTTCTTGTAGGAGATACTACTTTGAGGTTAGGGAAGTTAGGTTAACCTAACCTAACCTAAAACGAATAACTGGGTGTGTAAACGCCTGAGATAGCATGAAATAGAAGTAATTTGATTCAGATTTTTAATTAAAATAGTAAAGCGGGTGAAATTGAAAAAAAAAATAATCATTGTACCTGGTAAAAAATCGCATTCTCTAAACAGAACTCTCCCCCCTACCTTGACACGAACATAAGTGATTAAAATTTGGAATATACTGTGTGTGTGTGTGTGTGTGTGTGTGTGTGTAAAGAACACTACAAAAAATCGTGTTCAGTTATATTGCGGATTAAAAAGCCACTTTAAAATAAAATTAAATGGACAGTGTTTCGAGCCCTTTCAAGCGTGGGTTCATCATTAGGTCCGTCAAAGATAAACGACAAAAAAAAAAACTGCATGGAAACTCAGTGTTAGCTTACAAACCAATTGTTTTTGTTGGTACATCACGGATGAATTCGTCCACGCTGCAAAAGCCGGATGCACAATTGAAGTTGAGAATGAAATTAATGCGAACGGCTTCCACAAATTTTAAAATATTCTTATCTTTCGGCATACGTATATCAATTTAGAATTTTCCTAATCTCTACTAATATTTGTGACGGTCGAACTGCGAACTTTGCTTATGGTCGGCCAAACCACTGGCCAGATTTGGATGAGACTTGGGGGATAAGGGTAACTGAGGCCGGGGAAGAACATAGGCTATGTGGCGTCGGTCTCCGAGGTCATATATACATATATATCGAAACTTACGATAAAATTATTGAATGCCCAGTTAGGCCAACTGTACGCCCTTGACGATTGGTTAGGTTAAGTCGTAATATTTTCGTTAAAACCAACGAAAATATCACGACTTAACCTAACCAATCGTCATGGGCATTCAGTTGACCTAACTGGACACTCAGTTGACCTAACCGGGCACTCAATTAACCTAATCAGTTGGTTAATTTTTACATTCACGTCTCATTCTCAAGTTGCTTAAAATTAATCGAAACCTACGGGATAATTATTGAATGCCCGGTTAACTGAATAGTACGGCGGGATATTTTTGCTACCCGCACGAAGGGCGGGTTCTCTGCAAGCGTTCAACTTCCACCCGGGCAACGCTGCGTCGCTCCGCTAGTCTATCATATTTAGTGGTTAGAATTGTTGGTTGCTCCTGTCCCAACGGTATATTCATACTGCTTAGTTCTGTGTTCTAAGGACTTTAATGTTTCGCTAATATATTTTAATTCACAAGCCTTGCAAGCAATGGTGAACACCCCTCCCTTAAATGTATTGCAAGAATTCTTTTTAGTCAGTAATTTTTTAATAGTGTGATCACTGATCATATTTAAAGACGAGATTAATGTTCTTCGGAATCCTAAGCCTACACTTTAATTCGTCAAGCTCTCTACAATATGGGAGAATCATTGTATTTCCATGAAATTGAGATTTATTAGACGTTTGACCAGTCCACAATAGCGAAAATAAAATTGACTTGCAAATTCAACAAAAAAAGGTTGAGAGTCACTGTTCTCTGTTTATTTCGGCTATTTCACGTACTTTTGTTAGTAAAATGCTTGATATTACTGTGAACAGATACACGGCGTTATTATTATTATTATTATTAATAATTATTATTATTATTATTATTATTGCTTGATATATACAGATGAAGATTAAATATAAAATTCCTCGAATTTATTTATTAATAAATTCAACAAAAGGGAACATTTAATAACAATAATTAATAATAATAATTCTATTTTATTTATTTACAAATATATACAGGATTTACTTAGACGAGTTTAATTTCATTATTAAATATTGATGCTGCATTGCTGCATAGAGTTGTAAACTGCCTTTAGAAGTGTGCACGCTTTACAGGCTCAAATCTACCAGTTAGGTATACTTATATAATTCTAGTTATTTATGAAATAATTTATGAAATATTTATGAAAGATTTGAAAAATAATTAAGGGAACTTACAGACTAGGACATACTGTGTTATATTCTGAACTAAATATTTAAATACAATTTTTTATAAATTTTATAAAACCTACAAATTTTTATAAGACTTAAGCTATAAAGAACTTACAGACTAAGTATATATACTTATATATGAGGTTTAATTTAATACAAGGAATAATGAAACTAGTATGAATGTGAGTTGAGAGGAGAAGTTTTTGGAAGAATAACGAGATTTTTAACGCTTTCACCGCCACGAATATATACGGGTATAGCGCGGCAGGCACGGATTTATGGCAACGAGTATATGCAGGTTTGGTGGTGAAAGGGTTAAGCCCAACTCCTAATAATTTCCTTTCACTGACACGCGATATCATGTGCAAGTCGACAATAATATTGTAGTCTTATTAATTTCTTTTTTTGTGATTAGCAGGAAGTTTGTTTTATTTCCATTTAAGGATAATTTATTGCTTTTCAGCCAGTCACATACTGTTGCTATGTCTCTCTTATTTCCTTAAGGGATGCGGGATCGTTGTTTGAGTATATTCGGGAGGTGTCATCCGCGTATTGAGAGCTTTTCTCGTTATGAGTGTCGTGGAAGTCATTTATATAGATCAGAAATCGTGCAATTTTTAATTCGACGGTGATAATGTTATTATGTTGGATGTATCGACTTCTGTTGCACAGGTATGATTTGAAACAATGTCGTGGGAGATTGTATGAAGGGCTATTGGTAGGTCTATAAACGAGAGAATAAAAGTCTTATTATTATTAAGGTTTTTATATAATACATCTAATACGGCTGAGATCGCTTTGCTTGTTTTATGACCCTCCCTAAAACCAAATTCATAGTTCGATATGAGGCTATTTTTTACAAAATATTTTGAGAGCTACGTGTACACAACTTTTTTAAACACCTTTCCTATAGCTCGATAATTTGAACGTAATGAGTTGTCTCCTGATTTGAATATTGGAAATACACGTGCCTTTTTAAGTACGTCAGAGAACATACTATGACTGAAAAATGAATTGAATAACAGTGATAAAGGGAGAGATAAAGTATCTGAACAGTACTTAAAGACTACGTTTGAAATAGAATTGACGTGACATGATTTGTTTTAAGGTTTTTAACATAGGAGAGAATAGAAAAATATGAGCTGAGGGGTTGCCAAGGTATTCCTTACAGCTGTGTATCGAAGGCGCTATGAGATCAACTGGTGTTTTTCCTACAGTAGCAAAGTAATTATTTAGATGATTGGCTATATATAGTGGTTCGTTATAAATGGTGTTATTTACAGTTACATTTATGGGAAAACAATTTTGTTCTTGCTTCCTGTGTGAAGTTTCATTGATAAGTTTCCATTGTTTCTTAGAATTGTCTTTGCAGTCCTCGAATTTATTGTCTTTTTCATTAGGTTATTTAATCTGTTTCTATAACTGATTTATATTTCTTAAAACATTGTACCTTTTTTTAACGTGTTTATAAATTACATGCGTTTGTCGGATGGCCTGTACGAGAGGTTTATGTAGCCATGGTTTATTCTGCCTTTTACGAGTCATGTTTATTGTAATCACAGGAGAGAGTTCGTTGAATACCTCATTTAGTATGGCTGAGAACTAATAAATTTTTCATGTATGTCGTCTGCCCCTTCGAAGATTTCAGACCTATAACACAGCTCAACAAAAAAATTTTTTGTTTCGTTGCCAAGGAAATTCGTACGAATTTAGGGTATTTTGGGGTTGCTGAATTCCAAAATGAAAGTAGTTTTTCCGATTTGGCTCTAGTTCTTGAGATAATGAATACCCTCAATTAATAGGAAACGTAACCATAACGCGTGCATATGGGAAACTACCGGAACATTCTAGATGGTGAGACACGCGAATATTCGGGACTTCTTCCTTACTTCAGCCAAGATGAAGAACTTGTATACTGCAATAACATCCCTGGAGTTGTTCTTCAAATGGGACTGGAATATCGACCAGGAGATTGGCGGCTTTTTATAGACAGCTCCAGTAGAAGCTTGAAATGTGTTTTATTGCACATTGGTAACCGATATGCATCTCTTCCAATTGCTCACTCAACAAAACTTAAAGAAGAATATGAAAATATCAAAATGGTCCTGCAGAAACTCTGCTATCATGAGCACCAGATGCCTATTTGTGTTGATTAAAGATGGTAAACTTCTTGCTTGGGCAGCAAAGTGGATATTCGAAGTACCCTTGTTTCATGTTTATGGGATAGTAGGGCAAGGCAAGATCATTGGAAAAAAGTGACATGGCCTTCAAGAGAAAACATGACTGTAGGTGCAGCGAACATCATTAACGAGCCTTGGTTGACAGGGAAAAAATCCTCCTCCCACCACTTCATATCAAGCTGGGACTAATGAAACAATTTGTTAAGGCCTTGGACAAAGATGGCGATTGCTTCAAATACATTTGTAGATCGTTCCCTGGACTAAGTATGGAAAAACTAAAAGCTGGAATCTTTGATGGCCTCAAATCCGTACACTTATCAAGGATTCTAATTTCACAAAATTTATGAATGGTGTTGAAGCTTCTGCCTGGTGCAGTTATGTCTCAGTTGTCAAGAACTTCTTGGGTACCACAAAGCAGACAATTATGAAGAACTGGTGCAAACATGCTCACAAACTTGAAAAGTTGGGTACTAATATGAGCATAAAGGTACACTTTCTCCATAGCCACTTACACAGATTTCCGGATAATCTTGGTGATTTTAGCGAGGAACAAGGGGAGAGGTTTCATCAAGATATCAAGGTGATGGAGGAAAGGTATCAAGGCAGATGGACAGACACATGATGGCAGACTATTGCTGGAACTCCAACGTGATTGTCCTGAAACCCACATAAAAGAGAATCGTACAAACAGAGATTTACTATACATTAATTGTAATTATGCGAATCAGCTTACTGTGTTTATCTGTTATTATACCGAATAAAATGCCATTATGTATTTCATGTGTTTACTTTTGTATGATTTGAGACAATTTCAATGCGATTTGTAAGTAGGCTCCGCCTGAACATTAAATTTTTTGCATTTTTACGTGTTTCAATGGGGTACCAATTATCTCATAAATTAGAGCCAATCTAGCAAAACCGATGTCATATTCGGAATCAGCACCACAAAGTTACCCCAAAATCACACTAATATGATTGGCAATAAAATGAGTGTTGACCAGTGTAATATGTTGAGTCGAATTTATGTATCAAACCTAAATTTTCATCTATTTTTCTGACTTTTATTTTTGCGTAATGTGTCTGGGATTTGATGACTCTCATTTAATGCTAAGAAACAGCCAAAATGGTCCTAGATCCCCAGCAGAAGTACAGTATAGCGGGTGTATGGTTCAGATGACCTTTATATCATATACGATCTATTAAGGTCGAGTGTTTTAGGAGTATTGTGACACGTGTTGCTCGCGTAATGGCTGGATAAATTATGTTACCATTCTGTTTACGAGTTGCTTAGGGTCTCTACGTTTATTGCTTAGGGACTCTAGTTTAAAAATCAGAATTGAAGTTCCCCAGGAAGATTGCTTTATGCTGTTTTATTTTATTATGATTTGAAATAATGTCTATATTCTCAAGAAAATAGATGAAGCCTCCGTTAGAGATCAGTAGATACCAATTAGATTTAAATTTGTATTTTCCAGAGTTATATTTAGGGCACATATTACAGTAGTAGGGCGGGTCGTACTCAGGTGACAACATGAATCTGAAGGAAATCCTACCATCAGGGGTGTCTAAATTATGTTTTTACATGGGGAATTCAAATATGAGCTTCTTTTTTGGATAGGATAACTCTAACCTACATCATTTTGTATTTCTAAATTGCCAATTTTACCCTTTTGAACCCCTTTATAATATATTAAAAGATATAAGGTAAATCATTTATATTGACAAGGCCAAATCAACTTTACATATATTTATTAATAGGTGAACTGCATGTATATCACTGGATATAATTACAAAGATCATTCTCCTGACATCTTGAACTTTGCCAGGTTGCACAAATCCTGCTTTGACTCAGACTTGGACATCAGCGTCCTGCTGGTCTCCTGAGCCCTGATCCCTCCATCCCTCTTTTCCTGTGAGAAGTACTTAGCAGAAGCCTCAGTCACCATTTTAACAACCCTCTCAATGCTTTGTGTGGGGCAAGGCCAGTTGCGCACCTCCATTGGGGTGTTGATGAAGTTTTTCACCTCTGAGGTGCTTAGAGAGCAGGTGAGAGGTGGCTCTGACACACCTTCTGACCAGCTGATCAAGTCACCGATGCTGGAAGCATCACAATTGATGTCAGGTGTCCTCCTGCTCCTAACAGAGAGTCCCCCAGCTGAGTGTTTGGGTCCCCCTCTCCCCTGATGGCCAGGATTCGCTCCACCCCTTCAATCCTCTCCTTCTGATCCTCAGAGCAGAGTAGTGTTTGGAGGATGACTTCACTGTGGGCATACCAAGCAGATCTTCTCACAGTTGGCATCACAATATCCAGGACCTCCTTTCTCTGGGACTTGAGGCAGTGCCTAGGCCCTTCGATCCAGGAGTGCTTGACCTTCACGTTGAACCAACATGGGTAATACACTCCAATGATGAATTCCACAATGAATTGCAGAATCTTCAGGTTCTTTCCTTTAAGTCCGTGCTTTGACACCCAGAGCCTGAGAAGTCTGTTCGCTGTGGTGAGCCAGCGGCTGTGGTTTACTGGTCCTATCTCTAACAGAGCCAGCCCTGCAGGAAGTACTCCATCCCTGACGGCACAGACAATTTTATAGCCATAG
Organism: Bathynomus jamesi; assembly: GCA_023014485.1. Lineage (NCBI taxonomy): Eukaryota > Metazoa > Arthropoda > Malacostraca > Isopoda > Cirolanidae > Bathynomus > Bathynomus jamesi. The sequence goes on from JAJOZX010004273.1 coordinate 50,432, forward strand.
TATTGATCAGTTGAGAGATCTTGAATGACCTTGTCAGGAAGCTTGATCAGTGGAGGGCCAACAGAGATTCGGGTGAAGTTTGGATTGATATCAAAGTCTGTAGCAGAATCAAGGAGCTTTCCTATTGGCCCGGATAATTTTTTGTCTGACAAAGTAGGGCCATCAAGGTCAACAATGAGATGGCGCAGGGGAAGTTCAACAGTGTGCAGGTTGCACACCAACCAGACCAGCTTTCTCCCCAGGTGCAGCTCCAGCTTCCGCATTACTCCAGCTTTCACACCAGTGTTGACATTTGTTGAGTCTCCTCCAATGGCCAACAAGGTCTTATCATAACCCCTCTCTTTCAGCCAGGCAAACAGGACCTTAGCAATCTTCTCCGCATGTGACTCCTCTTTAGTTGCTTTCTCTGGGGTAAAGTGGAACAGATAGTAGCTGCCAGGCTCACTAACAACACTATAGTGTTCTTCCTTGATCTTTGCGGGAAAAGATTGGTCACTGCCCTCAGCTTCCATCATCACATTGGTCAGGTCAATCCGCCCATCAAAGAGGATGGAAGAGATCCCCCCCTCCTCCCTGCACTTCTTCTCGAACTGTTCCCCCAGCTCTCTCATCAACTTCTCCTGTGCTCTCTTGACCTTGCTATTATCAATCACTTTACTTGTATTGTCTTCTGTGATGATTCCTGCGTCAATCAGAGCTGCTGTTGCTATCGCTGCAGTTGGCCTCAGCCCTATGCCATACCTTACACTAGCTTCATAAATCATGAGTCACTTCAAATATTTCACAAAACGTTTTAGAATGTTCTGAAACGTTACATTCTAGCCTCTGAGAAAGGTGGCTCAGAAAATGGCCTTTTGCGCGCCAGAAAACCGTCAAAATATTTCATATACCAAACTGTATGATAATTACAATTAAGTGGAATGGCACACCTTTTTATTTGAGTATTTAAATATTATTATTATTATATGAATTACATTATATGTGTTTATATGAATTAGTTAGAACAATGCTTTATGAGAGATAACGTGAGCAGCCATGATAGAAAACGTGAGAAGACATATTCTGGGGTAATTACAATAGTAAAATAATCAACAATTTAATAATAATCAACTGCAAAATGATGTAGGTTAGGGTTATCAGAATTAAATATTTTCTTCAGAATTGTGTTCTATACAGCAAAATATGTCATTTGAACACCCCTCTCCATTGATTTAAAAAAAATGCATAGTATGACCCGCCCTATTACAGTAGAGTGGAAGAGTAATGTAAGATTAGTGATTTGTGCGCATGGAATGGATTTATGTCAGGTAAATTGAAAACTCCTCCCCATTTCTATTGTCACGATATGCCTGAAAACATTTGCGAGTATAACCATCTAAGGGGGTTGAATTATGTGCGCAAAAATGTGGAAGGAGTAATGGGTGATTTCTCCTGTCATTCTCTTTCTTAGCTGATCTTTTTCAGTGTTTCATCTACCCTATTAGCAGTCCAGCATGCTCTCAAACACATACTGCTCTCACTATTCCTCACTACACATACATGCATCTTACTACACAATCTTTTTAAAATTAAAAACAAAATGGCATCGACCCCAAGATCCTCGGAGTTCCCTGGAGTGGGGACCATAAATGTCCACACTTCTGGCTCCCTCGCTGCTAATACTGGGGACGCAGACCTAGGCAGCGGGGCTGATTCTGCTACTGTTCATTCGAGATGTTCTGGGTCTGCCTGATTCAGTATTCATAAATTTCTGCAACATTCGTAGCCTCTCAAATTTTCAATCTGTTGAACACCACTTGTCCTCCTCTAAACCTCACCTTTTCCTCACTGAAACTCGTGTCTGGGACGACTGACAGCAACCCCTTTTCTGTATCCTCATACTTTCTCTATACTCAGTTTCATTTCAAAGGTGGATGTTGCGTATATGTACGCAATGACCCAACTTGCATTCGTATTTCCGAACTTGCATCATCCGAATTCTAAAATCTAAACCCTCCAGCTCAAACTAAATATATCTGCGCTGTGTACCTTTCTTCTAATTCTACTGACTATCTCAAACTCTTTGACTACTACACTTCAAAAGTAGAATACATTCTATCCCTCTCTCCTTTTGCTGAAATCTCCATTTTAGGAGATTTCAATGTTAACCACCATCTTTGGCTTTCCTCCCATTTCACTGACATCCCTGAACTAGCTTACAAATTCTCTATCCTGAATGACCCAGAGCAGATTGCACAGCACCCTACTTGTATCCCCGATCGCCTTGGAGATAGGCCCAAAATTCTGGGCTTATTTCTCACCACTCATTCTTCTTATTCTGTCAAACTTTTTGCTCCGTTTGGCTCCTCTGACCACAATCTTATATTTGTTTCCTGTCCTATCGCTCCACTTTGGCTTTTGGATCCTCCCAAGAGGAGGCGCCTTTGGCATTTTGGCGCTGCTGATTGGGATGTCTTCAGGCAGTACTTTTCTGATTTCCCATGGAATGATCTACAAAAGCTAAAGCTAACAAAGACCCAAGATTCACTCTAAGGTTAGCCCGAGAAAAAGAAGAGAATAAGGGGTTAAGTAAGTAGCAAAACCTATCATTCGTGGGTTAACATTCATTCAGAAAAAGATAAAGACTCACCGTCATCATCCGACAAGTCGGGAAAATAGTCGAAGAGAATAGGAAAGGGGTGAAAGATGAAAAGAAGTAAAATAAGAACGCTTACAAACCATGCAAACACAGTCTTAACTGAAACACTGTCATACCATGCAAACTACAGACATGCAACTAAAAAGAGGATAAGAAAAGAACAAAAAAAAAAAGGATGAAGAGTATAACAAAAAGTGGGTTAGTTTACGCTACGACCGACATCCAAGTTCGTGTTAGTCTAATTTTTTTTTTTATATATAATTTTGTTGCTGGTATATCACAAGCTGGTATTAATTATCACCAGACTCAAACCTCGACCATTACTCCAAGAGCTCCTGTTGCTAATTGTTTTATTGTTTTAAACGACATTAATATTTTTAAATGCTTATCTAAACGGTTTTTAAACATATTAACGCTGGTAGAGTTCATTACGGACGGGGGAAGATTATTCCATTTATCAATTACTTTAAACGTAAAAATGTTTTTAGCGATGTTAATAATGAAACGTCTGCCACGTAATTTAAATCCGTAATTATGAGTATTGCTCTTATCGAAAATGAACAGTTTGTCAAATTTACGTTATCGATTTTATTAACGATTTTGAAAACTTCAATAAGCTCCCCCCTTAATCTCCTAGACGAGTGAATGCAAGTCTAACTCTTTAATCCTATCTTCGTAAGACTTGTTGTGTAGTGACGGAATTAGTTTCGTGGCGCGTCGCTGAACCCTTTCCAACCTATCAATATCCTCACGCAAATACGGGCACCAAAATTGAACGGCATATTCTAAGTGAGGCTTGACTAGAGGCAATATAATATTATATTTAAATTCGAAATTACGCGCTATGAAGCCTAACATCCTGTTAGCTTTTGCGCAATACTCCAGGCACTCGTTCCTAACTTTTAAATCCTTAGATACGCGTACGCCTAAATCTACTTCATCAACGCTCGCTAACTCTCTATCATCCATCGTGTACGTGTAATTGTTGTTACGAGAACCTATATGCAAAACTTTACATTTGTCTACGTTAAATTGCATCTGCCACTTACCCGTCCACTCCATAATCCTATTTACATCGTCTTGGAGCCTATTTCTATCGTCCACGTTAACAACTTTACCGCCTACTTTAGTATCGTCCGCGAATTTTGACACGTTACTGGTCAAGCCTACATCTACGTCGTTAATGTAGATTACGAATAGCAGTAGGGCTAAAACTGAACCCTGAGGGACACCGCTACCTACATCCAACCACCCAGATTCCCTACCATTAACAACGACCCTCTGTTTCCTGGCACGAAGCCATTCCTCTAACCAGTTAGCTACCTGACCGTATACCGTGCGCTTTAACCTTCGCAATTAATCTTCTATGCGGAACTGTATCGAAGCTTTTTTAAAGTCTAAATAAATAACGTCAGCCGCTCTATGCCTATCGTATTCGCGCACTATTTCGTTATAAAACTCTAACAAATTAGTTAAACAAGATCTGTGGCGTCGAAACCCATGCTGACTACTATTAATCAAATCGCGACTTTCTAAGTGATCGACGATACGATCCCTAACTACGGATTCCAAAAGTTTACCGACAATTGACGTTAAGTTAATAGGCCTATAATTGCTAGCTACTTCGCGGTCGCCTTTTTCAAAAATAGGCGTAACGTTAGCTAAAGTCTCTTTGCCAACAGGAAGGAGTGCATTTTGAGAATTTTTGGAACAGTTTCTGCGGCAGGAGGGACTTGTTCCTCGGAGATGGACTTCATCTTAATGACGTAGGAGCTGCGCGTTTAGGAAGACTATTTCATAATACTGTCTCTTCTTTTCAGGCTGCCGTAACTCGAACGGTCCCAGCGTAAATTCCATAAATTTCCACTGCGCTCGCGAAGTTGTCGCAATTACAAACAATTTGAAGGTTCTATCCTTAAATGCTCGTAGCCTACGAAATAAAATAAACGAATTTTTTTCTTTAATTGCTTGTAAAGACTATGATATAATTGCGATAAATGAATCGTGGCTTAGCACTGAAACTCGTGACTTTGTAGGGGAGTATCAAATTAAAGGTTATAGACTTTTTGTTAAAAACAGAATAGGTAGGCGAGGAGGCGGTGTTATGTTGTATATCAAAGATAATATAGCGAACGTTATAGAAGTAAAGCACACAATTCCAGAACCGATAGATTCGACTATAGCAGAACTTAAATTGAACGATTTCAAACTTGTTGTTGCGGTTATATATAGGCCCCCTAATCAAACAGCTGATACGGACGAAGCGTTATATCGTGAGCAGGCTTTAGTTATGGGTGACTTTAATTGCGCTCACGTAAATTACGATACAATGCAGGGAGACGCGGAAGGTAATCGTTTAGTTAATTTTCTCGAGGATAGCTTTCTTATTCAAAAGGTTGGGGAACCTACGAGGTTGGACAGTATTTTAGATTTAGTAATAACTACGGATGATAGGCTAATTACTGATCTTCAAATAATAGAACCGTTGGGCAATAGCGATCACAATATGGTAGAGTTTCTCCTCTCAGTAAGTCACTCGAAACCAGCTAACTCGACGAAAATTCCTAACTTCCAGCACGCAGACTTTAGTAAATTTCGAAATAAATTGTCACACGTCAACGTCAATTGGGAAAACGTAATGGGGAACTCCAACGCAAAACTAATGTGGGAATCGTTCGAAACAGTATTTAGGACTATAAATGAGGAATGTGTACCGTACAAAATTAAGCGTGCGAAAGTAAACAACAAGCCCTTGTGGTTTACTTCTAGAGTAGGAGACATTATAAAGAGTAGAGATAGGGCTCATAGGCTACATAAGTGCGATAAAGACAATTTGTGGTTACGAAACTACATATCTCTAAGGCGTGAAGCGAAAAGTGTAATAAAAAAGTCCAAGCGCGAATTTGAAATCTCCATAGCTCGTGACGGTGAAGAAAACCCCAAGCGATTCTTTCAATACGTCAATAATAGAAATCCAGTAAAAAGCGTCTTGGGGCCTTTGAAAAATCTAAACGGAGATCTAGTTTCTGAAAACAAGGAAATGGCTACCTTGCTAAACGAATTTTTTACGTCAGTTTTTACTATAGAAGATGTAACAAATATCCCTACGGTCACGGACATAATACCGTTTGATAATGGTAATATTTTGGATAATATAGTGGTTAGTGAAGGGGAGGTAACGCGCTATATTGATAAAATGAAAACGCGTAAATCACCGGGGCCGGATTCCATATATCCATACAACTAAGAATTAAAAGATAGCATTGTTGTGCCGCTAACAAAGATTTTTAATGCGTCTATTTCTGAAGGGTGCGTACCAGATAATTTCAAGCTAGCAAACGTAACACCTATCTTTAAGAAAGGCGATAAAGGTGCGGCGGGAAATTATAGACCAATCAGTTTAACGTCTGTTGTAGGTAAGCTACTGGAATCAATAATTAGGGATCGTATAGGCGAACACTTAGAATTCCATAAGCTAGTTAGAAATACGCAGCACGGATTTAGGCGAAATAAATCTTGCTTAACTAATCTTTTAGAATTTTTCCAAAGCGTGGTTGACGTTTACGATAGACATCGGGCGGTTGATGTAGTGTATTTAGATTTTCAAAAAGCGTTTGACACCGTGCCGCACAAAAGACTCATTGAAAAAACTAAGGCTCATGGAATCAGGGGTGTAGTAATAAATTGGCTAGAAGAGTGGTTGCGAGGCAGGAAACGGAGGGTGGTCGTTGATGGAGCGGAGTCGTGTTGGGCTAATGTAGCGAGTGGCGTTCCTCAGGGTTCTGTATTGGGCCCCTTGCTTTTTCTTATATATATTAACGATTTAGATGTCGGCCTAGTCAGTACAGTTTCAAAGTTTGTGGATGACACGAAGCTGGGTGGTAGGGCGATTAATGACGAAGATAGAGGTAAAATTCAGGAAGATCTGAATAAAATCGTTGATTGGTCAGTCACATGGCAAATGAGATTTACTAAGTGCAAAATTTTGCATATAGGTTCGCGTAACGGTAATTTTGCGTATAGTATGTCAGGGAAAGATTTAACAAGCGTAGAGAAGGAAAAAGATTTAGGAGTTATAGTCACGGGTGATTTAAAAGTAGCGAAACAAAGTACAGCAGCGGTCAATAAGGCGAACAAAGTGTTAGGTTTTATAGCTCGAAATTTTGAGTACAAATCGCGCGATATTATAGTTCCACTTTATATCATTAGTTAGACCCCATGTGGAGTACGCGGTCCAATTTTGGAATCCGCATATGCGCAAAGATATAGACAAAATCGAAAGAGTTCAAAGACGAGCAACTAAGATGATTCCGTCGCTTAGGTCAAAGTCGTACGAGGATAGGCTTAAGGAGTTAAAATTGACAACACTCGAGACTAGGAGGTTAAGGGGTGATCTAATCCAGGTTTTCAAAATTATGAATGGGTTCGATAACGTAGATAGAGATAGCTTTTTCGAAATATCTCAATATAATAGGACTAGAAATAACGGGTGTAAGTTGACAAGTAGAAGGTTCGAGACAGCAGTTGCGAAAAACTTTTTTACGCATAGAATAGTAAATAGCTGGAATAGTTTGCCGGTAGAAGTAATTAGTAGCACGTCTATAAACATGTTTAAAAATCGATTAGACGCATATGTTGATAGAAAGGGTATAGTTTAAGGTAGTAAAATTAAGGCTTTCTGGGGATAGATCCCACAGCTCAACACAAGTGTTGTGGGATATAGGGAGGCAGCGTCTTGGGTTAGGGCAATGTTCCCTCTAAGGTGTGCGCATGTGCGCGCGCACACGCGTTGTGAAACCCGCGCACACAGCAAAATAAAATGCGCACAGGCTCAAGCGTATCATGAGTCACGACAGTAAATGAAGTCATTTCAAAAATTTCAGTTTAATGAATTGTATAAAGAAAAAATTAAGAAACGGCTTGAAAGAAAATCATTTGGACATGCTCATGCGAATTAAAAGTTACCTGAATGATGACGGATGTATTAATCTTCATAGAGTTTATTTGGAATGGGCAAATGCTAAAGATCTTAGGGAGAAATCATAATCATACTTAAATGAAAGGCACTTTCATTTAATGTTATTTTGATTATATTTTATTTTATTGAATTTTATTATTTTTTATTTTATTCCTATTTTGTGAATGGATAAAATCATGTATTAATCTTGATAGTCTATTTTAAATTGCTAAATGCTAAAAACTGTTTCGAGAAATGGTAACTAAAATAGTCATTTTCAATTAATGTTATTTTTATTTTATTTCTTTATTTTGTTGAATTTTATTTTACTATTTTTTATTTTATTCATATTTTTCGAATGGATAAAATGTCTTCTTTTTTAAGAATATATAATATCGTAAACAGTTTTTTAATATCCATTTAATAGTACCGTAATGATCAAGCTATCACCTTATGGAAATAATATTTATTAAGTATTTAATATTTATATATATTTCATTTTGAAGATAATAGCGCTCAGAAAAGTTTGCACAATTTTTCACCATGAATCTAAATGTACGCACAACGAAAATTTCTTGCGCACACGGACTAAAAAAAATTAGAGGGAACATTGGTTAGGGGATACTCTCTGTCCTTACACACCCCATTTAAAGAGATTCCTCTGCCGAGCGGTGCCCCCCATAGTACTGTGAGGTATTGAAAAACTCATGATCTTCACTTGCCCCACAAACACCTTTAAATGGGAGACCCAAAATGGGTGCACACTACATTTCTACATTACTGTACAGTCTTTACAGCCACACCTACACTTTTTCTCGTAAGTGTATATATTGTAATGTATATGATTGTAAATTTTGACTTGGTCCGCAATCGATATGGACCGTGACTTGATGGATACCGTAATGAAATTGACTGGATTCTTTGGATCTGATATATTTGCATGTCCGTTATAAATAGATATAGAGTGTAACATATTTGTGGATAGTAGTCTATTATGACTAGATCCTCTGGATCCAGAGAGTCTATCTTTAGTTTTAAATCGATAATTAATTGGTTTTAAATTGATAATTATTTAGTTTCGTAAAAATTGGTCGTTGCCAATTTACCGGCGGTTTTTACATAAATTTCTTATGTTCTTGTGGTTCGGAACCCACGTAAAATTGTAGGTCCCCTCCGCCACCACGGAGGACATACACAATACACGATTACGAACACAGTTAGGTAGACCAGCCATGAGTGGATCCTAGGGTCTTTGTTGGTCTGAAACATTATAACATTATAACATTATAATTTGAAGTCTTCTGGAATAATCCCTGCTTCCAGTGAATTATTAACAAATTTTGTTAAGGGGCCTACGATAACGTCTTTCAAATGTCTATGATAAAGCGCGTCAGGGCCTGGAGCCTTGCTAACTTTTAGCTTATCGATATAATGTGCAATCTCACCCTTGTAAACGGTTATTTCATTCAAAACAGTCTCGCTACTAAATGGAACGATATCGTCCAAGTCGGGGACATTATTTACGTCTTCTACAGTAAAAACTGTCGCAAAAAAGTTGTTAAAAATATCCGCCATCGCCTGAGCGTCGGAAGCCAAAGCGCCGTTAGCGTCCACTAGAGGGCCTATGTTATCTTTTATCGGCTTAGATTATTGGCGTGGTCAAAAAACTTATTCAGATTATGTTTACAGTCCGCAGCTACAAGTATCTCAAAATTACGCTTAGCATTCCTAACATCTTTTAACCTGACGTCTAAGCTCGATATATCTCTTAAAGTTATCTACTACGTGCCATTGCGCTTATTAAGTGTATATGCTCTGTTACGCTCGTTTATGAACCTCTATTTCCCTAGTCGTCACTTGGGCCTACCCTGATTACTTGCGCGCTTGGGCCTACGAAGAATAAACTCCCTTTCGATATTCAAAAAACTTTCTTTAAATGCCTCCCAATGAAAATTTGCGTCATTACCCATAAATAAATTATCCCAGTCCACTTCTCTCATCCTATCCGCTAAACTATCAAAATTAGCCCTTCGAAAATCAGGGACTATTACGTTACTATCTTTACTGTTTTCTATCAGTAGCTTAAACCTAATAATTTGGTGATCACTACATCCCAAACTCTCACCTACTTCCAAGCCTTCGACTATATTTTCGTCGTTCGTCATCACTACGTCTAAAATATTGTCATCGCGCGTTGGTTCGGTAACCATCTGTCGTAAAAAATTATCTTCCATGAACTCGAATCACTCAAACCCTCATCATTACCAGTAAAAGTCTCGTAATTAACGTTAGGGCAGTTAAACTCTCCGACAACTATAGTATCCCAATTATTAATAAAGTTACTAAGAAGTGTGTAAAATCTAGTATCGGTATCGAGGGACTGAACGGGAGGTCTATAAACAACAACGAAATTAAAGCTAATACTACGTACCCTAACTTCAACGCATATCGCATTAATTTCTGCCGGAAAATCTATCTTAACCTCGATAGCCCTAAGGGAATGACGAATTACAACAAAACGCCGCCACCAATCCTATGTAACCTAGTAAAAAGTTTAAAACCCGCTATTTCAAGTTCCCCCAACAAGTCTCGAGTTACGGTATTTAACCATGTTTCGGTTATAGCAACTATATCGTAGTTCCCGAAATAAATTATCGCCTTAAATTCATTCAATTTATTTCTAATACTACGTGCGTTACAATAAAAGACGTTTAAATCATTTTTTACTACGGATTGGCGTTTTAAACTATTTTTCACGTCGGGCCGGCGTTTCCCAGACCCACAATGTTTAAAGAAGGCTTCGATCTATACACTGTGTAGGTCGAAGCTATCTCTTCGCTTAACTCACAAAAGAAACAAACCGATCTCTCGGTAATCGCCATAGGACCGCCGTTGTAATCTTTAAAATCAGTATACCACCGATTAACCTCCACACCTAGCACACGATGCTTTCTGCGACGGCATCGCGCAAGTTAAGGTAGTTAATGTTTATAACCGTTACAAGTTTAAGTTAAATTAAGCCGGCACGCTATGAAAACTTATAAATCACTAAAAACCACTAATATTCAGTATGGAGGCATACATTCCATATTCTTTTCTTACTATTAGTGCAAAAATCTTTGGTTTAACTTTGCTTGTTCTAACGCTGTCCGCAACAGAGAGGTGGTTTATAGAAGGTACCTTCCCCATCCAACTCCTAACTTTCATTTAGCTTATTTTTTTGTCCGGAATCGTGCAAAACCTGTTATTCGACTCGCGGGATTCCTTCATTAGACAAAAATGTGAAAACGTATCCATTTCTAATTCTTCTTGCTCTTTCTGGCACCAAGCCAAGAACTTCTCCAAAAACTTTACTTCTTCTTTCTCCTCTTTTCCATTTCGACGGCTCAGTTGCAGTCTCTTTATCTGATAAAGCCGAATTCTTTGCTCAAACTTTCGCCTCCAACTCAACCCTGGACGATTCCGGTGTTGTTTCTCCATCTCCTCCTCCCTCTGACTTAATTATGTCTAAAATGAGAATCTCCTCCAGAGATGTTCTTTTCTGCCTTACCTGGGCTCAACTCTAGGTAAGCATACGGTCCTGATGGTGTCCCTCCTCCTGTTCTCAAGAACTGCGCTTCTGTGCTGACGCCCTGCCAAGGCAAACTCTTTCGTCTTTGTCTTTCATCTGGTACTTTTCCTTCCTGCTAGAAGTTCGCTTTCATTCAGCCTGTCCCAAAGAAGGGTGACCATTCTCAACCCTCCAACTATTGTCCAATTTCTTTGATTTCTTGCCTTTCTAAAGTTTTTGAATCTACCCATGAGAGGAAGATTCTCTTCTCACAATCTCCTTTCAAATCGTCAGTATGGGTTCCGCAAGGTGCACTCTACTGGCAATCTTCTTGCATATCTCTGACTCTTGGTCATTCTCCTTTTGGATTTCGGTGAAATCTTTGCTATTGCGCTAGACATATCAAAAGCTTTTGATAAAGTCTGGCACAAGTCCTTAATTTCGAAACTGCCTTCCTTCGGTTTCTATCCTTCTGTTTGTGCCTTCATCTCTGATTTCCTTTCTGGCCGATCTATAGATGCGGTTGTAGATAGCCATTGTTCTTCTCCTAAAGTTATTAATAGTGGTGGTCCTCGCGGCTCTGTCCTGTCAACCAGTCTTTTCCTTTTATTCATCAGTGTTCTATTAGTAGTACTTCCTGTCCTATCCACTCCTACGTTGATGATTCCACTCCCCACTTCACCCGCTTCACAAAGCGTTCCTCTGAACTGTCACTCCATGATTCGCGTCGGACGGCTATGGTGCACCTAACCTCTGATCTTTCTACTATCTCCGATTGGAGCACAGAAAACCTTGTTGCTTCCAATGCCTCAAAAACTCGGTTCTTTCCTCTGTCTATTCGTCACTCTTCCACACGACTTCCACACAACTCAATCTTTCCTCTTGTCTTAACATTCGTGCCTTTTCCTTTGCTTGTGATCTTTCCTAGAAAGATCACATATACTCTCTTTCTAAAACAGCTTTTGAGAGGTTAGGTATGCTGTTGCAGCTTCGCAGTTTCTTCACCCCCACTCAGATGTTATTTTTGTACAGGAGTCTTGTCCGCCGCTGTATGGGGTACGCTTCTCATGTGTTGGGTGGCTTAACCCACACAGCTGCACTTGACCGGGTGGAATCAAAGGCTTTTCGTCTCACCAATTCCCCGCCTCTTACTGACTGTTTTCAATTCCTCTCTCTTCGCCGCAATGTTGCCTCACTCTTTACTATCGCTATTATAATGGACACTGCTTTTCTGAACTCTCTAACTGCATACATCCTCGTTTAAGGAGCACGCAACATGACTTTCGATACATTCTCATTCCTTTTCTGTTCAACTCTAACGCAAGGGTTAATTGGTATTTTCAATCCTACATTTACTCAACCTGTTAACTCTGGAACAATCCTCCTCAGTCCAACTTTCCCTTGTCTGTGACCTCCACTTTCAAACGCAGTGTGTGCAGGCATCTCAAAAACCTTACACCTTGATTTTGGCTTTCTTCCTCTATGGGGGCGGACAGTTTTGCTGGCATTCGTCCTTGGCCTTCCTTACTACAGAAAAAAAGTATGTGGATGGGTGGGGAATGCAAATATGTCGTGGGGGTAATGGGGGGAGAGTGGAGGTAATTGGGGGATGTCTATATGTAGAGGAGGTAGTGAGGGTAGAGTAGGATAATTGGGGGATGCATATATGTGTGGGTGAAATGGGGGAGTGCTAGGGGTAACCCTGATAGCTGATAGGAAAAACTAAATAAAAAATATACGTATATATATATATATATATTATATATATGTGTGTGTGTGTGTGTGACATCATACTATGAAATTTAGTCTATTTTAGATTTGGTAGGAGCAATCTTACATTCCTGTTAGACATATTAGAACGCTTTCGCTTATTACAATAAAAGTCGTAGGTATGGGCGGCACTACGATTTGTTTAAGAGATGTCTTTAGTTTACAAATGATTTGCTGAAGCATTGTAAGGAATGTCATATGGTAAGCGCTTAGTGTAAAAGCCCTAGATGCGTAAGCCGAGTGCAAGAAGCTGAGAAGAGAGAGTGTAATGACTGTCGCCGTATATTTTTTAATAATGAATGCTTTAACTTCCATAAGAATGGTACGAACAGAAAAATAAAGATTTGAGAATGTGGAATGTTTCATACGAAAGATGATAGGGGTTGTTTCACGCATAGATGTGATGAATTTCATTGCCCTACGTGTCATGAGAAACATAAGACAGATGGAGTGAAGCATATTTGTCATATGAAAGATGCCAAGCCTAAAAATAAATTGTGTATTACTGTATACTACGACATAGAGAGACCAACACTAACCCTGAAACGAAAGAACTTATCCCTTATTTACTCGCTGTTTTTACTAATAAGATTATTGTTGTACATTTTTATTTAATTTATCGTAGTTTTTCTTAAACTGATTGACTGAAAAACTATGATAAATTAAATAAAAATCTACCATACATTAGTCCAATAACTTTTATTTCTCATTTCATGCGGTTCTTATTTCTCATTTTAATATAACCGCAATATTTCAAGTATTTATGATAACGTGGAAAGTTATGATGTGAAGATGATCTAGCAAAATATTTCAAGATTGTAATATTAACCCACTGAGTGTTGATCGTATAATTTCTGAATGGCTACAATTATTAGCGACTCTTGCTAGTATTCCAGAGATACATTTAAAGGTGCCTTTTTTTTTAATTTTGCATTTTTATATATCTTGACAATAAGAAATTGTAGTCTTAAAGTCTACCAAAGATCATTAATGTAATTGTACTTTATGTGAAAGATGTTTCTGATGTATGGTAGGCCGATAGGTATGAAGTTTATTTCATGCCATTACTATACAGGGTGTCCCAGAATTAACTATTTCAATGAAATCGGACATTTTTTAAAAACACACATTTATTTATGTTTATCATGTTTAATATGTGTTAAAAATGTATACATTTCTAAATTTTTTTCATAATTTTATTTTCATAATTTTTTCATAGTTTTTCATAGTTTTATTTTCATTCTCTTTCAGAACCCTATTAACAATGAATACACAAGAACGCATCTTTGTTGTAACATCCCGTATCAAAGGAATGCAATGTAATGAAATCAGAGAAAAATTTACAAGAAGATTCCACAGAACCGGTCCTACAGACAAAGCGATTCGTGAACTTGTGAACAAATTTAAAAGAACTGGATCCGTACACGACGAGGTGGGAAGAGGACGACCAAGGACAGCACGTAACAGTACCGAACAGGTACGACAATTGTTTGAGGATGAACCAACAACTTCGGTTAGGGAGGCCGGTCGAAGACTCAACATATCCAAGACAACAGTTCATAGAATCTTGCGTTCGACACTGATGAAAAAGGCTTATCACATTCAAGTAAATAAAGTTTTGACTTATGATTTATAAATCTATTTGTTTTTGTATCATAATTTAGTAATAAACACAAAATTATGTCAGTTTTTATTAAATTTGTCCGATTTCATTGAAATAGATAGTTAATTCTGGGACACCCTGTATACTGTAATTATATATATACGATAATAATATAATAACGATAATATTAAGAATATATTTGCACCTGATATTTCAACATGTTATATACAGTATGTAGGCCCTGATTTAATTTAAGAGTATATTTGTACATGATATTATTCATTATCAGACATTTTTAAAGTTATATGTATAATACTTATATTATTAAAGTAAATGAAAAAGACCGAAAAAATTATTTGCAAACAATACAACAATTTATATATCAGTTATAATGCCGATATTAGCAAAATTATTGCTTGCATCCGATATTATATATACATTTCAAATCATATTATTTAGAAGTTTATATGTTAGAATTTACGACGGGTGGAAAACAAAATTATCGACGATAGTAGCTAGTTATCAGTATACCAGGTGGTATTCTTCTCTAGTTGGCCTAATTTTTGTTATAGAAATAGATAGTGTAGAATAGTTTATACACATAAATAACACAAACACATTATATGAGCTCAGTTCAACTGATGACCGACTGATAGATTGCTTTCTCACACTAGTTTTGCTACATTAAGTCAATTGGTCTACTGCTGACTGACTGAATAATATTTATATACCGCGACATATATAATATTTATGTACCTAACGTCACAGTGACCTGTCACTAATCCGTTGGTCACCTAACTGAATAGTCTTTATCAAACACTGACGCCTGATTAGTCACTTATCTGAATAATATTTATCAAAGTATGCCGCCACATACGATCACCTGTCAGGTCACGGTCCTCACCTGAAGAATATCCACCCCGAGAGCGCCCACCTGAAGAATCTCCACCCCCAACGCCCACCGGGGGTTGAAAATTGAAAATTACAGAACAAAACAAGTCAGGATTCCCAAAGGCCTCACGAAAGTCACGAGGCCTTTCCACTTTTCAGCTGGTCTCGAGGCACTTTTTAGGTCCGAAGCCGAGGCCTGCAAAATATGCCGGAGGCCGGTCTGGAGGCCCCATGTCTGATATATATATATATATATATATATATATATATTATATTATATATATATATATATATATATATATATATATATATATATATTATTTCTAAAAAGAATTGTATGTATTAACTATCTCGACCCTTACTTATAAGTTTATTAATAAAAAAATAATCTCTTGACATGTTAATAGATGTTGTATGCAGATCTTTTTTTTTACTCTTCGCTCATTTTTAAATTGTGTCTATGTATATGTCTTAATAAGATGTTGGTTGTCAAGGATGGAGTGTGAAATGGTCTGAGTTTTATCTCTAAAAAGAATTATCGTACTATAAAGATTGAGGTCAGGAATTCAACTCCCAATGGCGTAATATCACTTATGTTTGAGACAGTTGAATAGTGGCTGCTAAAGTTCACAGTTATGATATCACACACACACGCATATATATATATATATATATATATATATATATATTATATATATATAATATATATATATATATATAACTGCAATGACCACGCAGTATATAAATGAATAGAAACGACATAAGTATTAAGGAACGTCTCTGCACACGAGGAGGAGAGATAACGAATAAATGAAAAATGAGGCGAACCGCCCGGGAATCGAACCGGCAATTGGAAGGCCCTGGGTTCGATTCCCGGGCGGTTCGCCTCATTTTTCATTTATTCGTTATCTCTCCTCCTCGTGTGCAGAGACGTTCCTTAATACTTATGTCGTTTCTATTCATATATATATATATCGGTGGCGTACAGTCAAGGTAAGCGGGGCATGCGCCGCCTACCCATTTAAAGGTCAAATTACGAAAAGTCTGTGTATATATATATATATATATATATATATATATATATATATATATATATATGTGTATATGTTAACCCCTCCGTCTTATGGCCTTGGTCGTTTCGAATTTTACGGGGGTTCTGGTTAGGTGGCAGCAACGGATTTGTTGCTGCCACCGTATAGGGAATGTAGTAGTTTTCTTCTATACTACTCTCCGTTTTCTTCTTGTAGGGGATTGGAGGATTCTGTGAAGCTGATTAAATTCTCTGAAGGTTCCCAGATTCTTCTTGTAACGGATCGGGAAATTATATTTCTCTATTTAAGACTATCTTCTCCTTCGAGCTTTGCTCTCTTCAGAGAACTTAGACTTTTTCTTACAGTAATTTACTGCTAAAATGTTACAGGTAATGTTCAGCTCTAAGTTAGATCAGTCTAATCAGAATAACCAGAATAACAATTTGAAAATTTACGTGGGTTTATATACCCAAATTTTGTGGACATTATTATTATTTAATGTTGACTTGTTTAGTTTTTATTCTTTATAGGTTGCATTATTTTTGCACAGTATTTGAAGAAAAGGTAAATATTTTAGCTGTGGCAACGTCTAAACCAGAGGTTCCCAAACTTCTGAGCTTGTTGACCCCTTGATGAGCTTATAAAGTTATCATCGACCCCTAACCCAAATTCTCAATATTTATAATAATTTTAAATGAAATGATGTCAAGAAACATCAAAATATAATCAATATTTATTAATCATTATAGTTATACAATTACCATTATTAGTAATTAAGTGAAAATTATTAAGTGCTAAATACCTTTACAATTAGATCTTCTCTAATGAGATGGATGGCCTGAATCCGCCTGATAGGCATTAACAAGGGCATGAACCTTAGGTTGTAGGTTTGAAAGTTTGAGCCTTAAGTCACTGCGCTCATCGATGTTAAGCCTAGAACTTAACCGTAGACCCCTAGAACTTTATCGACCCCCTATCGACCCATAGATCTTTATCGAACCCCCGCACAATCCCATCGACCCCAGGGAGGTCGATATTGACCACTTTGGGAACCGTTGATCTAAACAGATAAGCAAGATATTTGAAGATGAAGCCATATTTTTATCTTAATTAAACCGCATATTTACAGAGCTGATGATGTTATGATCTGCCGAGTTAACTAAAAATGGAAATTGAAATATGCATTTTATTATAAATTACACTTGAACATGCATATGAGCAAAAATTAAAGGCTTAAGATTCAAAATTAAACGTTTAAGCAAGACATGACTTCATCTTTTATAACGGAGAGAGAATGTATACAGAAAATGAACATTGCAAAATTTAATCAGGTTTCATTATTAAGCTAAATCTAAAAAAATTAAGTAATTTAAAAAGAAACAATTCACCAATTATTTGGCAAAAATAGAAAGCAAATCAAAAATTTATCCAAACTCGCGTTATGCGATTTTGATCTTTATGTAAAAATGAATATATGAACATACATATGTATGAATATAAGTACAGGGTGTCCCAGAATTAACTATCTATTTCAATGAAATCGGACAAATTTAATAAAAACTGACATCATTTTGTGTTTATTACTAAATTATGATACAAAAACAGATTTATAAATCATAAGTCAAAACTTTATTGAGAAGTTTCAACATGTGCACCGTCTGTATCTCTGCAAATTTCAAATCTATCCTCAGCGCTGCGAAACACATTTTGAAGCATTTCAGGTGTTATCTCCCGCACTGCCAACTGGATGCGTTCTTTAAGTTCAGCTAAACTATTGATTGGCGATAAACCTTTGTTTTTATGAAACCCCATGCAAAGAAATCCAGGGGTGTCAAATCCGGAGAACGCGGAGGCCAAGGTCGAGGTCCTCCACGTCCAATCCACCGATTCGGAAGGCGTCTGTTGAGGTATTCTCGAACAATTAGAGCATAATGACATGGTGCTCCATCTTGTTGAAACACAACATTATCAAGAATGCCATCATCAAGAAGCTGTGGTTCGAGAAACTGCTGAAGCATATCAAGGTAGACGGTACCTGTTACAGTTGCTTCCGCAAAGAAGAATGGGCCATAAATTTTGGATTTGGTCATTCCAAGCCACACGTTAACTTTTGGAGAGTCTCTTTGCCATTCTAAAAATAAAACTATGAAAAACTATGAAAAAATTATGAAAATAAAATTATGAATTTTTTTTAGAAATTTATACATTTTTAACACATATTAAACATGATAAACATAAATAAAAGTGTTTTTAAAAAATTTGTCCGATTTCATTGAAATAGATAGTTAATTCTGGGACACCCTGTATTATATGAATATAACTATATAAGAATATAAGGATTATATAAACATATAATTATATTAATGAATATAAGAATTATATGAATGAATATATGTATATAGGAATTAGTCATTGTTCATTTTTACATACATATATATATATACAGGGTGTCCCATAAGTCCGACATCATAGGAAAAATAATAAAAAAAGGCAAAACAAAAGCTTTTATTTACAGACCGTGCTCAATATGTCCACCATTGTTTTCAATACACAAATTCAGACGTGATACCCAGTCAGCAAGCATACTGTGAATGATGTCAGGAGTAATAGTGTTACATGCCCCAATAATGCGCCGCCGCAAATGTTCAACACTCCTAATTTTCTCTGCGTATACCAGCGCTTTCAAGTGGCCCCAGAGAAGAGATAAAAATCTAGTGGCGTGAGATCCGGGCTTGTAGCTGGCCATTCCACAGGCCCTCGACGTCCTATCCAATGACCAGGGAATTGTTGGTACAGTTATTCCCTTACTTGGGTGCTGTAATGTGCAGGAGCGCCGTCTTGCTGGAACCATGTTGGGAAATTTCCTTCTTCGTTCAAGACACTGGGAAATGCTTCTTCCTTGAGCATACGTAGGTAGGTGCCTCCAGTGACATGTTCATCGAAAAAGAGGGGGGCCTATGATGCGATCCTTCCAAATGCCACACCATACCATCACCCGAGATGCACCTTGTTCCTTTGAAGAGGTATACCAGTGAGGTTTGTTTTGAGACCAGTAGCGGGTGTTCTGTCGATTTATTTCACCATTTCCATGAAAAACAGCCTCGTCACAGAACAGAATGGTGGACGGGAAATTGGCATTCTGAGCATAAGAAAAATATGAATTATGGTTTGTAGAAATAGAAAAATATGAATTTCTCTATGATGCCGGACTTATGGGACACCCTGTATATGTATATATATATATATATAAATATATATATATATATATATATATATGTAAAAAAAAATTATATTTTAAATTGGTTGGCGCTAAAGTTCATAGTGTGATGTCAAAATATATATATATATTATATATATATATATATATATATATATATATATATATATAGGGTCGCCCAAAAAAAACTACTTGAGATTTGAACATCAATAACTTCAAAAATATGCAGTTCACACTCCCAAAATTTACAAAACTTTTACCTCAATCTATTGATAAGCCATCATAAAAATTTCAAACCTCCACATAAAATACTTTTTCCACAGCTCAGGGAACAATGAGGTATGGTGAAAAAAAAAACGAACATCCTAAATCCTAAATGTGTATAGCTGTACCTGGCAACTATTCTAAGCCTTGTAGTAGTTTCCTTAGCCTATGGATAATTAATCTATTAGTCTCTGAAAAACGTCAGATGATACAGGCTACGGCCTGGCTACGCCCATCTTAAATACTGTTTTTTAAACTTACCCTTCAAATTATGTCCTACAGTACAGTGGCGGACTGGCTCATAAAATTTTGTCTGCCAAAGGGGTCAGGGGGCCCATAACCCCATTACATAATTCAATTCCAGTCCTATCCTAATAGGCCTATTTATGAGTTAAGTTTGTTTAAATAAAAAAAAGTTAATATTTTTTTATAAATTTATTTTACTAATAAGTACAAATATTTTACAAGTACTGCCTGCATATACATCATACATACAGACATGCAGACATGCATACATACATACATACATACATGCTATATACTAAGAGTAGTTTAAGTTCATTACTCGAGTTTGCAAATCGGTCTATTATAGTTTCCATGTCTAACTCATCCAACATGACCTTTTCTATAGACATCAACATGTATGCTTCCAGATTCTCCTCCGACAAAGGATTTCGTAATCTTGTTTTTATTATTTTAAGCTTAGAAAATGCCCGTTCACACTGAACTTGAGTCACAGACAGTGTACAGATAGCTTTGTACACTTCGTAAAGATTATCATATGCCTTGTCATTAAGTCTGTTTGATGCAAGAATATACAGAACACATGATGGACAATTGCCACAATATTTAGAGCATGAATTCATTTTACTGCTGCTCTCTGCATTATCATCATTCAGCAAAAGCTTAAATATTTCAAAGTTCGATGCAAAAGACTGCAATTCTAATTTTACTTCACTTCTATTTATCCCTGGAGCAAACTCAAGAATACCTTCCAATGCTTCTTCTTCAAGACCATTTTTAGTAATATATTCATAATTTGATGGATCGAGGCATGCGTGTGCAGACAGAATGCCGACAAGACAAAATGCCGACAAGACAAAATGCCGACAAGACAAAATGCCGACAAGACAAAATGCCGACAAGACAAAATGCCGACAAGACAAAATGCCGACAAGACAAAATGCCGACAAGACAAAATGCCGACAAGACAAAATGCCGAGAAAGTAAAGAGCGTAAAAAAATATCAAGCCAACTAAATTTTTATTTGGTAAAAATAATTTTAAAAAATATGCGTTTTAAAACGGAAGTAATTTATTAAAGAGAAATAGGCTTTAAATCTGAAGCAATTTTTTAAAGCTAGACAGGTTGTCAAAAATTTGTAGCTATTGAATAAACAAATTAAAATAAATATTTTTTTTTAAAAGCTAATGTGTTTAAAGCACAAATACGGCTCGGATTTGGCGGATGCGAATGGTTATGAGTAATCTTTTGAATAACATCGGCACAAGTCACAATCCTAGCTTTGCACTCAGAGCGTATCTCACATCTCCAATAAACACGGGTTTCTCGTTTTCTGTCGACAACATAAGCGTATCCTTCAAACAAAAGTTTTCTGCCGCCTTTGTTACCAGTTACAAATTCCATTTTAATAAGCGGAAGGGGTCGAATAATATATTTAACAGTGCTCCAGTCTAAACTAAAGTCTAAGCAAACTTCACAATTGTGAAGTCATCTACCGTAGAGTTGCCAAATACTAATATCGCAGAGTTGCCTAATACTAATAAAGCCGATTTTCTAAAGATGAATTTTTTTTATATTATTCGAAAATTTGACTGTCGGCATTTTGACTGTCGGCATTTTGACTGTCGGCATTTTGACTGTCGGCATTTTGACTGTCGGCATTTTGACTGTCGGCATTTTGACTGTCGGCATTTTGACTGTCGGCATTTTGACTGTCGGCATTTTGACTTTCGGCATTCTGTCCGTGCACCCGAGGCATGACATATCCTTATATAATTGTCTATGGTCAATGAAACGGGATTCCAGTGATTGTACAACACGATCCATTATCAAGTTGAACACATGTACACGATAGTCTGACAAAGAATCAGATGTTTTTTTCATCAGCAGCTAGTTCATCTGCCATTCTCTTTGTTTTATGTTTCCTCTTGATTGGTAACTCAGTTTTACAAAATCAATTTTCACTGTTTGATTTTCATCATTATTGAATTGTGCAATGTTCATTGGATTTGTTGGCAAATTTCAAAGCCTGACTATATACTTTATCAAATTCTCTTGATCCTTTCTTCAAATCTGTAATGGATTTTTCTACCATATTCCATGCAGTAAACATATTTAAGCCACTTGTCTGTAGATAGCTTGACAAAGGGGCTGTAATTTGAAAGATATATAAGTATGTGAATGCTGTCAATATTGTTTGAAATTCTAGAAGGCTAAACAGTCAAACATTTGCCTCCTGTTTCGTTTTTGCATCAAAATTGTTAGAGCTTTGAATAATGGATAAACATGTCAGAAGATCCACAAAATTACTAATACATATCTCGTCAAAATTTCCAAATATAGTAGTTGCTGCATTGGACTTCCCTGACCATCTGGTTTCACCAATTAGCTTTAATCGTTTCATCTTTTCTTTCCCCAGATGATGTCCAACAACTTCAATCCAGATGGCCATTCACTTATATGATACCTTCACAAATTTTGCTAAATTCTGGAGTAAATTGAAGAAGGAAACTGTTGGCACACAACACTTCGTGCTTTCAGTAACTACTAAATTGAGTACATGGGCATAGCACCATACATGAACATGCTGATCAGCTACATCAGCAATTTTACTCTGTAAGCCATTATATTGTCCATGGTAGCTTGCAGCGCCATCTGTGCTATCTGATAAGCAGTTTTTCGGATCTATTTCAAGACGTTGTAATGTTTCATTTAATAGGTCAAAAAGTCCCTGCCCTATACCATCATTGCTTGGAACAATTGCAAGTAGTCGTTCATGGATAGTACCGTACATATCGAATAACAATACTAAATTGATCAATTGATGAAATATCTTGGGTTGAATCTACTTGTATGGAATAATACGTGGCCTCAGCAACTTCTTGAGTAATTTTTTCCTGTATTATATTATTCATAATTTGGGTCAAAGAAGAGATGGTTGTTTTACTCAAGAATGTGACAAGACTACCATGACCTTTACTTTGTGCCTTTCTTTGTTTTTCCAATCTTTCACATCGTTGTTCAGACTTTTCCTTCACCATGGAAACATGAGAAGCCATAATAGGATCATATTTTGTCATCAACTGCACAGTAGCCAAGAAATTTCCATGATTTTCTGTTTCATCAAGAAGAGAATATACTGACTCATTTCTGTGTCCACGAAAAGGAAGAGCTTGTTTACCTAACATCGTTATTATATCTACAACTCTGGCAACAATATTTCTCTGCTTTAGTACTTCATCTTTTCGCTTCTGCAATGATGCATCGAAAAAACGAGCTAAACCACCATCATTTACTACACTGATATATTCCTGAGCATCCTTGCTATGTATACCAGTTGATTCATGCTCTGATAAGCACTGGCTAATGCGTCTGTAATCATTAAATCCTCGCACAAAAGCAGATGGGTTAGAAAAGATTGGTGACTCAAATGCCAAGCAAAATGAACAATATAGTGATCTAGTCTTCTTCTTATATGTTAACCAGTGTCGTGAGACAGTGTCACTCATAATTTTTCGCTTATATAACTTTACATTAAATGGCAGATCATGATCATGCGGCTGAATTAGATGCTCTTTGAAAAAAGATTTCAAATCTTTTCGTGCAGGATATTGAAAGAGCTTATCCTGTCTAAATGTTGGTTGATTCTCATCATTATTTAAATCAGCTACTAGATCTTTTTGATTATGTACATGTACAGGCCCAGGTTCAGTTACTGTTATTCCACCAGCTAATTCAGAATCATAAAAATCAGCATCTACAGTCTCAAAAACGTTAGGCAAACCTTCATCTTTATGTCCTAGATCTACAGTATCAGCATGAACAGTTGTAGTTGAATTTCTCTGTAAGTCGCTATCCTCTTTCTGACATGTAGATATAGGTGTTATCATAAATGCTGTTATAGGCCTGCACTTTTTTGCTGAATCATTTCTTTCTGCTTCTCGTTTATCTTTCGGTTTCTGTGTTCCAGATTTCCGTTTAATGTGTTCTATTTCCTTACCTGAAATATAAAAAAAAAAAAATTAATAAAGTAATCTGATTTACTAATTGCATTTAATATAATCAAGATCAACAAATTTCAAAACAAATAACAATGCTTGAATTATACTATAATGAATGAATATATGTATTCTGTAACTGTATTGTAATGTAATGTATTGTAATCTTTTCTCAATACTGTTACATGTATTTTCTTATTTATTTTTATATCTATCTTTATATAGAGCAGCTTTATATAAAATATATACATAACTCTATATATCTTTTATATATGGACATAGACATGGGTAAAATATAAGTATACATATATAACAGCAATAACAAAAATAAGAGACTTACTTTGATAAATTAGAATTGATTTTAATGAAGCATGTGGGCAACTATTAAATAAACTAATGAAGTTAAAAATGTCGCAGTGACAAGCAGGTTGGCAAAACTGTATTTTAGGCACGTAATTTATTAATTTTTGCTACTTTCTAAAAGTTTAAAACCTGCAATAATTTTAACAAATTAAAGAAGTTAGTAATACATTTGCCTTTTTATATACAGTAGTCTTTAAGTATAATAATACTGTTAAGTCACGCCTAATAAAGAATAGCCCGGATAATGCGGTTGGTTGTATGTATTCGATTGGGTGTACGCAATGTACCTCAGTATATATAGGCCAAACGGGTAAAACGTTACATATTAGGGTAAAACAACATAAATATGCGTGCAGAACAGCAAATAATTCTAATGCATTGTTTAACCATATGTATAGATGTAATCATAGTATCAAGTGTGATAGTTCTAAAGCGCTTGTTAAAAACACAGATATAATTGAAAGTAATATTCTAGAATGTGCATTTATCCATTTTAAAAATAATTTCAATAACAGTGCTGGAATGTATAAAATTGACAATATCCTGTTAAAATACTTTTTGCCTCTAATTAACTCTTGTTAATCAGGTGCTAATCTTTTTATTTTTTCCATCCCGTTGTACATATGTATATATTTTTGTCATCTCGCCTTCTCCCTTCATTCCCTGACGAGGTATACTTCTGAATAGATGAAAGGCCTTGGAATCATTTTTCTTTATTCTCGTGGGTTTGCATTATTCATTCATTTCACGTGTTTAATTATGAAATTCATCCCATATATATATATATATATATATATATATATATATATACAGGGTGGGTAAAAAAAGTGACCCCTTAGAGGTATTAATAAATACAAAATAAAAAAAATACAAACAAATAATTACAAAAATCCAAATAAATTATATCTATTTCATGTAATAGAAATACTGTCAATACCCTCAATTAAGATTCTAGGAATATCTCATCAGGCCCAACTGACTTATGTTTATTTAAACTTTATATACGAGTATAATAGATTGGCTGCCAATTTTTTTTACCTCAGGTCTAGGGGGCCAACTTCCCTTTTTTCTAGGGGGGGCCCATCTGCTACATGGCAGACTGACAGCCTAGCCAGTCCGCCACTGATGTTCTAACTAACGGTGAAAAAGCGGTGATTGAAAAGTGTTTCTTGGAAAAAAAAGATGGACTGGGAGAAGAATTTTGAGGGAATTTCCAGGAATAATTTGTAATGTTACATCTATGAATATAATAATTAAAAAACTTAAAGCAACCGGTTCGACGGCACGGAAGCGTGGAATGGTCGGCCTAAAACAGTTTACACTCAAGACAATATAACAGTGATCGAAATGGTGAGCCTATCTCAAGAGGATCGACCTGAGTCACACTGCTCTTAGAGGAAAATTGCAAGAAATTTAGGTATCAGTCGAAGTTCCATACAAAGAATGCAGAGAACGGTAGGACTTAAAGCATTTAAAAGGATCCGTGTTTCAAGACGTGACAGCAATGTAAGAGCTAAAAGAAAAATTCGTTGTAGAAAATTGCTTGCTAGATTTTCGTCCAATGATGTTAAAAAATTAGTTTTTAAAGATAAAGATTTCACCATCGAGATTGCTCGAAACTGCCGGAACGATGTTGTTTATGGTCGGCGTAAAAAAAGACATTCCTCCATCGAGACTTTACCACCAGACAAGTCGGTTTTCCAAAAAAATCATGGTATTAGCAGGTGTATCGTGGAATAGAAAGACGAAAATTCATTTCATTTAAAAAAATAAAAAAATTAATTCAGAAACCTGTGTAAATCTCTTAGAGGAGAATCTTTTGCCTGATTGTCGGCGTCTGTATTATGGAAACGACTTCATACTCCAACAAGAGTGTGTGTGTGTGTGTGTGTGTGTAATTATATATATATATCGTTTATTTTATTTTTATTTCTTTCTTATCAGGGTCTCCCTTGGCACCCCCTCAGTTTCCCCCTCCAAATAGTTGCATCCCCCAATTGCCCCACTCTCCCTCCATTAACCCCAATCCTCCCATTAGCCCCCCATATTTTAGCGCGCATACTACTGGAGGTATACGGATTTACTTGTTTCTTTTCCGTAGATTTCCGTTACGACTCTGATGGGAAATTTTATTCCGATTAATTGTAATGAGTTTTTGTAGCTCTTCAAAATTAGCAGGTATGCTTCTAAATTTCTAATGTTCAGAGTTACTGTAATATCATGAATTTATTATTGAAATTTAGATAGTAGGTACCTATGTCATTAATATTGTAGTAATCACTCTCTTAATACAATGTGACAAATCAAAAAATTCATCATTGTCTTCATGTTTCTTGTAGTATTTGTAAGAGGCTTGGTAGGTCTTTCAGTTAAGTATTAGACATGTTTAAGAGTTAAACTAGGAAGAGGAAGTAACAAAATTTTAGAAGCCGAAAGGAAAGGAAAGTTTAGGCAGGATGCTCTAAATGAAGAAAACAGTAAGGCTGTTTCCTGTTTAAGAATCATATATTTTTTAGATCTTCCGACAGTAACATGAGCAGAAGATAATGACTAGTATAAAAATAATGGTAATAATAATGGTATTCTAAGTAATGATAATAATAGTGATGTAATAAATAGCAATAATAAAAATAATAATTAATAGTAAGAGTAATAATGATAGTAAACAACAAGAAATTTACAAGATATATCAAGCAGGCTGAGTTACAGTTTATGGTGAATTTTTATTAAATCACTGGGATGGCGGTGATTCTGATCAGATGAAAATAAACTAAACAGTTAAAGACTCATTAGGCAAATTCAAGTACAGTTCATGGTGGTTCATGGTCTTCCTGAAATCTCTTCTCATTTTGAAGTCTCACCTGGATGCACGTGCCTATGAATTCCGTTTTTACGTCTTTATTCCGGATCGCAATCCTGATAGGTTTCTGCAAGAGTTGACTTTTTGATTGAGGGATCTTATCTGTTCCGTAAGCGTCCGCGTAATCTCATGAAACTCATGAACTTTTGAGGAGTTCGAAGAGTTTGCGATTATTACTGCTCAATAGGCCGGGTCGAAATTTTATATTGAAAAGGTACATATTGTGAGGGGTTTGAATGGAACACAAGGATCCCCTCATAAATTATTTTCGCTGTTTAAAGCCTCCTACCCCTGGCACAATTTTTTCACTTTTTGACCTATATTAAAAATATTCCATTTATACGAGACTTACTCTACATTCGGGTTTTTTGATGACATAAATCTTTATTAACGTATAATATTTTATTTAATAATGTACAGTATTCGGAAATTTAATTAAGTACAATATATTCAGAAGAAAAAATTAGAGGCATAATAAATGTGCTAAAATTCAATTCACTTTTTCATTGCTCCTTATCACGTCAAAAGAGAAAAAATTTTCAATATCATTAGGAAATTTTATTTCATATGTTTCTTACTCATTCCTTTGAGCCTTCCATTCAAACTTGGGCAGTTTTCGCCTTGATTCTAATGAGTTTAAGATAAACTTTTGACGGTTGTCATATCCTATTCTTTCCTGACATGTCTTTGTTACTAGGTTTACTGCCCTTTCCACACTTTGACTGTGGCATGGAAAAGAAGCTATCTCCAGTGGCTTACATCGAGCCTGTAGTAGCTCATCGTCGCTAAAATTGTTTAGCAGCGGTGGAGGAGTAATGATCTTTTTTTTTGCCAATCGATCATCTCGGTGTAGTCAGTAGATTGGAAATTGAGGGTTCGAGGCAACGCAAAGTTTCTGGTTTCTTCAATATCTTTTACAACAACCCTGTAACAATCATTAGCAGTTGCTGATCCTTTTGATTTAGCATCTTCACGACGGCGCACAAAAACGTAGTGTCTCACAACATCTGCTTTTGAAGGAGTCATGGCTGCTGGGAATTCCGTAGGATAATCAAAAGCTGCATTTGAAGACTTGCTTCTAGTAGTCATAGTTTATATTCAGAAGTAAAATCAAATTATATGTAATTTATAATTTATGATAATTCAAATTATAATTAAAGCAAATGCAAATTATTTCTATTTATCTGAAAAATTATTTCTATTTGTCTGAAACATAAAAATATCAAGCATTAAACAAACAACTTATAACATAACAACATTAAACATATGCAAATATGAAGGTAAAAAAAGGAGGAGCGGCATGTGATAGGGGTAGTAGGGTAGCACATGCTTCATTTTTTAATATTTTGTTAAGATGATAAAATGAAACTTTTCACATGTGACATAGTGTACTTTTAAGAAATAAAAAAATTTCCTATTTTCGACCCGGCCTACTGCTCAACCATGTTAAATTTGTTGGTATTCACTGGTGTCTTACCCTACGGCAGTACCACTTGTAGAGACGGATGAAAAAAGGAGAGACGTAACATCACCACTTGAGGTCCAGCAGGTGGGCATTGCTCGGGGTAGAGGACGTAGCACCGTCGCTCGTGGTATTTTGGTTGGAGGAGCTTAGGCGTTCGTTCATCCTCTTTTCGGATAGGCCGCTACCCTTACGCATTTTGATTTACGTTGAATTCACTGTAAAATTTCTTAGAAAATTGCTTCTTTCATGGCCATGAAACCAAACCTTATATTATTATCATTATTATTATTTTATTATATATAAATATATTATATAGATCAAGTAATTTAGATCGTGCCTAGAACACTGGGGTTAGTTTTATATACGGAAGGGAGAATGCAGCAAGATCCAAATTTTTACGAGCAAACAAATTCGAACAGGTTAATAATAATAATAATAATAATTAATCATGTTGATCATGATACTCGTAGTAATAATTATAATAATAATAATAATAAAAAAATTCCTGAACAGAGCGTACATTTACACTGAGTATACTTTTATTATATATAAACAAATATTTGCACTCTAAATATTACTAAAATATTGAATAAAGTGAACCCCATTTTGCACTTGATACACATTTTCTTTATTTTTCTTTATTTATTTTATTTTTTCTTCTTCGAAATTCAAGAAGCCAATTTTAAAATTTTAGACTTTCTAAATTTAGAATTTCCTAAATTTGGAATTCTCTCTCGGAGGCCTTTGGTGACTCTCAAGCATAATTTTATTGAGGAAAAATGACCCAAACGTGGACTAGAAATTTCCTATCACATATATATATATATATATATATATATATATATATATATATATATATATATATATATATATATATTGGAAAGTGTACAGCAAAAATGTCTTTCTTTACTTTATTTCATGTCAAAGTAACTTGGCAAAAACAACAGTAATAACAACTTTTACAATAACTTGCAACAGTAACTTCAGTAACATTTGTATTACAATTAACAATTTCAGTCAAAATCGAACGTATCACAAGTCACATTTTCAATAACAACTGTAACGTCAACAAACATGCCAGCCAGCGTCCATAGCTCAGTGAGTAACACCGTTTCCCTCTTAAACGAACTGAGGACACTTAGGTCGAGGGTTCGACTCCCGATGGTGCTGGTTAATAATAATTCAGGAACTGTGCACTGGGCTGCATTAATCTTGTTTGGGCGCTGTACCAGTTTCTGATCCTCCCCTCACTAATTATTGTAATTCATACCACATAATCTTAACCAAAGTGGTTTGGATAAAATGTATGGATCGAGTTAGTTATTCTCCGACTACAAGTAAACTGCTACAGACACCACTGAAACAAGAAAGGCAAAAATGGTTACTTTAAACAAACTAATTAAGGGTTTTTTTAACGTTTTAGTAATCTGTTTAAAGTAATTGTTGGGAGAGCGTCAGAAGTTAGTGGTTGACTGTGATACAGAAATAGTTAAAAGAAACCAGCTTATATGAAAGAAATAATAATCTGTCAGGAGGACTAAAAACTGGCACAGGGCGCAGGTCATCTAATGCGGCCCATTGCTTTAACTCCTGTATTATTATTACGAGCATCACCGGGGTTAGAACCCCTAATTTCAGTGTCTTCACTTCGCTTACAGGGAAATGGCGTTGCTCACTAAACTACGGACGCTGACGAATACTACAGTATATACACCAAAGATTCTGGATAAATATCAAGATTTGTCTTATATCTACACTGGATCGATGTACACCATCCTCCTCCTTTCCAACGTACCTATCTATGCTGTGGATTCCACAGTATAGATAGATAATCTGGAAAGGAGGCGAATGCTATACATGGTTGAGATGTTTAGACGTCCAGTTTCGGGGAAAAGTTTGCTTACAAACATAAAATTTATAAAAATGCATGAAAAAAATACTAATTGGTAATATTCTGTTGTTGTTTATTACTAATAAAATTTAAAAAACAAAACCCAGTAACTACTAATTACTAATTTTTCATGTTTTTTTTAGAAATTTAATGTTTCTAGGTGGTTTTTCCTAAACTTTACGAAGATGATATATTACTAAGCAAACCCGAAAATTTTTCCTCGTAATTTATGATAATATTTAATAAGGAAGTTAAGGAATTAAAATTAATTATTAGAAATTCGATGTAGTTATAGTAAGAAATAATACTCGGTTTTAAACCAAACTGTTAATCTTTGTTGAATATTCCTTTAGCTCGACTATCAAATATTTTGATGTGTGGGGACTTCTACTTTCCTTTTATCGCGTGGAAGTCAAGAAAGCATGTAATTATATCGATAGGTTTTATAGTAACATATCAAACGAAACGGAAGTTCAAGCAAAGATTGGTATAAAAATACATCTTTCCAAAATATATAGAAAATGCGCAAAAATAAATAGCGTTTAAAGGGCAAACAGACAGAAGGACAATTCAGTAATGAAACAAAGTGCAAATATAAACAAACACGGGTAAAGACTAATGTCTATATATATTTTTACCCGCTAAAGTAAATTTATGAAATAAACAGAAAAGGTACAACGACTATAATAAAATTTCAGGAACGACTTGATTCCGGCAAGTTTAACATTGGTGTGATAATAAAACGTGATATTCCTCAAACAAAATAGGCTCAGGTTTGATTCCATTATATCTAAATAGGTTGAAAATAATAGGTAAAATTTCAGAAGGTTAAAGAAGTTAGGAATATATATGAGTTTATATATATATATATTGATGCACTTGAAAATAATGAAAACTATGATGCATACGTAGACTTTGCCAAGGCGTTCGGTTTGACAAGTGTGACCATGGAATCATAGCAAATAAACTGAAATATATGGGAATAACAGGGAAAGTAGGAAAATGGGTATATAATTTCCTTAGTGAGCGGCAGCAAGTCGTTACAGTTCAAGGAATATCTTCATCAGAGTCAGAGGTCCTAAGCTCAGTACCACAAGGAACAGTATTAGGTCCATTACTCTTCATAATCATGAATGCTAACTGATATAGATGAGGAAATTACCAGTGACACCACAGTAACATCCTTTGCCGATGACACAGAAATTAGTAGAAAAATTAGAAACCCAGAGGATAATAGGATATTTACAAACCAGGGTTGGTACACAAAAACCCTCCATAAACCCAGCACAATATTCTGCTGTCTTTTTGTACTTCCAGCATCTACTGCTGAAATCAGATATGGCTTTTTTCATTATGAATACTGTGCGCAATAATAGGATCATTACGAACTCCAGCCATCTTGTATAAGGGTAATGGTACAATCATCAAGATTAAGGTCATTCTTCATTTCATGGATTACTTCATCATTAACTTTTATTAACAGATCAGATGACAACCTTTTCCTGTTTGGTGGTTCATATCCTGATCTTAGACCTTCGATTAATTTTATAAATTCTTTATTTTCTAAAACGTTGAAGGGTATGTTAGCTGAAAAAAAGAACCTTGCAACTTGTAAATCTAATTCTTACTTTTGGTCCACAGTCGTTCTTACCACAAATGGTGTAATTGATATTTGCTTTTCATGCTTTATTGGTGTTCAATGACAGAATATGGATGATGAAGAACCTGCACTGGTGTCACTCATTTCAGGCACATTTTCACTTATAATCTTTGGATCATCTTTGCCAGAAGCCAAAGTTGGAGGAAGTGAATCAGTTTCAACTGATGCTCCAAATTCGAGTCTCGGCATACCTCTTGCCTCATTTTCAAAACATTCCACTTTTCTTTTACTGCATTTCTCTAGATGATGTTTCACTCTCTCAATTTTTCGAGTGATACTTTCTTTGCAATAATTGCATAGTACTCTAGTAGGCTGATCACTTAATAAAGTCACCTCGTCCCATTCGCTAGCTTTAGATCTTCCACCTCTATAACTCTTTGGCATCTTAAAAATTTTAATTTGAGTTAGGTCTAAATAAAGCTGAAATCTGCTGTTAAGAAATAAAGGAAAGATCTAAAATTAAAATGGAGAAAATTCTAATATGTCATTATTATCTCTCATATCTGAACTTTGTGAAATAAAGATGTCTTTTTAATATATATTATAGATTAGATATATAAATAAATTAATAAAATAATAGATATAGTAGGCACTACATAATTATCGAACCTTTCTAAAAAAAATTTCAACCCATCAATAAACAAAAACAGGAAAAACCCAGTTGGGTTGGTTTTGTGTGTGAAAAACCCGGGTTTTTGCCAACCCTGTTACAAACAGACATGAACAGAATTTACAATCGATCTGAAGGCAATAATATGAAATTTAACACTGAAAATTTTCAACTATTAAGGCACGGAAGAAGGGAGGACCTAAAATTCATAGAATACTATACCCCAAATGGCCAGAAAATTCTGAGAAATTCTAAAGCAAAAGATTTAGGAATTGTAATGACTGATGATGCGAAATTTGCAACACAAAATAAGATAGCGTGAACAGAGCAAAAAAATAACTGGCAGGCAGATACTGAGAACCTTTAAACGAAGAGATAGGAATATAATGATTCCTCTATTGAAAACACTGATCATACCCAAGTTGGAATACTACTCAATCCTAACATCCACATATAAAAAATAAGATATTCGTCAACCAGAAGGTATTCAGAGAAGCTTCACAGCAAGATTAATGAGTGCAAAAAACTAAATTACTGGGAAAAGTTACGTGAATTAAACTTATATTCACTGGAAAGAAGAGAGAGATGCACCATTATTTACACTTGGAAAATAATGGAGAAACTAGCCCCTAATCTTACTTTGAACCCTATAACTACTCAAACAACAGCGGAAAGTAGAAAAGGAAAAATGTGTCGTGTTCCCAAATTAAAGGCCAGAGAGGGAACATCCTCAATCCTGAAGAAAAATAGTTTTGTTGTAAGAGGACCAAGACTGTTCAACCAGCTGCCCAAGAAATTAAGAAACATGCGTGGTGTAACAGGGGATTTCTTCAAAAGACTAGACGCCTGGCTCAGAACAATTCCAGATGAGCCGGGCGTACCTTACTATGTGAAGTGGAGACCACAAGAAACCAATTCTGTACTTTACCAGGCCAATTCAGGAGGAGGTGGCAACAAGCTTGATCTTCGTGAAATGAGGAATCATCGCACGGAACATTTGAAAGGTGTATATATATATATATATATATATATATATATATATATATATATATATATATATATATATATATACAGTATATATATCAGTGGCGTGCATTCAGGGTAAGCTAGGTAAGCGCCGCCTACCCTAATAAAAATCTTATTAAAGATATTAAAGACAGTACCGTATTTTTCAGAATAGTCTACAGTACATACCCACTAGCCAGTTATGAAGTTTATCATTAGCTACTATAATTATATAATATGTACAAATTGTACATATAGTGCGTGTACTTGCACGCAATACCGCTTACCCTGTAGACGTACCACCGCACGCCACTGATATATATATATATATATATATATATATATATATATCCTTCGTTTGTATGTAACAATTATAATTATTTAATTCCAATAGTAATTATTACAAAAAATGATGCTTAACGAAACTGATTTTTTAAATGAAAACATTTCCTTTTTAGCTATTAACTTAATTTAATATTAACTTAATATTGTTCGTAAAATTTAAAATTGCCTTGTAAACGGTTTATATTGGGTTTGTAATAGCCCCTTATCACTCTTAATTTAAGTATCCCTTGTTTTTAAATTTCGAGCATCATCAATTTTGAATCCCCTTTGCCCTTGTTTTCCCACTATTATAATTAACACTGATTAACCTTAAATACAGTGGCATTTATGTTTTTAATTTCGCCAGCCATCTTTTACTTCTGAAGCTCTTCACCCAAATTTATTAATGTAGGTTAGACTAAAGTGTTAACTTTAATTCATTTCTTTTCGCTAAAATGACTGAGATTTATGAAACGCCACATGATATTGAATCAGTTCTCCATCACTCACTCACCTTTGATAGACAAACTCCGTAGAGTTTTTTGTGAAGTGGTTTATTTATATGATAATTTATTTATTTATTTATTTATAAATAAATAAATAAATATATACAGTTTCCATAGATGATTATAATTTCATTATTAAATACAGATGCTGTATACAGTTGTAAACTGCCTTTAGCAAGCGTGCAGGCTTTACAGGCCGAAATCTACTAATTAGATATAATTATAATATTTTATGTATAATAGATATGATTACAAAATTTTTTATAGATTTTTAGAATAGACTAAAGAAGGCTGGGGGTGGCTTTCTTTCATTGATCCGGAGAAAGAAAGGATTGCCTTTAGTGACTTTGTAATTTGTTAAGTTTTAATCGATTTATAAAAGATGAGAGAGAGCATTCATTGTTTTTAATTCATTCGGTTGATTGTTCCATAATTCCAATACTAAATAAGTGTAAGAATTTCTGCTACAGTGAAGAGTTCAGTTTGCCTTTGAGATATATTCACTCTCCATATACCTTGTTTGATGTTCGTATCGTATTTAATTGTTCATTATATGCTCGATTAATATGGTCGGAGCAAATTGTTTCGTAACTGTGAACATTATTAGGTTGCGCTTCTGTATTTCAAATGTCTTCAAATTTTAATATACTTCAGTTGCTCGAAGATTCCCGATATATGAGCACAATAATAATCCCTCTTAAATGCAAAAAAACTTCTTTTTTCTACGTGAAGGTCAAAATATGAAAATAAAAACCCGAGGAGGATGCCAGTGGGCGTCGAAACTGTCGTGGAAATAAACTCTGTCTATTAGAGTGGGTTTTTATTTTCATAATAATCCCTCTTGTTTATTTTACTAATAATTATTTTCTGGCTTATGATGAAGTGATATAATCATAATTTAATTATTTGATAATAATGATAATAATAACAATAATTGCTGGAGTTGTTTTAATATCCTACGTTATGTATTTATTTAGTTGAAAGGAATGGAGGAGTATTGATGCGTACAAGATTTCGCGAGTCAAAAGGTACAAAATGGTTCCACACCTTTTGGAATACTAGAATTTTTTTATTCAATTTTGTATCCAATTTTTTACGCAGAGAAAGAAATGTTAAAAAAACGAGTAAACACTTTTAGTTGCACCGTTTTTTTTTTGTTTAGATCAAATAAAGGGATCTTTTCCGTTTGACTGCCGCCATTGAAACATAATTAAACTCCAGCCTTCTTTAGTTAGCTTTATAAGGCTAACTAACAAAAATATCACGACCTAACCTAACCAATCGTCAAAGTCGTACAGTTGACCTAACGATTGGTTAGGTTAGGTCGTGATATTTTCGTTAGTTAGCCTTATAAGGCTAAGTAAAGAAGGCTGGGGGCACTCACCTCTTATGTTTCAATGGCGGCAGTCAAACGGAAAAGATCCAAATAAAGTAATGGTTAAAATATAATAACTGCTTTATTTAGAGCTACAAAATGTGTTTTGTTAGCTTCATTTTGTTACAAAGAAAAATTATCTTTTTAAAGGAACAAACCAAGTTTAGTTAACTACTTTTTCTTCGGATCCAACAAAGGAGTGGTTAAAGTATAATAATTGTTTTAGTTAATTACCATAAACTCTTTATGGACTTCGTTTTGTTACTGTAGAATTTTATTGTGAATCTTATATAAACACTAATAAATTATATTTCCTAACGACAACCCATGTATCCATATATATATATATATATATATATATATATATATATGTACGCATGCACCGTCTATAAAGGATTATTAATATTAGTTTTTTTTAGTTTTTAAAAAATGCATTTCTATTTTCTTTTAAATATCAAGTTTTTAAATACAAATATAAAAATGTTCACAAAAAAAATGAATGAAATTCTAATGCAGAACAAAAACTATAAATACCAAATTTGTTGAACGCGTCCGTCTTTTCAGGATGACGTAACAGGTAGAACATTCTGCGGTACGTTATATGAAGAATTTCAAAGAAGGCGATTCGACTCCGATTAAGGTAAAAATGTTACGTTTGTTTTTGTATATACGAATATAATGTGTATAAGTGAATATACACATTATATATACACTTTACTACTATTTCTTCACTTCAGTAGTAGTAAAGTGAAGGAATTCTGACATTTTGGTAATTTGAAAATTTAAATAATTTGTTTAATACTGGGTGATCCAGATAAATGGGACCCATAAAAAAAAGCCAAATATTCTTAATATTTAATTCCTTTCATTAAAACTATATATCATTCGAAAGAGTAGAGTTACAAGTTTATTATGAAATATTTATTTTTTAAAATTACTCCTTTCAAATGTGCTCCATTAGTTGCCAAGCATTCCAGTGTTCTCGCTTGTAAGTTCTGCATCACTTTTGCAAGGGTGTGCGGTGGTATGGCCTGTATCTCATTTGTGATGGCGGCCTTCAATTCTTGCAAGGTCGTTGGGTTATTTCTGTAGACCCTACTCTTTAAATATCCCCAGAGATAATAATCTAAGGGAGAAAAATCCGGAGACCTTGCGGGCCATTCAACGTCTCCAAATCTTGAGATTAACTCGCCTGGAAACGTTTGACGCAAAACTGCCATGCAGTTCCTCGTGGTATGGCAGGTAGCTCCGTCTTCTTGGAACCAGTGGTTTTCTAGACAAAGATCTCTTAATTTAGGAATAAGGAAATCGGTCAACATTTTTTCGTAGCGATCACCATTTACAGTGACCGTGTTTCCGGTGGAATCCTCGAAAAAGTACGGCCCTATGATCTGAGATGCAGTAAGACCACACCAAACAGTTACACGCTGACAATGCAACGGGACTTCGGTAATATTCAATGGATTTTCTGTTGCCCAGAAACGACAATTTTGTTTGTTTATAGTTCCATTCAAGTGAAAATGGGCTTCGTCTGACATAATCAAAGTTGCTAGAAAATTGGTGGTGTCATTTACCTTCTGTTGGGTCCATTGACAGAATTGTCGTCTTCGTGCGAAATCTCCATCGTTTAGTTGTTGCACTGTTTGAATTTTATATGGAAAGAGCATCAAATTTTGCTTGAATATACGGTGTGTTGTTCCATATCCAACTCCTAACAGCTGAGAAGCACGTCTGATGCTTATGTTAGGATTATCCTGTACAATTTCATGAGTTCTGTTAATGATCTCGTCTATCCTTGCTGTGCGCACTCTTCCAGTTGGTTTTCTTTTTCCAATGCTGCCAGTTAGGGAAAAATTTCTGACACACCGACGGATTACTTTCTTAGAAGGTGATTTTGACATCTGAAAATTTGTCTTGAAAGATCTTTGAGCTGAAACTACACTTCTTCCATGCTCATAATATTGCTCAGTTATGAAACGCAGCTGTTCCACAGTCCATGCAGTCATCTTGAAGGGTTAGTTTTAACTAACACTTTTATTTTGTTTTGTATCTTATCTTGTCTTGTATTGTCAAAACCTATACAATCCTGTACAAACTTGTAACTATCCTCTTTCGAATGATGCGTATGATTTTATAAAAGGACTTATACTTTAAGAGTTACAGGGGTTTCTTTTGGGTCCCATTTCTCTGGATCACCCTTTATAAACAAATTGTTGTTTAAAACAAACATGCAGATTTTGCTCAATGAACTAAATATTTGTTTACTTTAACAAAGTATTATCAACAAAAGGAATTTGTAACAGAAAAAAATTTAAAAACTTTGTTGAAGCACATTATTTTTGTTGTCAACAAAATATTTGTATATATATATATATATATATATATATGTGTGTGTAACAATTAAAATCCCGAAAGTTAAAATAATAAAACCGTAGGGAGGTGAGCAGAAAGTAAAAGTGAAAGTCGAACTTAAAAGGAATGTTTAATAAAAAAATTTAAGCCTCAAGCAATTCAAACAGGCGTAAATAATTCTGGAACAAAGAAGATTTTGACAGGCAAAAGTTAGTCATAAAATCAAGTTGGAAGGTTCATTGTTTTATATTAAAATTATGATGATGAAAGATTCGGCTGCGAATTTTTAATTTCAATATCCACGGATGCGGATACGGATATTTAATTAATCATCAATATAATATAGAATTATGAATATATGACATAATTTTTCAAATTTCGTGATATTACTATTATGACAGGCAATGCATAAGAATTAAAATTAATATTACTGTTTTCATTATGATAAAAATAATAACTTTCTCAAGAGTTTCAGCCACAGAAAATTCAATGAAACAAGTTTCATTCAATTTTCTGTGTTACCACCTATTTATATTTTGAGGTTTATATATTTGTTTGTTCATTAATAATTAATACTTTACATGAAATGTTCATGACTGGGCATTATAAGCTACTTTATAAGCTAATTTAATTGTAAATTGCATAATTTATTAGAGGTAATATCCGCATAACATCCGCAGTCAGAAGTGCGGATGCGGATGTTAAAATTGATGTGGATATCCGCAGGTGCGGATGCGGATATCTAGTCCACCACTAAATTACATATATATATATTATATATATATACAGGGTGGGCGGAATGTAGCTCCCTATTTTGGATTGGTAAAAAAATACGTATATTATCCATTTATTTCAGAAGAAATAATATGAAAAGGTAGGCATACATGGTAGGTTTTCTCTAAAATTCAATGTGGGCTCCAACTCTTTCCACCAGCTTCTGGAGCCGCCCAGGAATGGCGTCCACTGACTTTAGCAGGAACTCCGGCGGGATGGAGGACATGACTTCCCGAATTCGGTCCTCCAGTTCTTCCAATGTCCTCGGTTTGGTGCGGTAGACTTCTTCCTTTACCCACCCCCAAAGAAAGAAGTCGCACGGTCTGATATTTATGCAAGATGGCGCCCCTCCGCACTTCGCTCTTGTTGTCCGTGAGTGGCTGGATGCCCACTTCCCTGGGCGTTGGATGGGTCGTCGTGGTCCACATCAATGGCCAGCCAGGAGCCCCGACTTGACACCGTGCGACTTCTTTCTTTGGGGTGGGTAAAGGAAGAAGTCTACCGCACCAAACCGAGGACATTGGAAGAACTGGAGGACCGAATTCGGGAAGTCATGTCCTCCATCCCACCGGAGTTCCTGCTAAAGTCAGTGGACGCCATTCCTGGGCGGCTCCAGAAGCTGGTGGAAAGAGTTGGAGCCCACATTGAATTTTAGAGAAAACCTACCATGTATGCCTACCTTTTCATATTATTTCTTCTGAAATAAATGGATAATATACGTATTTTTTTACCAATCCAAAATAGGGAGCTACTTTCCGCCCACCCTGTATATTATGAAAAGATTTATTGGCAGAATATATATATATATATATATATATATATATATATATATATATATATATTATATATATATATATGGTTTAGTTGTAATTTTGGTATCTTTTTTTATATATTTTGGGTAACCGATGTAGTTTGAGAGGTTTCGGAGTCCTTACAAAAGTTATAACTTTGTAAATAGAAAGAGAAAGTGTGTGTAAGAATATATATATATATATCAGAGCTGGGCACTTCCGCAAACACTTCCGCAAACCGCAAATTCCGCAATTGCGGAAGTATGTTTTTCGTTTGCGGATTTGCGTTTGCGGCAAAGTCATCGCAAATTAGTGAATTTGCGTTGCGGAACTAAGACCGCAAACGCAAATCTTTCCGCAAATTTCCCACGTGGCCACTGGCCAAGCCCGCTAGTGCTGTGACGCTGCTGTCAAGCCCGCTAGTGCTGTGACGCTGCTGTCACTGGCCGCCAATTGTAATAAATTATTTAGCCTTGTTTTTAATAAAAACAAGGCTAAAACATTAAACATTAAAAAGATATAAAAACTTTTTATACCTCTTTAATGTTTTGGATACTTTTTATAGTTAAAATTGCGATTGCGGAATTTGCGGTTTGCGGAAGTGCCCAGCACTGTAAAAATTGGAAATATGGTTTGCGTTTGCGGATTTGCGTTTGCGGCACCAAAAATGGCAAGCAGTTTGAGGATTTGCGGTTGCGGAAGGTAAGGTTTGAGTTTGCGGATTTGCGATTGCGGAAGTGATTTTGAGTTTGCGGTGCCCAGCTCTGATATATATACACACTCAGAATGGTCCCCTGAGAAACTTATATGTTAAATACAGACTGTGCATGGAACAAGGAACTCTTCTGGGAAATTGTGAGCAGACGTGTTTTATCGAGTGTCCAGTGTTACCATTTGAATAAGTAGTTTTCGTTGAAGTGTTTTAAAAAAAAGTGTTTGGTGCATTCTTAACTAAATTACTTCGTGTTACTAATCATTCATTAGCGAATATATTTCATTTATTGACTTTATTCATTACTATATTATTTGATTAAACCAAGGCTAGTTCACGTGGCTTGCCTCGTTTGTTTCCTGAATTTATTACTAACCGAGGTTTCATAAGGTTGAAATTCCTTTGGTTTGCCTTTTTTGTTTTTCAAATCTATCAGAAAACGTGCTTTCATAAGGTTAATTTTCCTTTCCTTCAGGGGATTAAGTAGTGTGTGGTCACCCACCGTGGGAAAAAGGAAAAACGGAAAGAAAACAGTCGGTCCAATAGCGGCCAGATAAGTTTTAGTGGTACTTTTTCATTTACAGAGCTTTCGTCGGTAGCTTAATTATATATTCATTTAGTATAAATTTGTGTTACAAGAACCTGTTTCTGCGTTTCAGGAACATTTTTGCGGGTTTGCGCAGGTGACGGCAAAATAAACACGCGGTAGACCTACGTTGTAATTTATTAATTTCCAAACGCTCTTTTTTTCTTTTTCTTTTTTCTTTTTTAATTTGTTTTTTGTTTTTTAACTAATTAAGAGCATGGCACCTCCGTCAAGTACTTGCAGTCGCTGTGAAGGGAAATTTGCCGGTTACGCGTTTACAATGGCTAATAATAATGAAGTTAGTTTGCAGGTGGTGCACAAGCATGGAAGTCCTGAGGAACGAGTTAGAACGTGAGAGGGAGGCCAGAGTGAGGCTTGAAGAAAGGGTGATGCCCCTGACGGCAAAATTAGAATCCCTTGAGACTCCAGTTACGACCCCTCCTGCCTCAGTTTCTACTAATAATATCAATAGTACTAATAGCCCTCTCTCTTCCCCTAATTCCCAACCCTTCGCTCGAGTGCGTAATGGAGCCCCATTGAGGAAACCTAAGACTTGTCTACCAGTAATAACAAACAATAAGTTTTCTGTTTTAGGTTTCGAAGATGCTGATGAACCGGAAATACGACTCGTTGGCGATTCCATTGTTCGAGGGCAGCTCGAGGAATTCTGTGGGAGAAACCCTCGTCGTAGGCGCCGTTACTGCTACCTTGGTGCAAGGGTGGAGGATATAACTAATAGTGTTGACCATTTCACAAACGGTACCGCCGAGGACACAACGTATGTTATTCATGTCGGTACTAATAATGTTTTAAATTCTAGATCGGAAGAACTGCTGGCTAGGTACAGGGACTTACTAGAGCGACTAAAGGAAAAAACTAATAAGATTGTTTTAACAGGTATACTTCCTCGAATTATCCAACGTAACGATTTCTACAGCAAGGCGACCTATATTAACAATAACCTAAAGTCTCTTTGCCAACAGGAAGGAGTGCATTTTGCGAATTTTTGGAACAGTTTCTACGGCAGGAGGGAGTTGTTCCTCGGAGATGGACTTCATCTTAATGACGTTCGAGCTGCGCGTTTAGGAAGACTATTTCATAATACTGTCTTTCTTTTCAGGCTGCCGTAACTCGAACGGTCCCAGCGTAAATTCCACAAATTGACCCTGCGCTCGCGAAGGTGTCGCAATTACAAACAATTTGAAGGTTTTATCCTTAAATGCTCGTAGCCTACGAAATAAAATAAACGAATTTTTTTCTTTAATTGCTTGTAAAGACTATGATTTAATTGCGATAAATGAATCGTGGCGTAGCACTGAAACACGTGACTTTGTAGGGGAGTATCAAATTAGAGGTTATAGACTTTGTTAAAAAAAGAATAGGTAGGCGAGGCGGTGTTATGTTGTATATCAAAGATAATATTGCGAACGTTCTAGAAATAAAGCACACAATTCCAGAACCGATTGATTCGACTATAGCAGAACTTAAATTGAACTATTTCAAACTTCTTGTTGCGGTTATATATAGGCCCCCTAATCAAATAGCTGATACGGACGAAGCGTTATATCGTGAACTAAAGAGAATAATCGGTAGTGAGCAGGCTTTAGTTATGGGTGACTTTAATTGCGCCAACGTGAATTACGATACAATACAGGGAGACGCGGAAGGTAATCGTTTAGTTAATTTTCTCGAGGATAGCTTTCTTATTCAAAAGGTTGGGGAACCTACGAGGTTGGACAGTATTTTAGATTTAGTAATAACTACGGATGATAGGCTAATTAGTGATCTTTAATAATAGAACCGTTAAGCAATAGCGATCACAATATGGTAGAGTTTGTCCTCTCAGTAAATCACTCGAAACCAGCTAACTCGACTAAAATTCCTAACTTCCAGCACGCAGACTTTTGTAAATTTCGAAATAAATTTTAACACGTCAACTGGGAAAACGTAATGGAAAACTCCAACGCAAAACTAATGTGGGAATCGTTCGAAACAGTATTTAGGACTATAAATGAGGAATGTGTACCGTACAAAATTAAGCGTGCGAAAGTAAACAACAAGCCCTTGTGGTTTACTTCTAGAGTAGGAGACATTATAAAGAGTAGAGATGGGCTTATTGGCTACATAAGTGCGATAAAGACAATTTGTGGTTACGAAACAACTACATATATCTAAGGCGTGAAGCGAAAAGTGTAATAAAAAAGTCCAAGCGCGAATTGAAATCTCCATAGCTCGTGACGGTAAAGAAAACCCCAAGCGATTCTTTCAATACGTCACCAATAGAAATCCAGTAAAAAGTGTCTTGGGGCCGTTGAAAAATGTTAACTGAGATCTAGTTTCTGAAAACAAGGAAATGACTACCTTGCTAAACGAATTCTTTAAGTCAGATTTTACTATAGAAGATGTAACGAATATCCCTACGGTCATAGACATAATTCCTTTTGATAATGGTAATATTTTGGATAATATCGTGGTTAGTGAAGGGGAGTAATGCGCTATATTGATAAAATGAAAACGCGTAAATCACCGGGGCCGGATTCCATATATCCCATACAACTAAAAGAATTAAAAGATAGCATTGTTGTGCCGCTAACAAATATTTTTAATGCGTCTATTTCTGAGGGGTGCGTACCAGATAATTTCAAGTTAGCAAACGTAACACCTATCTTTAAGAAAGGCGATAAGGTGCGGCGGGAAATTATAGGCCAATCAGTTTAACGTCTGTTGTAGGTAAGCTACTGGAATCAATAATTAAGGATCGTATAGTCGAAC
Source organism: Bathynomus jamesi (assembly GCA_023014485.1). Taxonomy (NCBI): domain Eukaryota; kingdom Metazoa; phylum Arthropoda; class Malacostraca; order Isopoda; family Cirolanidae; genus Bathynomus; species Bathynomus jamesi. The sequence continues at coordinate 94,640 of JAJOZX010004273.1, forward strand.
ACTTAGAATTGCATAACTTAGTTAGAAATATGCAGCACGGTTTTAGGCGAAACAAATCTTGCTTAACTAATCTTTTAGAATTTTTCCAAAGCGTGATTGACGTTTACGATAGACATCGGGCGGTTGATGTAGTGTATTTAGATTTTCAAAAAGCGTTTGACACCGTACCGCACAAAAAACTCATTGAGAAAACTAAGCTCATGGAATCAGGGGTGTAGTAATAAATTGGATTAGAAGAGTGGTTGCGAGGTAGGAAACAGAGGGTGGTCGTTGATGGAACGGAGTCGGGTTGGGCTAATGTAGCGAGTGGCGTTCCTCAGGGTTCTGTATTGGGCCCCTTGCTTTTTCTTATATATATTAACGATTTAGATGTCGGCCTAGTCAGTACAGTTTCAAAGTTTGCGGATGACACGAAGCTGGGTGGTAGGGCGATTAATGACGAAGATAGAGGTAAAATCCAGAATGATCTGAATAAAATCGTTGATTTGTCAGTCACATGGCAAATGAGATTTAACGTCGATAAGTGCAAAGTTTTACATATAGGTTCGCGTAACGGTAATTTTGCGTATAGTATGTCACGGAAAGAGTTGATAAGCGTAGAGCAGGAAAAAGATTTAGGAGTTATAGTCACTGGTGATTTAAAAGTAGCGAAACAAAGTACAGCAGCGGTCAATAAAGCGAACAAAGTGTTAGGTTTTATAGCTCGGAATTTTGAGTACAAATCGCGCGATATTATAGTTCCTCTTTATAAGTCATTAGTTAGACCCCATTTGGAGTACGCGATCCAATTTTGGAGTCCGCATATGCGCAAAGATATAGACAAAATCGAAAGAGTTCAAAGACGAGCAACTAAGATGATTCCGTCGCTTAGGTCAAAGTCGTACGAGGATAGGCTTAAGGAGTTAAAATTGACTACACTCGAGAGTAGGAGGCTAAGGGATGATCTAATCCAGGTTTTCAAAATTATGAATGGGTTCGATAACGTAGATAGAAATAGCTTTTTCGAAATATCTCAATATAATAGGACTAGAAATAACGGGTGTAAGTTGACAAGTAGAAGGTTCGAGAGAGCAGTTGCCAAAAACTTTTTTACGCATAGAATAGTAAATAGGTGGAATAGTTTGCCGGTAAAAGTAATTAGTAGCACGTCTATAAGCATGTTTTAAAATCGATTAGACGCATATGTTGATAGATTGGGTATAGTTTAAGGTAGTAAAATTAAGGCTTTGTGGTTCTGAACCCAAGTAAAATTGTAGGTCCCCTCCGCCACCACGGAGGACATGCACAATACACAATTACGAACACAGTTCGGTAGACCAGCCATGAGTGGATCCTAGGGTCTTTGTTTTCTGAAACATTATAACATTATAACATATAGTTCGAATAAGTAATGATAAATGACACATACTCTAGTTTTTCTTTTTCATGATGGAAAGCATCCAACTATAGCGGATGTAATTTCACAAAAGAGTTCCTTGTTCCATGCACGGTCTGTGTTTAACATATATATATATATATATATATATATAATATATATATATATATATATATATATATATATATATATATATATATATATATATATATATATACTGTGTATATATAATGGATAGTAAGTCAGTAGCAGACAAATCTTCGAGGCCAAGTATCGAATCCTGCATTCTTAAGTCATTAACTAGCATTTACTATTGTAATTTTCGAAACCTTTTACTAATCGTATTGGTAAAGTCTGTTAAATTTATACTAAAATAAACTGGTTTAGAAAAATAATAAATTTTACGTAACTTTTATTTATTTTATTAAATAATTTTAGCTCCAGTGCAGAAACTTTAGAAATTTAAATTAAACTTGAGTCCAAAGTACTTTGGTATTTTCCTAAGTTTCTTTTGAAGTACTCCTTGGTAGCGTCAACTTCCGGTCAAAATATACTTTGAACTTACTTCTTTTTGTTTGTGTAAACGGGTATAACCATGGTTGGATTGGAGTCGTACAGCACGGAGAAACTTTTGTGGGAGGGAAGCGAGTATGAGGCTTGTACAAAATCTTCATTTAAATGTTTGCTGAAAAGAAGCTTTGTCGATAAGCCACAATTCAATGTTCTTTTATTTACTTCAATTACACCCACACCCACTCGAGCCATGGTTATGTGTAAGTAACCATGCCCGGTCCCAAGCCCGAATAAATGGGAAAGTTTAGCGGAGGGTTAACGATCTAAGAAAAATACCTTTTGTTATGGAAACTCTTGAATGGCCTCGGAATTCGGACAGATATAATGTTGACGACATGGCGGGAATAGATGGACAATTAAAATGGAAAACCTCTTTAAAGATTGATTCTTGGAACGTAAAGAGGTTGTATAGGGCGGGACACGCAAGAAACATGATAGACGAGATAGAAAAGTACAAAGTGGATGTTGTAGTATTACAGAAGATAAAGATGGACTGGGCAAGATGAATGTAGGATACTGTAGGGCGGGTCATACTATGCATTTTTTTTAAATCAATGGAGAGGGGTGTTCAAATGACATATTTCGGTGTATAGAACACAATTCTGAAGAAAATATTTAATTCTGATAACCCTAACCCTAACCTACATCATTTTGCAGTTGATTATTATTATTGAGCACAAGAGACAGGTGAGGACATTGAAAAGGCAGTGGATGGAAAGGAAGGCAGAGAAAAGGAGAAGGAGCAAGGAGGAAAGTGCTGCAGTAGCAGAGAAGGCAGCCAGGAAGGATGTTAAGAGATTTTTGGCAGATGGTGATGAGGATCTGGAATTGGAGAGAAGTGGTGATGAAGATGAGTTTGTTCCTGAAGTTGAGCTCTTCCCTCAAACTGACCCTGAGCCAGCAGCTTCGGCAAAGGTACAGAAAAACTATGATGAGATTCAAAACATTGCCCTTGCTAGTGTAAGGTATGGCATAGGGCTGAGGCCAACTGCAGCGATAGCAACAGCAGCTCTGATTGACGCAGGAATCATCACAGAAGACAATACAAGTAAAGTGATTGATAAGAGTAAGGTCAAGAGAGCACAGGAGAAGTTGATGAGAGAGCTGGGGGAACAGTTCGAGAAGAAGTGCAGGGAGGAGGGGGGGATCTCTTCCATCCTCTTTGATGGGCGGATTGACCTGACCAATGTGATGATGGAAGCTGAGGGCAGTGACCAATCTTTTCCCGCAAAGATCAAGGAAGAACACTATAGTGTTGTTAGTGAGCCTGGCAGCTACTATCTGTTCCACTTTACCCCAGAGAAAGCAACTAAAGAGGAGTCACATGCGGAGAAGATTGCTAAGGTCCTGTTTGCCTGGCTGAAAGAGAGGGGTTATGATAAGACCTTGTTGGCCATTGGAGGAGACTCAACAAATGTCAACACTGGTGTGAAAGCTGGAGTAATGCGGAAGCTGGAGCTGCACCTGGGGAGAAAGCTGGTCTGGTTGGTGTGCAACCTGCACACTGTTGAACTTCCCCTGCGCCATCTCATTGTTGACCTTGATGGCCCTACTCTGTCAGACAAAAAATTATCCGGGCCAATAGGAAAGCTCCTTGATTCTGCTACAGACTTTGATATCAATCCAAACTTCACCCGAATCTCTGTTGTCCCTCCACTGATCAAGCTTCCTGACAAGGTCATTCAAGATCTCTCAACTGATCAATACTATGGCTATAAAATTGTCTGTGCAGTCAGGGATGGAGTACTTCCTGCAGGGCTGGCTCTGTTAGAGATAGGACCAGTAAACCACAGCCGCTGGCTCACCACAGCGAACAGACTTCTCAGGCTCTGGGTGTCAAAGAACGGACTTAAAGGAAAGAACCTGAAGATTCTGCAATTCATTGTGGAATTCATCATTGGAGTGTATTACCCATGTTGGTTCAACGTGAAGGTCAAGCACTCCTGGATCGAAGGGCCTAGGCACATCCTCTTTCAGCTGGACTGCCTCAAGTCCCAGAGAAAGGAGGTGCTGGATATTGTGATGCCAACTGTGAGAAGATCTGCTTGGTATGCCCACAGTGAAGTCATCCTCCAAACACTACTCTGCTCTGAGGATCAGAAGGAGAGGATTGAAGGGGTGGAGAGAATCCTGGCCATCAGGGGAGAGGGGGACCCGGATACTCAGCTGGGGGACTCCTCTGTTAGGAGCAGAAGGACACCTGACATCAATTGTGATGCTTCCAGCATCGGTGACTTGATCAGCTGGTCAGAAGGTGTGTCAGAGCCACCTCTCACCTGCTCTCTAAGCACCTCAGAGGTGAAAAACTTCATCAACACCCCCATGGAGGTGCGCAACTGGCCTTGCCACACACAAAGCATTGAGAGGGTTGTTAAAATGGTGACTGAGGCTTCTGCTAAGTACTTCTCACAGGAAAAGAGGGATGGAGGGATCAGGGCTCAGGAGACCAGCAGGAAGCTGATGTCCAAGTCTGAGTCAAAGCAGGATTTGTGCAACCTGGCAAAGTTCAAGATGTCAGGAGAATGATCTTTGTAATTATATCCAGTGATATACATGCAGTTCACCTATTAATAAATATATGTAAAGTTGATTTGGCCTTGTCAATATAAATGATTTACCTTATATCTTTTAATATATTATAAAGGGGTTCAAAAGGGTAAAATTGGCAATTTAGAAATACAAAATGATGTAGGTTAGAGTTATCCTATCCAAAAAAGAAGCTCATATTTGAATTCCCCATGTAAAAACACAATTTAGACACCCCTGATGGTAGGATTTCCTTCAGATTCATGTTGTCACCTGAGTACGACCCGCCCTAGTAGGGTAGGTGATTATACCATACTCTACAGTGGAAGAGATGATGATCTACAGATCTACAGAAGCTAAGGCTAACAAAGACCCTAAGATCCACTCTAAGGTTAGCCCGAGAGAAAGAAGAGAATAGGGAGTTAAAAGAAGAGAATAAGGGGTTAAGTAAGTAGCAAAACCTATCATTCGTGGATAACATTCATTCAGAAAAAAGAGAGAGACTCCCCATCATCATCCGCCGGCCACTGCCGACAAGTCGGAAAAATAGTCGAAGAGAATAGGAAAGGGGTGAAAGATGAAAAGAAGTAAAATAAGAACGCCTACAAACCATGCAAACACAGTCTTAACTCAAACACTGTCATCCCATGCAAACTTCAGACATGCAAGTAAAGAGAGGAGAAAAAAGAAGAAAAAAAAAGTAGGAAGAGTACAACAAAAAGTGGATTATACGCTACGAGCTACATCTAAGTTCGTGGTAGTCTAATTTTTTTAAAAATAATTTTATTGCTGGCATTAATCGTCAACAGACTCATCCTCGACCATTACCCCCAGAGCTCCTGTTGCTAATTATTTTAAACAACGTTAATATTTTTAGAATGCCTATCTAAACGGTTTTTAAACATATTAACGCTGGTAGAGTTCATAACGGACGCGGAAAGATTATTCCATTTATTTTAAACGTAAAAAGGTTTTTAGCGATGTTAGTAATGAAACGCCTGCCACGTAATTTAAATCCGTTATTAAAAGTATTGCTATTATCGAACGCGAACAGTTTGTCAAAATTTACGTTATCGATTTTATTAACTATTTTGAAAACTTCAATAAGCTCCCCCCCCCCCCCTTAATCTCCTAGTTTCGAGTGAATGCAAGTCTAACTCTTTAATCCAATCTTCGTAAGACTTGTTGCACAATGACGGAATTAGTTTTGTGGCGCGACGCTGAACCCTTTCCAACCTATCAATATCCTCACGCAAATACGGGTACTAAAACAACGGCATATTCTAAATGAGGTCTGACTAGGGACTTGTAAAGGGGCAATATAATATTCTTCGATTTAAATTCAAAATTATGCGCTATGAAGCCTAACATCCTATTAGCTTTTGCGCAAGACTCCAGGCACTGGTTCCTAACTTTTAAATCCTTAAATACGCGTACGCCTAAATCTACTTCCTCGTCAACGCTCGCTAACGGTCTATCGTCCATCGTGTACGTGTAATTATTGTTACGAGAACCTATATGCAATACTTACATTTGTCTACGTTAAATTGCATCTGCCACTTATCCGTCCACTCCATACTCCTATCTACATCGTCTTGAAGCCTATTTCTATCGTCCACGTTAAGAACCTTACCGCCTATTTTAGTATCGTCCGCGAATTTTGACACGTTACTGGTCAAGCCTACATCTTTGTCGTTGATGTAGATTACGAATGGCAATGGGCCTAACACTGAACCCTGAGGGACACTGCTACCTACATCCAACCACCCCGATTCACTACCATTAACAACGACCCTCTGTTTCCTAGTACGAAGCCATTCCTTTGACCAGTTAGCTACCTGACCGCGTATACCGTGCGCTTTAACCTTCGCAATTAATCTTCTATGCGGAACTGTATCGAAGGCTTTTTTAAAGTCTAAATAAATAACGTCAGCCGCTCTATGCCTATCGTATTCGCGCACTATTTCGTTATAAAACTCTAACAAATTAGTTAAACAAGATCTGTGGCGTCGAAACCCATGCTGACTACTATTAATCAAATCGCGACTTTCTAAGTGATCGACGATACGATTCCTAACTACGGATTCCAAAAGTTTACCGACAATTGACGTTAATCTAATAGGCCTATAATTGCTATCTACTGTGCGGTCGCCTTTTTTAAAAATAGGCGTAACGTTAGCTAATTTGAAGTCTTCTGGAATAATCTCCGCTTCCAGTGACTGATTAAAAATCTTCGTTAAGGGGCCTACGATAACGTCTTTCAAATCTTTCAAATGTCTAGGATAAAGCGCGTCAGGGCCTGGAGCCTTGCTAACTTTTAGCTTATCGACATAATGCGCAATCTCACCCTCGTAAACAGTTATTTCTTTCAAAATAGTCTCTGATGATGATGGACATCAGCAAGTAGTTGGATACTGCCTGAGTGAGAAAGTGTATAGTGCGATAGAAGGGTTCGAACCATATAACGAAAGATTGGCTAGAATACGACTAGATTGCAAATGGGTCAAGCTATCCATTATAGCAGTATATGCGCCTGCAGATAGTAGTGAAGAAGACAAGGATGAAATTTATGATCATTTGCAGAATATATCAGATAAACTAAAATGACATGAGGTAGTGGGGGATAAAGTGGGACACGGAACTGGTGCTTTCGCACCAGCCATTGGTACAGAAAATCTGTATGAAGAATCAATCGGAAATGATGCAAGACTTGTGTCATTTGTTAATAATATAGTGATTGGTGGAACAATATTTCACATAAAGATATCCACAAACAGACTTGAAAGTAGTAGTATGATGGCAAAAAGGTAGAGGAAGTTGGGGTGCTCTGAAATCCTGCCCCTGGAGGGGCACCCTGAAGGCCTTCACCTTCTGTATGAGGGGGGCCCCCCTTACTTAAGTTCCTCACCCCATTTATGGGGTCTCACCGTCCTTAATGAAGGGTATTTGCCCCTTGCGGGGCCCCATCCTCCTTGGGGGGGGGGGGGAATCCTCGCCTTCCTCCTGGGAAAAAGAAAAAAAGGAAAAAGGATTCGTCTTCACCTTTCTTTAAAAAAAAAAAAAAAAAATCCTCACCTTCCTCCTTGGAAAAAGAAAAAAAGGAAACAGGATTCGTCTTCACCTTTCTTTAAAAAAAAAAAAAAAAAATCCTCACCTTCCTCCTGTGAAAAAGAAAAAAGGAAAAAGGATTCGTCTTCACCTTTCTTTAAAAAAAAAAAAAAAAAAAATCCTCGCCTTCCTCAAAAAGAAAAAAAGGAAAAAGGATTCGTCTTCACCTTTCTTTAAAAAAAAAAAAAAAAAATCCTCACCTTCCTCCTTGGAAAAAGGAAAAAGGATTCGTCTTCACCTTTCTTTAAAAAAAAAAAAAAAAAAAATCCTCGCCTTCCTCCTGGGAAAAAGAAAAAAAGGAAAAAGGATTCGTCTTCACCTTTCTTTAAAAAAAAAAAAAAAAAAAATCCTCACCTTCCTCCTTGGAAAAAGGAAAAAGGATTCGTCTTCACCTTTCTTTAAAAAAAAATTAAAAAAAATCCTCGCCTTCCTCCTGAGTAGTATAGCCGAAAAAGGGAGAGTGCAAGAATGTTGCAAGTGATTACGTAATGTTGTAAAGTGGGTGGGGGTTGTTGCAAAGGGGGGTGGGGGTGTTGCAAAAAAAATAAAAAAAAGGAAAAGAAAAAAAGAGTACTGGCCTTTGTTGCCAACCGGGGTTGCAAGGGGCATGCAACTTGGGGGCGGAGTTCTCCCCCAAGCTATTCCCCCCAAAGGGCCAGAAAGGAGAGAAAGGAGGAGAGGTGTTCACCTGGCAGGAGCCAAGTGCATATTAAGACTTCAGCCGAGTAGGCGTTGTATTATAGGCTCCTAATCAGCCAGTTAGCTGAATCAGTCAGTTGGCTGAGCCAAGGGGGGAGGGGTACACCTGAAGGAAAGAGAGAGAGAGAGAGAGAGAGAGTAGTTGCCTTTGATTGCAAGGCATGCAACTTGGAGGCTGAGTTCTCCCCCAAGTTATTTTCGTTTACCTAACCTAAGAGGCCTCTAAGGGGTTTTCCCAAAGGGCCAGAAAGAGAAGGACCAGAGGTCCTTGCTCGGCTGGGAGCCGAGCTTGAATGACTCCGTCAGTCGTCTCTCGGTCTTTTATAAACCTCTATTCTGGCTGAGTTGCTAGATAGCGCCATGTATTCAGTTGCTGAGTTGCCAGATCACGCCGTGTATTCAGTTGTTGAGTTGCCAGATCGCACCATGTATGCAGTTGCTGAGTTGCCAGATCATGCCATGTATTCGGGTGCTGAGTTGCCAGATCGCACCATGTATTCCAGATAGCGCCATGTATTCCAGATAAAAACCATATATTAATCATCCATTTAAATAGTGTACCACAATATATATGATGGTAGATGAATCCAATTAAATTCTGTTTATTAAATAAATAATTTTTACACACTTAATTTTTATAGATATATAGATGTATATAGTGTTTTACAATAGATGTATAATGTATATAGTGTTTAATGATTAGAAACAAATATAACATTAACTTCAACTTCATTAAACTTGAAGTTAAACTTTTCGGAGACGAAACAAATAACGTAGTTAGCCTACACATAATTCAACCAACCATAGAAAACAGAATTATAGAAAAGCAATTAGGTTTTTATGGATAACTAGTTTATCTTGACATAAGTTTACTATAATTATATATATACAGTCTTTTAAGCATCTTGTGATATGCATATGTATATATATATATATATATATATTTTTTTTCTTTATTTAAAACAAGTTTGAATGTATTTACTTTGCAAACAACATGAGCAAAATTAAACGATAAATATTTTATAATTTTTTAAGATAGATAAATAGATATATATAGTGTTTCACTATAGATGTATAGATGTATATAGTGTTTAACGATTAGAAACAAATATAACATTAACTTCAACTTCATTAAACTTGAAGTTAAACTTTTCGGAGACGAAACAAATAACGTAGTTAGCCTACACATAATTCAACCAACCATAGAAAACAGAATTATAGAAAAACAATTAGGTTTTTATGGATAACTAGTTTATCTTGACAAATTTACTATAATTATATATATACAGTCTTTTAAACATCTTGTGATATGTATATATATATATATATATATATATATATATATGTATATATATTAATTTTTTCTTTATTTAAAACAAGTTTGAATGTATTTACTTTGCAAACAACAAATGAGCAAAATTAAACGATAAATATTTTATAATTTTTTAAGATAGATAAATAGATATATATAGTGTTTCACTATAGATGTATAGATGTATATAGTGTTTTACAATAGATGTATATAGTGTTTAACGATTAGAAACAAATATAACATTAACTTGAACTTCATTAAACTTGAAGTTAAACTTTTCGGAGACGAAACAAATAACGTAGTTAGCCTACACATAATTCAACCAACCATAGAAAACAGAATTATAGGAAAACAATTAGGTTTTTATGGGTAACTAGTTTATCTTGACGTAAGTTTACTATAATTATATATATATACATTCTTTTAAACATCTTATGATAGGTATATGTAATATATATATATATATATATATATAATATATATATATTAATTATATATAATATTATTTATTTTTCATATTATAACATTTAATTTTATTTTAGTGTTTATTTATGCAGTGTTTAGTTAGCCTCTTCATTTAAACTATAACATTTATAGTGCTGCAGTTAAACCACCCTTAAAATGGCAGAGTTTGTGCCGAATTGGAAAGGTTTTCACTCCGCCTTAGACCCACAATTTAACGTGGAAACTGAATGCTTTTTTAAAAATATAATTAGGCTATATTTATAATTTCTTTATTATAAAATAAGTTAACAATTGAAATTATATTAACACAAGGATTTGTGAAAACAATACTAATAACTTGTAAGTAAAAATAAAAATATAATATAAGGGGCTACCATAGAAATGTAAGTGTCTATAATTTATTCACAAGAAACACGATTTTATATATATGTTACTCGTCCGGTCCCGTTATAGCGGATTGGTACACATCATAGCTCCACCCAGCTACATCGGCAGCCAATCACTACGAACATCTGGTCTTTTGGGGCGGAGCTTGGCGATTGTGCATATAAAAGGGGATATTTTTCAGTTGGGAGTAACAGTAGCTATTTTCGCGTCAGTGAATAATCATTCCCTCCACCATGGACCTGTACGTCTCCCCAGATTTGTATGAAGAAAGTGATACTGCAGCATTAACGGCAATTAGTCTTTTTAATGCGATTGACCGTGATGAATTATTCCCAACGCAAACCGTAAAAGATATTTGCAGTGACGCTCCTTACAATCCGACGCAAGGGACTACCATAGAAATGTAAGTGTCTATAATTCGATTTATATATATGGAGAGTTGTAGTATCTCGTCAAATAGATACTCGGCAAATTTTTTTTATGGCAATCAATGTTATTTGGTTTTACTTCTTACCCCATTATCCTAAAATCGAAATTTTTTATGGCAATCAATGTTATTCCTCTTAAATGAACCAAAGATAACTTCACATAATGGGGATCTGTCTGAATACTCTGTATATGTTTTAAAAGAATGAACATTATTCCTTTAAGGTCCGATGAGGATTTGACACGTGTTATACAATCTTTTGAAGAATCTCGTGTCATGAATACGGAGGATATACTGAACAGTCAGCAATGTCACACATCCTCCACCATGGACCTATACGTCTCCCCAGACTTGTATGAAGAAAGTGATACTGCAGCATTAACGGCAATTAGTCTTTTTAATGCGATTGACCGTGATGAATTATTCCCAACGCAAACCGTAAAAGATATTTGCAGTGACGCTCCTTACAATCCGACGCAAGGGACTACCATAGAAATGTAAGTGTCTATAATTCGATTTATATATATGGAGTTGTAGTATCTCGTCAAATAGATACTCGGCAAAAATTTTTTATGGCAATCAATGTTATTTGGTTTTACTTCTTACCCCATTATGCTAAAATCGAAATTTTTTATGGCAATCAATGTTATTCCTCTTAAATGAACCAAAGATATCTTCACATAATAGGGATCTGTCTGTATACTCTGTATATGTTTTAAAAGAATGAACATTATTCCTTTAAGGTCCGATGAGGATTTGACACGTGTTATACAATCTTTTGAAGAATCTCGTGTCATGAATACGGAGGATATACTGATCAGTCAACAATGTCACACCGAAATAATGTAGTGTTTTTCGATCTTTTTGGGATAAGAAGACAATATATTTTCATAAATTTATTAAATGAAAGAAATCAGTACAATAACCAACTACAGAATATACCTTACAAATATACGAACAAAAACATTATACTATACAACGAGTACGTACAATTGGAAAGCGGATTTTTATCTGTCTGCATACCATTTCATCGTTTCGGCGAGTGTGACACGGGTCAAATAAATTTAAAAAATGTATAAATTCTTTATCACATGACATATGCATGAGAAATGAGACGCAGTACATTCCGCAAACATTAGTAAAATATCCTTGTATGCGAAATGGGTTCCATACAATTTCGGGAATATGTAACTGAGCGAGAAATTTTACAATAATAGGGTCACTCCAGGGTTGAGTACCGAGTGAATCAAAATAGTACAGGCGCTGTCTATTTTTAAAATAGACAGCGATCCAGTGAATCCCTTCATTACCGATGACATCTGTGTTCACAATAAGACTACCGCATTCTCGCGTACTTGGCAAACTCAATGTTTCATTCTTCGCAAACACGCCGATAAATTTGGAACGTGTGACTCGTTCCATTACTTTCTGAAGTGTATTAGCATCCATTTTAAAAGTCAGTGATAACGCTCTTAAATCTATCTACTTCTATTAGGGCTTGCGATTCGAGATATACTAGTACACTAATAGGAGCGTCTATAGGCTTGGCGAATTCCAGCCGCACTGAGATGTTTCCGCTCTGCTGTGGGGTTAAATGGGTATTAACGCTAGCAGATAAGTCAGGTGTAATGTCAAACGGATAAAGGTTAAATTGATCAATGAATTCTTCCTGCGTTACCCCATTACCAAGCTCATCACAATCACCTGCAATATGGGTCAGATTACTATAGGCTCTGGCACAAAGAGGTAACACAGCGTCTGATGAATAGTCCGTACCCATTGTTCCACCCAAAGCAGTGCCATTAACGTATAGAGTTATATTTTTAAGTCCGAAATTCTCGAATTTAAATGCACTCTTTTTATATTTTCCATTCACCGAAGCATGGTCCTGCATGCCGATTAATATCCTTTTAGGAAGATTTCCCAGGGCAATGTTTTCTATCTGCTTCGATGCCAACCCTGCAGGAACCGTATATAGTTTGATTTGCACTCTGTTAATAGGATATTTCACTGTAGCGTTTAGTAAATTTTTCTCAATTTCTAGTTGTTTTGGTGAACTTAATTTCACTCGCCGTACGCGGAGGTATGTGTCCATAATGTGAACCACAACGGGCTTTGCACCCTCTTCTTGATCAGCATCCAGATTTAAGCAGATCTCAGGACTCGTGCGGGTGAGCTTTATTTTCATATCCACCCCGTTCACAAGCAACTTCTGGAAAGTGAAATCTGTGTGCAACCGTCCAAAACACTCGTATATTTTCTTTTTAGAATTTTTAAATTTGTCCTTTATACTATTTTCATCTTTAGTTTGATAATATCCCTCGGCACTTAAAAAGGTAGCCTTCGCTTCTTTGGAAAAGTTGAGGACATTTTCCAGATAGGCTCGTAGATGATAGTACCCCGTGCCTGCCGATATGCTGGTCTGATTTAAATATACGTCACACTGGTTGAATATGGAGTGCAGAAAGTTTGTTTCAGGGTATACAGCATATTTGTCATCGCAGACCGTTCCATCAGAATGGGCTATACGTAGCTTAGCGTACATGTGCACACAGCTTGGATCAAAAAAGTAAGGACCTGACTGGGTATCACGAATTCTATAGGTGCACTCGGGAACTAATTGTGTTTAAAGGGTTAATTGTAATAAAGTCACTGTGCTCAATAGAAACTTGGGTTGGAGGTAGCTCAAAAAGGGACAGCTCCGATTTACAGCATTGTGAACTACATGGGTGGATGAAGCGTGCCATGGCGAAATAGTGACTCCTCTCTCGACAAGTGGTAAACAAACTATGATTCATGAGATCAATGTCCTTAGCTTACATCAGTCAAAAAAGTGGTCAACCATAGGTTTCATTCGCTTACAGCACTTCTTTTTTGATAGCCTTTTACGTTTAATACCACGTGACCCCTTCTTCTTCCGGGCAGCCCGCTTCTTCCCGCCACCACGCATTTTTCTCTTTGCATCTTTGATGATTTCGTCCCGTGTAAGCTTTAAATGTTTTTTTAGAGCCTCTTTAGGTTTAGCCCCGGCAATATATCTTCTGCAGTGTTAATACCTGATTGTAGCGCTTTCCTTCCAAGGTATCTGGCACCCCTCTTCAGCAAAGGAACAGCCGTACGTAGTATGAATGAAAAAATGGACCCAAGTCCACTACCGCGCTGGTATCGCACCCCTCGATAGACGGTGAAAGGCTTTCTATCCATTATAACTCAGTGCGTCGAAAGTGTAGCTTCACTGTTAAGCTCCCGTTACCGAATGGGAAGTTTCACCCTCAATCGTTCTTATATATATTGAGATATTGGTTATTAAATTAGTTGCGACATTCACATAATGGGGTCTGTCATATGTAATACTCAAACTCCTTCCTCTATGGTTGGGGATGTGAGCAATGCGCAGCAGGCGTGCCTGGGTATCCCCAACAAACTGGTGCTCCACTATATTACTGTAAATATAGCACATGTCTGGGACCTTTCAGCCAATTTCTCCATCTTCAATTGATACATTAATCTGGACAAGTCATGCTGTGTCTCGTGAAATGTGTCTCTTTGGAAGGCTGCGCTATATCGGCCATTGGCTAGAATTTGGAACTTTCTATGGTCTTTAATACGTCTGTTAGTCTTTGATTTTAGGATTAGTGTATGTGCAGGGTTGTTTACGATTTCGTATACTAAATCATTCGTAAGGTTTGAGTTTCTTAAACTTACGTTTAAGCCTCTCACAACATCCTCGGCCGAACCATATTGACCCGGTCCTAGTCTTACTTCTGTACTGTAATACCGTGCAATCTTAGTCCGAGCGATACGCATAGTTTCATCCATAGCTACCCCAGCTTTTTCACACTCGTCAATGTCTCTAAGAATCGTAAAAACGGGCTCTTTATGGTCAATATTTAAAAAGATGGTGTCCAGCTGAATTTCGCATATCCCCACCTCATACGAATCACGACCAATTCAATGTGCCCGTGGAGCTCTGTTACAAAGTTGGCTAGTGTGTTGTTAGGGTGTACAGACAGGGACGAGGAGGACGGGAGTGTGACGTAGAAATGGTTAGGAGCCATGTTGCATACTATTTAAGCTTCATTATTGCATCAGCTTTTATATAGGTGTTGAAGCTTTCTGGGTACCCTAGCCATTTCACCAGGTACATTTTTCTCTTTCCTGAACCTTTGCTTCCTAAAATTTTCTCAATTTTAAACACATTTTTTCCTAAATTAAACGCAACTTTCTGCAATTCCTCGCGGTAAAAGCCTCCTGAGATTTCTTCCCCATTCAAATCTTCAATGTAATACATCATTATCTCACCTTTAGGTCTCATAGCCCTAACTTTAAAAATCTCGCGTGTCCATCCTTGCTCAAAACCCTTTGCGAATTTGTTCCCCGAACGCGACAGCCTTACATAATCATTGATTTTGAAGCGCGTAGAGTGTGGTGGTGGTGGTGATCCATCTCTCCTCGGGAGCGTACCTCTTTCTAAAACTTCGTTAGGTGTTGTCCCAATCGTGCGATGGTGTGAGCGGTTGTAGGATGATGCCAATGATTCCAGAATGTCTAGAAATCTGTGTGTTTATGTGTAAAATAACGGTGCATGCGTTCCTTTATGGTGCGCTGAACTCTTTCAGCTAAAGAAGCCTTATGTATAGAATTGGTTGTGTAATAGCTGATATTAAACTCTGTCAACATGTTCTGAAAAGCACGGCCTATAAATTCCTTCCCCATATCCGTACAAAAATAGCCAGGAACCCTGTTTTCTTTTAACATTAGCGTTTTGGTGGCTTTAGCAACTGTTTCAGGTGATTTATTTTTCAGAGGAACTAGCCACAGATATCTAGAGAATACGTCTATTATGAATAGAATGTAGCGGTAACCATCGTTATACACAGAATATCTTTGCATGTCTGTTAAATCTGCTTGCCAAATAGAATCAATCGAGGAAGCCGTTGTCTTGGCTGTTTTAAACCTTTTTCTCACAGGCTTATGAAGCGTATAAGCGTCCTGCTCCCTCAAAAATCTTTCAACATCTTTTTTTCCTACTCCGTAAACACTTCTGTACAGTCTATCTACGCCGCCGTAAGAGGATGGGTTAGAAATGTCATAATAGCGTTTAGTTAATACGTTAGCCATTTGCGTATTTTAGAGGCACGTGGGTAGGGTTGGTTTAACCTCTTCTTGCTCCTCTTCAAAGGTGTTACCGCCGGGGGTGACGGCGCCTTCAATTGTGTCACATGCGTTGCATGTTCCAAGTCTTTTAACCTGTTCAGATTTCCTATCAACGTTTTAGGGACATTTATTTGTTGTAGTCTTGCTTTAATATGCTTCCATCCTGATGGTGATGGCCTATCCCACTTTCTCACCAGATCATGGACAATGTCTACGATATTCGATCCCTGTACCTTTGATCCTTCCACAATGAGCTCGCCTGTATCGGTCCATTGTATGGCTGGATCCTCATTCAATAGATTATAAAGACTTAAGCCTTTACTCCTCAATGTATGTGGGAGGGTGCTTTTTAATACATGTTCGATATGTTGTGTGGCTAATCTTTTTGGTTGGTCAGCTGTATCGTCGGGCTCAGGTCCTATGTCGCCATGTCCATCGTCCCCCGTGCTGTGCCTAATAACCACAGGAATCTCTGTAGGGCTCTTATAATTTTCGTACTCGTGAAGAAATTTCTGCAGAGCTTCTTGGTATAAGATTCTTTTCTCATCAGGTGTTTTTTCACTGTTTAATAGAGCTAGCAATTCGCTTTCCATTCTTTTAAGTCTGCTTTTACGGGGATCTAGATCCGTGTCTGGATTCCTTTGCAGTGAAGCGTACACCTCGTGGGGAATCACTACCACTTTCTTCATTATATTAATCTAGTCAGTAAAGGACCCAAAACTGAAAATAAGATGGGGAGAAATGACCCTCCTATGTTTGTACAATAATTCGTTTTTTCTTCGCTACAGTTTGACTTTTACGAGCGAGTGCACGTATTATGTTCTTGTAGCGGCGTAGGCGAGCCTTCTGAGGGGTTTTCATTGATACATTGCAATTTATAACGTTAAGACAGATTTCACAGATGCATTTTAAAAAGTCGGGTCGATATTTTTAATAAACATCTGCTGCAATGCCCGGGCAGTCGATGATAGATTTTTATTAATTCACGGTATTTCTTTAGTCTCTTTGTCATTCTGGAATATACACCGTTTCAGGCTCGTTTGGAAATATATTCGTTCGCAGAAGCACTCTAAACGTGTTTCGCGGATGAAGGTCGCAAAGCAAATATCCGTAACGCGTGCTTGTAGCTTCTTTATAAACTTCCAAAAACTCCTTACGCTGATTCGGAACATTTGATTGGCTAATACCCCAATTTGTGATACATCTCTACGTTGCGCGAATAAGACTAGATATTGCGTATTTAACGACACATCGCGCATGTATCTATTTTTGAAAAATAGATTCTGATTGATGAAGAACACGCTTATGTTAAGATGGTGGGAGAATACTGTAAATGTCTCGGCAAACGTTTTATCCATCCAACATGAGATCGTCAATTACAATGATTGTATGTTCATTTCCCTTTAACGAATTAACGTCATATACGCCTTTGTGGAACAAAATATCATCTTGGTACTCGTTGAACACTGATTGATACGTCGAATAGCACCATATAACTTTATGCACAAATTTCGAGAACATCTCTCCCTTTTCTTTAATGATTTTAAGCATAAACACAGTTTTACCACATCCTGTAGGTCCAGATATAATACATGTGGATGGGCTCGTGAATCTGAATTTTTCTACAGAGTCCATTTCTAACACGTCACACTCCTAAGTGGGTCATTTACAAAATATTACAAATTTTGAGTGCTGTTCCTTATATTTTGCTTTCTTCTCCCACAGAACCGTGAATGACGATGAGGTAGAGCATCCCATCATTGACATTACGGATGACCTCGACGACAGTGTAGTTTGATCTCCTCCCCTGCCAACGAACCCTCACCAGCGATACCGGTAGCACGTCCAAAGCGGAGGTGTGAGAACCCCACGTAGGTATAAAGCGCCGAAATACGTGCCTGTTGCAGCGGTAATAGATCCCCAACCCTCAACCTCTTACGCAACAAGCCCCCAGCAGCACTCCCGCTAATATATCCCCTTATTCATCCGCCGCCCCCCGTTCTGTTAAGTCTACAATAATAGATCCCCAACCCTCAACCTCCTACGCAACAGGCCCCCCATCAGCACCTTCCGCTAATATATCCCCTAATTCATCCGCCGCCCCCCATTCTGCTGAGGATGATATAACGATCGAATTGGTGCGATCCGCAGCCCCCACCCCAGCCTTGACTAGAAATCGGTATAGAGTCAGGGTCGACCCTAGAGTCATGTATAGCAATGGAATTGAGCGCGGTTACGCCGGGTTGTACAGCATATTATAGAGTTTGCTCTTCAGAATCGCGACGAGCGTGAAGTCAGGACGTGTCTGTCCTTTGGATTCGGGTCAGATGACGGTGATGTAGACGATTATTGGGTGATAGTGCCATTTAGACGTTTGGCGGCTGAAGATGTAGAATATATATTAGGACGTATAATGCAAGCCGCCCAAAGTAGTATAGCCTTCAATATGGACAACTTCACGGTAAATATTGACCGTGTATTCCGTGTTGCGGGCCATAGTGCCATACCGTATACTCTTAACTTCAATTCTCCGACTATTTACCGAAAGCATATAAACGTCGATCGTGGTTGCGGCTTTATAGCAGTACTCTTAGCACGTATGTTTACTGTACAAAATACACGGACTCAAAAAATTTGGCTGCCTACGGTCGTGGAGCGTGCCCGTAAACTAGCTGTAGACTGTGAACTTGAATTTGACTGTAATATGGGTCCTGAAGAGCTGAGAAGGGTAGAACAGGAAATGAATGTCCGCATAGTTGTATTTGGGTTGGATGATCGTCGTAGGACTGTGTTTTTTAAAAGCTGTGTGAGAGATCGTACAAGACCCCTACTTATTTTAGGATTGTCAGGGACGACGTATCTCCCCATCCGTAATATAAGGTGGCTTTACGCGAGTTATGACAAAAGTCGAAAATATGGGAGACATCATGATTTGTGTAAGGGGTGCCTCGAGTTTGCGGATGATATAGTGAGACATTGTAAAGAATGTCACATGGTATGTGAGCAGTGTAAAAGCACCAAATGTGAAAGCCGTGTAGTTGAAGCTGAGAAGAGAGACTGTGATGTGTGTAGACGCACATTTTTCAATAATAGCTGTTTTGATTTCCATAAATCAATTGGTACGTGCAGGAAAATGAGAATCTGTGAATGTGGTATGTTTCACACAATGGATAATTGGGGGAAATTTAAGCACAAGTGTGACGTAATTCACTGTCCTACATGCCAGGAGGAATATAAGGCGGATGGAGTAAAGCATGTGTGTTATATGAAAGATGCTAAGCCTAAAAATAACCCTTGTATAACTGTATACTACGATATAGAAACATATACGAACGCTGAAACCAAAGAGGTAATTCCACATTTACTTGTGAGCCAGACATCTGTGATGAGTGTATGGGTATCGAATGTGACGAGTGCCCCAATGCGGTAAACGGACAAACGTTTTTAAAACGAATGTCCGCGATAGTCCTGTGAAACTATTTGTGTCCTATATTGTCAAGTTAGCCGACAAGTTAAAAAAAATGACTGTGTATATTCTCGCCCATAACGGGGCAAAGTTTGACACGCAGTTCCTTTATAAGGAGTTGCTTGAACACGAATCCTCTGAGATATTTACAGGTGATCCATTGAAAAGAGGCAACAAATTAATACAGATGCAGATAAGAGGCAATGTACAATTTAAAGATACTTTATTATTCACACCTTGTAAATTAGCAAAGCTACCCAAGGTGATGGGAGTAGCAGCTGAAGTTTCCAAAGGATACTTCCCTTACACTTTCCTCACCAGCGAGACTTTAAACTACGTAGGCCCACCACCCCCCAAACATTATTTTGACTGTATGGATGAACGTGAAGACTTTGATCGATACTACGACAGTTTTAATGAAAGTAACCCTTATAATATAGCTGATGAATGTGAGCGTTATTGCGTGAATGATGTGCGCGTGCTTAGAGTATGTTTCCAGGCCTTTAGAAGGATGTACATAGCCCGTTTCAAATGCGATCCACTGCAAGTCGCAACCACCATCGCATCATTATGTTTTACGGTGTTCAAGAATAACTTCATGCCTAAAGACACCTTAGCCATTATTCACCGAAACAACCCCGCAGTTACGGACACAAGGCTATTTACTGGCTCATACACCTACAGCAACAGACAGGTGTATACATAAAGCACGCCCGCAACACGGGTGAAGTACCCATTAAGATTAATGGACGTGTTTTTTGGGTTGATGGGTTAAGTGAAAACCGTGTCACTGGTGTGAAGACTGTGTACTCCTTTAACGGTTGCTGGTGGCATGGATGCCCCCGTCCTGAGTGCGGAATCGCCGGAGATATCCACGGTAGGTCTCCTGCCGACTGTCTTGCATCGACCCGCACCCGCGATCAACTTATAGGATCACAGTTCACTCACAAAGTCTTGTGGGAGCATGAATATGATGCACGGATGGAGACAGACGAGGTGTACCGTGAGGAAATAAACACGATCAAGCGTTCAATGGTGCTGGATCCTCTCAAATGTGGTGATAGCTTGTTTGGAGGACGTACAAATCCTTTCAGACTATACTTTCCACCTACGGAGGGCGTGAAGCTCCATTACTACGATTTCTGTTCTTTATACCCATACGTGATGAAGAGCAATCCGTACCCCGTGGGCGCTCCTGAGAAACTGGTGGGACCTAGCCTACCCTCCATCAATGAATTTTCAAAAAATTTGAATGATCGTTACTTTGGGCTCTCTTTCGTAGACGTACTCCCCCCACGCAATTTATGGATGCCGATCTTACCTGTCGTTATCGACGACAAGCTCATGTTTCCCCTGTGCGTGAAGTGCGCGGAAGAGGATAACGGCGAATGTAACCATATACCCCACCAGCGTAAGATCAGAGGCGTATATACAAGTCCTGAGCTGGCCCTAGCCGTACGCCATGGTTATAGAATACTGAAGATACATGAGGTGTGGAGGTTTCAGAAGCTACCCAACCTTTTCACACCATATATAAACGCCTTTTTGAAGGATAAGGTTGAGGCATCAGGGTATCCGCGAGGAGTTGATACCGAAGATGAAAAGTCTGCCTATATTCAACGTTACCGCGACCGCGAAGGTATACAACTTGATCGTGTCCAAATTGTAAAGAATCCTGGCAAGCGCTTTAGTGCAAAGTTGTGTCTAAACAGTCTATGGGGAAAATTTGCGCAGAATACCGGCAGAGGGAGCATTCATTTGGCACAAAGTTATAGCGATGTCTGGGATTATGCCAATGCTCCCGATAAAGAGGTCATGGAGATCGTGAATGTAGGTAATACTTACATAATAAAGTACAACAACACTGAATTTGCCACAGATACCTCAAGGGTTACAAACATACCTGTGGCCAGCTTCACAACAGCCTACGCCCGTATAAAACTTTGGGGTCTATTGCATTCTCTTGGGCGGAGAGTATTGTATGCCGATACAGATAGCGTGATATTCACAGAGAGGGAGGGTGAATACATGCCCGCTATTGGGGAGTTCCTCGGCGAGCTCACTGATGAGATCAAGGACGAGTATGGGGACAACGCTTACGCCGACTCTTTTGTCTCAACAGGACCTAAGACTTATGGGGTACGGGTCAGGGTGGGGGAGGAAATGAAATATATCGTGAAGGCAAAGGGTATTACGCTCAACCATGCGAATCGGCGGGTTGTTAACTTTGAATCGTTGAAGGATCTAGTATGTTTGGACGATGATGAGGGCGAACAACCTCCCCAACTAATTGTAGGCACCCACAATTTTCGGGCGCAGAAGCTGGGGGGCGTGAAGGAACTTAGGGGTACGAAGGTGTGCCGTAACACCTATAGGAAACGTTACCAGTTACCTGGTACCTATGATACCGTACCCTTTGGATACCAAACGTATGATGCTTCTATTGTTAACTCACACGTATTTGTCTTGTATATAATCGTATCTATTGATTTATTACACGTATTTGTAAATATATATATAACTTGAATATCTCGTTTATTAAATCGTATTTGTAAAGTATCTATTGATTTATTACACGTATTTGTAAATATATATATAACTTGAATATCTCGTTTATTAAATCGTATTTGTAAATATATATAACTTGAATATCTCGTTTATTAAATAAATCATGTTTCAATTAGCGTTTCACTTTCTCCTTTGTGTGTGTGTGTGTGTAAAAGTTCTAAGCTCCGCCCACTGTAAGACCGTGAGTCATGCTACTATCTGGGAGTCCCTGCGTGGTCAGTCGACTGCAGTAAGCCCGAGAGATCAGACGTGTATTCAGATCAGACGTGTATTCAAATGGCTACCTTTAATATTGCTTGTACAACGTTTATGAAATGGTATTCAGCAAAGTGTCAGGATGTGGTGGATACCGAAAAACTTCCTATTCCTCCCTCCTATACCTCTTTTAAAAACACATTGGATTGTGCGAAGTTCCAAGATGTACAAATACTCTACGGATGTTCTGGTGAGACGTTGAAGGCTTTCGTTGCACAGACGATGTGCTGAAGTATACTGCAGAGCTAAACTTTATAAAGTCTCACATACACCGTGAAGTAAAAGAAACAACGCGTGCAGAAGAGAAGCAGCAGGTATGGATAATGAGTCTTGCGGATGGGTGGTGTGACAAGCGGTATTACGTCATGCTACACCATGTCGATTACTCATACCCTACGACTGAAAATGTGAATCTCGTGATCATGGACAATCTTAAGTATTTTTATCACTATATTAACGTATATCATGATGAGGTTCGTAGTGAGGTTGTGGCTAGTGCCCTGCGTGAGTTTTTAACAGACTTTAGAGACGAGTATCGTTTGATGGGCAGAAAGGAAAAATATGAGCATATGTTCCTCTCAAATAGTGCGCCGGAGTGTGAAGATGTTTAGTAAAACAAAAATGTTCCTAGTTCTTATCCTGAGGTAAAATGTCTGGTGCGTAGGCTGGTAGTGATGAAATTAATTCTTGTACCGGAAAAACAAATATGTACAACAATTCGGTACGACTCGCGGATCATACGAACAAGCCCATTCACGTATCATCGAGTCAGCCGCCCGTCGAACCGTTCCTGCCTACCTGCGTGCCTCACACGGCTCATAGTTATCTCAGAGCTTGAACCGAGTGGACGTGCGCTCCTCGAATACGATGGAACTTCCTTTGAGCAGCATTCTCAACGCCTCGTACGATGTGTCCGTGACGAAATCGTTGCGCGTGTTCAGGCGTAATTCCGGTACCATTAGCTATGTACTGGAAACGGAATGTAGACAAACAAACAAACGGGTTTATTTAAGTGTCGAGGAGATGAATAGAATCTTCGTGATAGTTGAGAAGTGGAGTGAAGATCGTTATAAAATACCTGCTAACGTAGGTACAAGAAGAGAGCAGATTAGTGACGCACCCTCATACGCCGTTGTATGTACGTTGTGTATAAATAACGATCGGCCGTGCATTGATATACGGCTGATGTGGAAGAATGCTTCTGATAATAACGCTCTTGTTCCTACGCGAAACCGTTTCATCCTCGACAGAATGTTTGAAATCGTCGGATTCCGCAAGCTGAAACCTATATTAGACGCGCGTGTTACGGACATGCTTTATTTTGATACAGTACTTGAATACGCCTACACCGCTCTGCTCGATGGGTTTACCGAGTGTAGGGCTGGTGAGAATGGTCTAGTGCTGGACGTTTATTTAAAAAGTTTAGACTCTTTGAAATACCATGAACTTTGGTACAAAGCAATTGATCGGTACAAGGCTGAGCTCACCTACACCGTTTTCAATTGCCGCTATGTTGAGTGAGTTCACGATTGAAAAGCTCGAGTCGGTAGAAATAAACCCTCGATTGGAAAAGCGTGCTTATAAACTTGTGTTTAATAATGTAGCTAACGATGAACTCTTTGTGCGTGCTTTTGATTGTATTCTAGACGTATTTAAAGATGACTTACCAACCGGTTGTAAAGTGGGAACAAAAATAGTACTGAACGATATGAAAGCCCTTCATATCGAATACAGGTTTCCCTATACTTTAAGCGGTGAAATATTATTAAGCCGCATATACTGCGTAATGCAGAGCAATAATGATGTAATTGTAAACTCGATTAAGACCGAGTTTAGTATTTTGAAAAAAAAGTGAAATGTATTTATATATTTTGCTTGATATTTTCTCCTGTACTGTTATGATTATATGCATATTTCTATTATTATTGAAATGTATTTATATATTTTGCGTGATATTTCCCCTGTACTGTTATGATTATATGCATATTTCTATTATTATTGAAATGTATATTTATTTCTATTTGAAATGTATATTTATTTTATATATATCACCATAATTGTGTGTATATTTTCCTGTACTGTTATGATTATATGCATATTCCTCAATTATTATTGAAATGTATATTTATTTTCTATATATTTATAATAAACAGAATGATGCAATGTTGGTTTTACTTAATTATATCATGTTACGGCTTCTAAACCTACCACCGGTATTCTAAACCAACTTTTAAGAAATATAATAATGTATACAATGGTATCGCTAAAAAGTGGTATCTGGCAACTCAAGCCATTTACGCCTTCTAAGCCAACTGGCTGATTAGGAGTCTATAATAGTGTATACAATGGTATCGCTAAAAAGTGGTATCTGGCAACTCAAGCCATTTACGCCTTCTAAGCCAACTGGCTGATTAGGTCTATAATAATGTATACAATGGTATCGCTAAAAAGTGGTATCTGGCAACTCAGTCTTCGATTAGAATTAAATGAATACATGGCGCTATCTGGCAACTCAAGCCATTTACACCTTCTATGCCAGCTGGCTGATTAGGAGCCTATAATAATGTATACAATGGTATCGCTAAAAAGTGGTATCTGGCAACTCAGTCTTCGATTAGAATTAAATGAATACATGGCGCTATCTGGCAACTCAAGCCATTTACGCCTTCTAAGCCAGCTGGCTGATTAGGAGCCTATAAAACAACGCCTACTCGGCTGAAGTCTTAATATGCACTTGGCTCCTGCCAGGTGAACACCTCTCCTCTTTTCTCTCCTTTCTCTTGGGGGATAACGCCGCCTCCAAGTTTTCCTTGTTGCACCTGCAGCATCCCCCCTTTGGGGGAATTTTTTTTCTTTTCTTTTTTTTCCCCTTTTGCAACACCCCCACCCCCCTTTTCAACAAACCCCCACCCCCCCTTTGCAACATTACGTAATCACTTGCAACATTCTTGCACTCTCCCCTTTTGCGGCTATACTACTACCCTGGGAAAAAGAAAAAAAGGAAAAAGGATTCGTCTTCACCTTCCTTCAAAAGAGAAAAAAATTTAAGAAAGGATTCATCCTCGCCTTCTTCCAAGGGCTTCATCATACCCTTCTTTCACGAGAAAAATCTTCCTGTTGGGTTCTTTCAAAGTTTCTCGAAACAAACAGCCAAAAACAGACAATTAAATATTCGAGTACTTTGCTCCGACGTATTCGCAGTCCCCGTTAGTTTTTGTCTGCGACTGAATTCTCTATATATATATATATATATATATATAATATATATATATATATATAGAAGCACACCGGACAAAAAATTAGTCACCCTCTCAGAATGTACCTAATACGTGTGACGGCGCCTCTGGCCTTGATAACCGCACGAATCCGGCGAGGCAGAGACTTTACGAGGTTGTGCATGTACTGAACATCGATTTGCTGCCACTCGTTCATCAGCCAGTCCCAAAGTTCCGCCAGAGTCCGTGGGTGTCTATTCCTGCGCTTCACTTTCTGTTTTCAGCCTGAACAACACCTTCGACGCATTCAGGATTAAAGGCTTCATTGGACCTGTGATGTACTCGTCGCCTCCCATCATTGGAGAACAAACAAAAACGGGACTCATTGGACCAAATTACACGTTTCCAATCTGCCGCAGTCCAGTTTTTGTGCCTCTGAGCCCATTTATAATGTGCCAATTTGTGACTTGCTGTTAACAGCGGCCTCTTCCGTGGTACCCTGCTCCAGATGTCCATCGCATGCAGTTCTCGTCGCAATGTCCGTTCGGAAATTGGTCGCTGGAGAACCTCATTGGTTTCTTGGAGCAATTGTTCTCTGGTTTGAAAACGATTTGCAGTTACTAGACGAGAAACATGGCGGCGGCCCCTATTGTCGAGAATTGTTTTCCGGCCACAGTTACGCCGTCGATTGTCAGTTGATTGCGAACTACACCACTTTGTAAACTCGCTGGACAGTACGCGTTGACACACCAACAAATTGTGCTACTTCAGACATTTTGTGTCCGTGGTCTCTGCCAAACACGATGGCTCCTTTTTGCCACTGAGTAACGTCTGCCTCACGACCCATTTTGCAGACTATATCAGCACACACTTTGTTCTTCACCACCACTCACGAACTGATCTGATCCTGTTTGCTACGTCACCGCTACTTGTCACTTACCAATGCTACATCAGCGCCCTCTGTGTGACCTGAACTTCCTACTATCGGTGCTATTAGGGTGACTAATTTTTTGTCCGGTGTGCTTATATATATATATATATATATATGAAATTATTTCACGAAAGTAACACGTGGAAAATATTTATGATGAATAAACCACGAAGGAAAGGAAACACAAATGGTGCTCAAGCGCTTTCGTCTAATGACATCCTCAGGAACACTGAAGTACATAAAAGGGTAACAGCCTATATATATAGGTTACAGAAAGAAAAAAAGAAAAAGAAATAACATCCATACATACACACACACATATACATATACATACATATCTATATATACATATACATACACATATATAAATATATATATATTATATATATATATAATATGCAATAAACAGAGAAGTAAAAATAAAAATTAAAAATTAAAATTAAAGGATTATCAGTGAGGCGTACAGATTTGTAAGGAATAATATCGATTTTTAGCACAAGATCAAATGGATTATAAAAATACAAATTTATATTGGAAAACTGCCCGGGTTTTAACACTCTGCCTATGGTCAGGTTTCGATATATATAAAAATAAAATGTAAATTAAAAGTTAATAAAGTAGCAGACAAGTTTACCAAAGATTTAGTGTTCTACCCTTCTTATCTAAATCTGTTAGGAAAGAATTCAAATAACAGGATCGAGTTGAAAAAGACCTTTGCTTATGTTGAAGTTATTTGAAAGTTGGATAATGGCAGACTCAAGAATATTTCTATTAACAATGTTGCTAGAATGGAATAAAACTGAAGCATTATTCCAATCAATACAGTGGGCTAACTCTGACAAATGGACAAAAAGGGCACTGGACAACTGTCCTGTTCTAACGGAATATTGATGCTGTTTTATACGTGTGTGCAAATCCTTTCCCGTCTGACCTATGTAAAAGGAATCACATTGTTTACAACCAATTTTATAGATAATGCCTGAATTATGGTAGGGCTATTTTTTACTATGATATTTTTCACAATATTGTTATATGAAAATACTACATTAATATCCAAAAGTTTAAGTACATTAGCAATGCCTAAAAAGCCGGGAAAAATGGAAGTACTAAAATATTTTTTGACAAAGTACGAGTGTTATTATTGACACGATAGAAAGTTCGTTTTGCCTTGTTGAGACAAGATTCCATAAACGCAGATGGATAACACAAACTTCACTCCAATACCGTTGATTTTTTCCAATTCGGCATCGATGTATTCCGGACTGGCGATCCTAAAGGCGCGGAGAAACATTGATGAAAAAATGGCCTTCTTAGTGGGGGTGTCATGTCCCGAGTAAAAGTGTACGTAGGACAAATTGTTTGTTGTTTCCGATAGATACTAAACTTAAAACCTAGGCTTTCCCTATGTACACGCACATCCAAAAATGGATTGAATTGTCTTGTTCCACTTCTAAAGTAAACTTAAGGAGGGGACTTGATCATTTAACTGAAGGAGGAAGTTATCCAGGTCACGATTCATGGGCCAGATACACAAAATATCGTCGACGTACCGCAACCACGGGATGCCAACCCCAGGATTCTCGGAATATAAGTCATTTCGAAAAACTCCATATAAATATTGGAGAGGAGGGGCGATAAAGGGTTGCCCATGGCCATCCCAAAAACTTGTTGATAATACTCGTTATTGAAAGTGAATTTACAGTCTTTGATGCAAAGCTTAATAAGTTCCAAAACAATGTGTGAAGTAGTGGCAGGTCATACTTATGTAATTCTTGGGAGAGAAAGTCAAGCATATCGTCTATCGGCACTTTTGTAAACAATGAACAAACATCAAAACTGATCAATCTATCGTTAGGATCTTACTGAAAAATTGAATAATGCACGTACTGAAACTAACGATAGATTGATCAGTTTTGATGTTTGTTCATTGTTTACAAAAGTGCCGATAGACGATATGCTTGACTTTCTCTCCCAAGAATTACATAAGTATGACCTGCCACTACCTTCCAATTGTTTTGGAACTTATTAAGCTTTGCATCAAAGACTGTAAATTCACTTTCAATAACGAGTATTATCAAACAAGTTTTTGGATGGCCATGGGCAACCCTTTATCGCCCCTCCTCTCCAATATTTATATGGAGTTTTTCGAAATGACTTATATTCCGAGAATCCTGGGGTTGGCATCCCGTGGTTGCGGTACGTCGACGATATTTTGTGTATCTGGCCCATGAATCGTGACCTGGATAACTTCCTCCTTCAGTTAAATGATCAAGTCCCCTCCATTAAGTTTACTTTAGAAGTGGAACAAGACAATTCAATCCCATTTTTGGATGTGCGTGTACATAGGGAAAGCCTAGGTTTTAAGTTTAGTATCTATCGGAAAACACAACAATTTGTCCTACGTACACTTTTACTCGGGACATGACACCCCCACAAGAAGGCCATTTTTTCATCAATGTTTCTCCGCGCCTTTAGGATCGCCAGTCCGGAATACATCGATGCCGAATTGAAAAAAATCAACGGTATTGGAAGTGATTTGTGTTATCCATCTGCGTTTATGGAATCTTGTCTCAACAAGGCAAAACGAACTTTCTATCGTGTCAATAATAACACTCGTACTTTGTCAAAAAATATTTTAGTACTTCCATTTTTCCCGGGCTTTTTAGGCATTGCTAATGTACTTAAACTTTGGATATTAATGTAGTATTTTCATATAACAATATTGTGAAAAATATCATAGTAAAACATAGCCCTACCAATAATTCAGGCATTATCTATAAAATTGGTTGTAAACAATGTGATTCCTTTTACATAGGTCAGACGGGAAAGATTTGCACACACGCATAAAACAGCATCAATATTCCGTTAGAACAGGACAGTTGTCCAGTGCCTTTTTGTCCATTTGTCAGAGTTAGCCCACTGTATTGATTGGAATAATGCTTCAGTTTTATTCCATTCTAGCAACATTGTTAATAGAAATATTCTTGAGTCTGCCATTATCCAACTTTCAAATAACTTCAACATAAGCAAAGGTCTTTTTCAACTCGATCCTGTTATTTTGAATTCTTTCCTAACAGATTTAGATAAGAAGGGTAGAACACTAAATCTTGGTAAACTTGTCTGCTACTTTATTAACTTTTAATTTGCATTTTATTTTTATATATATCGAAACCTGACCATAGGCAGAGTGTTAAAACCCGGGCAGTTTCCAATATAAATTTGTATTTTTATAATCCATTTGATCTTGTGCTAAAAATCGATATTATTCCTTACAAATCTGTACGCCTCACTGATAATCCTATAATTTTTAATTTTTAATTTTTATTTTTACTTCTCTGTTTATTGCATATATATATATATATATATATATGTATTAGTGATGTAGCGGATGTCATTTTTTTCACATCCGCGGATGCGGATGCGGATGAGGATGTTTGATTTCAACATCCGCGGATGCGGATGCGGATGCGGATGTCTACATTTTCGTTATTTTTCAGGATATATTCGAGATTTGTGTGTTAACGTATATAATAAGTTATTATATAGAGAGAGCTGTAGCTATAATGTAGTATAATTGATTAATTGTACAATAATTGCTGTACTTTCCCTGAACATACAAAATAATAGCAAGCATCTAACTAATATAGAAATCAATTAGTGAATTCGTCTGCAAATAAATTCGTTATATTTTGTTGAGTTTCAGCCACAATTAGAAACCATAATTGTGTTACCAGGATGCGGGACGTGAACCCAACTCAAATGCACCCCACCGACCTCTTTCCCCAACCTCCACCCTTATAGAAAGAGATCTTTAGCTTGATAACTATTTATATTAAGTTTAAAGTTTTATTAGGCATATTTATAAATGAGTAATTAAAATAAAGTAAACTAAGATGTTCATCGTTTAATGTTCAAACTTAATTATAGGAAGGTTATGCTTAAGGAACATTAATTTTTCTGCCTTTTCTGCTGCCAGTCTGTTTCTCTTTTCATCATATATTAATCCAGCACTGCTAAATAATCTCTCGCTTGGTACGTTTGTTGGAGGACAGGCTAAATGTTTCCTCGCAAGTTTATTCAAGTATGGATAGATATTCTGCGTATTTTTCCACCAACTAATAGGATTGTCACATGCAGCCAGGCGTTTTTCTTGGTGATAGCTCTCGATCATTTTTACTACATCTTTTGACATCGCGGAGGTTTCGTCATTGCTGCTTGACTCAAGAAACTGAGAGACAGATTCTGTGATAGATTTGCTTGTTGAAGGTGTTGGTTCTGTCACTGAAACTTTTATTCTTTTGGTGGGTGGCGAAGCGACAGATTCAAGAGATTGAAGCTCTTCAACTGCTTTGCCAAGTGATGATTAAGTCGTTCTAATGAACTAGGTGAAAATAACTTAGCTTTGTAACGTGGATCTAAGTAGGTTGCAAGAGAGTAACTTCATACAAGAACAGCCTCTCGTCTTGTCGCTTGCATCACTTTTGCGCACAATGAACTAGTTCTATTAATATAGTAGAATTTGATAATTTCCGCTTATTAATGACGTTTTATCTCAACGGTCCACATCCGCACGACATCCGCAGTCCAAAGTGCGGACGCGGATGCGGATGCGAGAAAATGTGCGGATGTTCCGCGGATGCGGATGTGACCTACATCACTAATATGTATATATGTGTATGTATATGTATACATAGAAATGTATGTATATGTGTGTGTGTATGTATGTATGTTATTTATTTTTCTTTTTTTTCTTTCTGTAACCTATATATAGGCTGTTACCCTTTTATGTACTTCAGTGTTCCTGAGGATGTCATTAGACGAAAGCGCTTGAGCACCATTTTGTGTTTCCTTTCCTTCGTGGTTTTATTCATCATATATATATATATATATAACACGTTAATATCCGTACCATCGATTTAAAATAGTATAGAGTTCCGCAACAGATTATTTACATATTTACTGATGCGTCCTACCAACATGTTTTATCCACGACAAATATATAGTTCATGTATCGCAGAGAAATACGCAATAAAGGGGTAAAAAACAAAGAACGATGAACGCAATATGCGTAAAAGATTAGTTGATCTGACCGATGCATCGCTTAAGATAATCTAGGAGAGCATCTTCACTAGGTTTTCACATCATCTATGGTTCATGTTTTAAAAACTGTTTACCTATGAACCATTTAATGTTTGACAATCATGATGCCTAAAAACATTTTGATTGCAGAAATGTAGGATGCACTCAGGGTATTGCTCTCAAATTATTGGTAATCATCTTAATTCTGATGAAGCTAAACGTATGTCATTCAGGCGTATAGTTAATTTGTGGGGGCTGGAATGTCACTAACGTACTTCAAAGTAATTCATCGGATCCTTTTAAAGAGGTCAACTGCTTATTTTGTGTTAAATCCGTTATAAACATTTATATCGCATAAAAGTATTGTCGAATTTCACGCGGAACCAGTTCTCTTTACTTTTAAATTTACGCTTTATCTTTAAAGTTCTCTATTTCCTTCCAATCTCTCTCCTATGCTATGTTTTAAAACTTTCACCTATCTTTTTTAATTTTCGTACATCTTTTATCAGAGCTGCCTAAACAGACATTCTCGTATAAGCCGTTGTTTGTAGTCTTTTGTGCCCATTGTAATATTACATATTCTTATCATTTGTTTTCGTTTGTGCAATAACCTCAGCAAAATAACGACATTGTAACGAGCTAGAAAATTTTAACATGCGACACATCGGTTCATGTATAGGCTTCATCTGAAATTTGACAATGAGAAGATAAGCATCCAACTTATTCATGTAGACATATTTAATTTTTCATACTAAGTGAATGTATAACTAACAAGCTTTTCAAACGCTTGCAGGAAGATTAAAACTTGATTATAAAGTGTCTTAAAATAATAATGGTTGTCTTAACATCATTACCGAATGTGGAAAGCATCATGCGCTTATACGGATCTGTAGGTACTTATTTGAATGGCATGTATTGCACAGAGCGATGATGGTGTCTACAGTATTAATCCTTTCTATCCCAAATTATTGTTTTGACCTAAAAATGTTAAAAATAGGTATGGAAACAACTTTGCTTAGAAATAACTAATTACACTAGAAATTATATGGCGCCAATGACGCTGTCATGTAATAAGAGACATTAACATAACTTTGGTACTTTGAATGGTACAAATAATAACAATATTTGGCCTTTGCTAAACACAAGGGTGGACCATAGTGCTTCGATTCATTAAGGTAGTTTTGGCGTTTGTTAAGCATAATGGGGTATCACACTTTCTACATTATAGACGAGAGTTCCCTTCATATAGTTTCTGCATCTCTTTTTGGATTCTAAATGTTCAGGGTAATGCCCAAAACTAGCAGATGTTGCTATACAATTAATTTTATACTCAGGTGCCGTAAACCACCATTGAATCTAGTCTGAGGAAAATACATATACCTTTTGTTGATGAGGCCATGTGGAATCGCCGGCACACAAAAGGATTAATACTGAGACGAAGTTTACGTCAGTAATAAGCTGTGAAGAAAAATACCGTGCATTATTAATGACAGGTGTGTAAATATACAACTTTTATGCTCATAATAAATGCAAAAAAACATTTTTTTCTACGTGAAGGTCAAAATATGAAAATAAAAACCCACTCTAATCAACAGAGTTTATTTCCACGACAGTTTCGACGCCCACTGGCATCCTCCTCGGGTGGATACAGAAACACGAATGAACCAAAACAAGAGGGAAAAACAGTCCAGGGACCGACCGTTAAGAAATTCGCACTAGGTTAGATCCCATTCTCCCGACACCGGAAGGGCATTTTCATTAAGTACATTCGCGCAAATTTAAAACTATCTTCCTGTTCTAAACATACAGATTCTATTATATTTTTCTTACATAATTATTGAATTTATTATTAATTTTATTACATTTAATATTGCATAATTATTTATTACAGAAATTATAAATTTATTATTACATTGGTTATTACATTATTGTTTATTATACAGAACTTATAAACCGAAAAACGAATGAAAAAAGCCGATTAGGAAACAATCCAGAGAAATTCGCACCTAGGTTAGATACCGTTCTCCCGACACTGGAAGGGCATTTTATTACAGGGTCCGCTTATAAGTACATTCCCACAAATTAAAACTATCTTCTTGTTCTATACATACAGATTCTAATATTTTGACATAATTACTGCATTTATTATTACATTTACATTTTTTTAACATTTATTATTACCTTTACCCTAATTATTAAATTTATAATATTACCTTTATTATTACATCTGTTGCATTTATATTTATTTCCACATTTATTACTTCCATTATTACATTTACTAAAGGCGAGTAAGGAAACATTCCAATCCAGAGACATTTAAGAAATTCACACTTAGGTTCGAACACGTTCCCACGACTCCGTAAGGGATTTTTTGACCAAGAATCTCATTAAAGGGTCTAACTTATAAGTACCTTCGCACAAATTAAAATTATCTACTTTTTCTATACACAGATTCTATTATTTTTTTTTGACATAATTATTACATTTATAAAGTACCTTACTTGATTCCCAATCTATAGCAGGATTATTTTGGCTGGCGTGATAAAAATGGCATTATTAGTATTACAACTTCTGAAGGCATATTTGTGTTCTTTAATACGGGTTTCAATATTTCTTCCAGTTTCTCCCACGTATACTAAATCACAACTTTTACAGGGAATGCTGTAGACACAGGCTTGTTCCTCTTTTGCCACGTTATTCCTAACCAATTTACTTTTCACGGTAGACGAATATTTGAACGCCAAAGCAAACTTAAAATCTTTCGTCAACGGTTTTACTCTTTCTAAGCCGGCAATGTAAGGCAAACTCACATATTGTTTTTGGTTAACTGAAGGTTCCCGAGGGGCATAAAAAGATTTTCTGGCTTTAAAATACGCCTTTCTGATAAACCACTCGGGATATTTTAAATCCTTAAAAATGTTCCAAATCTTTGAATTTTCCGGGTCCAGCAAATGTGGGCTACAAATCCTGAGTGCTCTTAGAAACATGGAAGAAATAATTGAGCTTTTACCCCTTCATCATGATATGAAAAATAATGAATGTACGAATTACAATGAGTAGGTTTTCTATAAACCGTGAAATTGGGGTTTCCGCTTTCGTTAATGACCAAAACATCTAGAAAAGGTAATTGTTTGTCGTTCTCCCATTCATATTTAAATTTAATAGAGGGAACAAGATTATTTAATGACTGAAAGAAAGTGTCAAAGTTGTTCCAGTGGTCAGGCCAAAATGAGAAAATATAAGCTACATAACGAAACCAAATTAGATTCCTGGGACATATTGTTTGCAACAATTCCGACTCATAGTATTCCATGTATAATGTACTCAGTATTGGGGATAAAGGAGACCCCGTTCCCATACCAAAACGTTGCAAATAAAATTCTTCACCGAAGGAGAAGGCATTATTGGTGACACAGAGTTTTATCAGTTCTAAAAATACAGATGTGGGCATGCCTAGTTCTACGTTACATGTTGGCAATTTTCTATCTAAAAAACTAAGTACATCATCAATGGGAACTTTCGTAAACAAGGACTCAACGTCAAAACTGATCATTCTTCCCCGTTTTAAATCTAAGGACATAACTTTGTTAATAAAGTCACAGGAATTAGTGATGTGCGAG
Source organism: Bathynomus jamesi (assembly GCA_023014485.1). Classification (NCBI taxonomy): domain Eukaryota; kingdom Metazoa; phylum Arthropoda; class Malacostraca; order Isopoda; family Cirolanidae; genus Bathynomus; species Bathynomus jamesi. The sequence continues at coordinate 129,803 of JAJOZX010004273.1, forward strand.
CCTGAAAATTTACCAACTAATGGGGATGTCCCAGGAATCTAATTTGGTTTCGTTATGTAGATGATATTTTCTCATTTTGGCTGACCACTGGAACAACTTTGACACTTTCTTTCAGTCATTAAATAATCTTGTTCCCTCTATTAAATTTAAATATGAATGAGAGAACGACAAACAATTACCTTTTCTAGATGTTTTGGTCATTAACGAAAGCGGAAACCCCAATTTCACGGTTTATAGAAAACCTACTCATTGTAATTCGTACATTCATTATTTTTCATATCATGATGAAGGGGTTAAAAGCTCAATTATTTCTTCCATGTTTCTAAGAGCACTCAGGATTTGTAGCCCACATTTGCTGGACCGGAAAATTCAGAGATTTGGAACATTTTTAAGGATTTAAAATATCCCGAGTGGTTTATCAGAAAGGCGTATTTTAAAGCCAGAAAATCTTTTTATGCCCCTCGGGAACCTTCAGTTAACCAAAAACAATATGTGAGTTTGCCTTACATTGCCGGCTTAGAAAGAGTAAAACCGTTGACGAAAGATTTTAAGTTTGCTGTGGCGTTCAAATATTCGTCTACCGTGAAAAGTAAATTAGTTAGGAATAACGTGGCAAAAGAGGAACAAGCCTGTGTCTACAGCATTCCCTGTAAAAGTTGTGATTTAGTATACGTGGGAGAAACCGGAAGAAATATTGAAACCCGTATTAAAGAACACAAATATGCCTTCAGAAGTTGTAATACTAATAATGCCATTTTTTATCACGCCAGCCAAAATAATCATGCTATAGATTGGGAATCAAGTAAGGTACTTTATAAATGTAATAATTATGTCAAAAGAAAAATAATAGAATCTGTGTGTATAGAAAAAGTAGATAATTTTAATTTGTGCGAAGGTACTTATAAGTTAGACCCTTTAATGAGATTCTTGGTCAAAAAATCCCTTACGGAGTCGTGGGAACGTGTTCGAACCTAAGTGTGAATTTCTTAAATGTCTCTGGATTGGAATGTTTCCTTACTCGCCTTTAGTAAATGTAATAATGGAAGTAATAAATGTGGAAATAAATATAAATGCAACAGATGTAATAATAAAGGTAATATTATAAATTTAATAATTAGGGTAGAGGTAATAATAAATGTTAAAAAAATGTAAATGTAATAATAAATGCAGTAATTATGTCAAAATATTAGAATCTGTATGTATAGAACAAGAAGATAGTTTTAATTTGTGGGAATGTACTTATAAGCGGACCCTGTAATAAAATGCCCTTCCAGTGTCGGGAGAACGGTATCTAACCTAGGTGCGAATTTCTCTGGATTGTTTCCTAATCGGCTTTTTTCATTCGTTTTTCGGTTTATAAGTTCTGTATAATAAACAATAATGTAATAACCAATGTAATAATAAATTTATAATTTCTGTAATAAATAATTATGCAATATTAAATGTAATAAAATTAATAATAAATTCAATAATTATGTAAGAAAAATATAATAGAATCTGTATGTTTAGAACAGGAAGATAGTTTTAAATTTGCGCGAATGTACTTAATGAAAATGCCCTTCCGGTGTCGGGAGAATGGGATCTAACCTAGGTGCGAATTTCTTAACGGTCGGTCCCTGGACTGTTTTTCCCTCTTGTTTTGGTTCATTCGTGTTTCTGTATCCACCCGAGGAGGATGCCAGTGGGCGTCGAAACTGTCGTGGAAATAAACTCTGTCTATTAGAGTGGGTTTTTATTTTCATATTTTATTCCCATAACTAATATAATGAAGGTTGTTAGAATGAAAAGCAATCTAACACAAAACAAGAAATTTATTATCAGTACAAATACATGCACAGAAAATGGTTAAATGTGCATGGCAAACAGGAGTACAAAGAACATATAATAAAAAGGTGTGACAGGCACATACATAGTTTAAATACTGGTAAGTATTACAAGGTAAGCATCTAGTTGATACAGTACCCAAAGGGCACGGTATCATAGGTACCAGGTACCTGGTAGCGCTTCCTATAGGTGTTACGGCACACCTTTGTACCCCTAAGTTCCTTCACACACCCTAATTTCTGTGCTCTGAAGTTGTGAGTTCCCACAACCAGGTGGGGGTTGGTCACCCTCATCATCTTCCAATCTCACTAGCTCCTTCATCGAGTTAAAGTTAACCACCCGCCGATTCGCCTTGTTAAGCGTGATGCCCTTTGCCCTCACGATATATTTCATATCCTCCCCTATCCTCACCCGTACCCCATAGGTTTTCGGTCCTGTTGAGACAAAAGAGTCGGCGTATGCGGTGTCTCCATACTCATCCTTGATCTCGTCTGTTAATTCACCGAGGAATTCACCAATAGGAGGCATGTATTCACCCTCCCTCTCTGTGAATATCACGCTATCTTATCGGCGTACAATACTCTCCGCCCAAGAGAATGCAATAAGTCCCAAAGTTTGATGCGTGCGTAGGCTGTTGTGAAGCTGGCTACAGGAATGTTTGTAACCCGTGAGTTGTCTGTGGCCAATTCGGTGTTGTTGTTACTTTATTATGTAAGTATTACCTACATTCACAATCTCCATGACCTCTTTATCAGGCGCGTTGGCGTAATCCCAAACTTCACTATAACTTTGCGCCAAATGAACATTCCCTTTGCCTGTATTCTGTGCAAATTTTCACCAAAGACTGTTTAGGCACAACTTTGCACTGAAGCGCTTACCAGGGTTCTTTACAATTTGGAAACGGTCAAGCTGTATACCTTCGTGGTCGCGGTGACGTTGAATATAGGCAGACTTTTCATCTTCGGTATCAACCCCTCGCGGATATCCTGATGCCTCAACCTTATCTTTCAAAAAAGCTTTTATATATGGTGTGAAAAGGTTGGGTAGCTTCTGAAACCTCCAAACCTCGTGTATCTTCAATATGCTGTAACCATGACGAACGGCTAGTTCGAGTTCAGGGCTTGTATATACGCCTCTGATCTTGCGCTGGTGGGGTGTATGTTCACAATCGCCATTGTTCTCTTCTGCACACCACACACAGAGGGAACATGAGTTTGTGGTCTATAACAACAGGCAAGATAGGCATCCATAAATCGCGAGGGGGGAGCACGTCTACGAAAGTGAGTCCAAAGTAGCGCTCATTCAAGTTGGCCGAAAACTCCTCGATGGTTGGTATGGCGGGGCCCACCATTTTTTCAGGTGCACCTACGGGGTACGGATTGTTCTTCATCACGTAGGGGTATAAAGAACAGAAGTCGTAGTAATGGAGTTTCACACCCTCCGTAGGTGGAAAGTATAGCTTGAAGGGATTTGTACGGCCACCGAACAAGCTATCACCGCATTTGAGAGGATCCAGTACCATTGAACGTTTGATGGCCCTTATTTCTTCGCGGTACAGGGCATCTGTTTCCACCCATGCATCATACTCATGCTCCCACAAGACTTTGTGAGTGAACTGGGAGCCTATAAGTTGATCGCGGGTGCGCGTCCACGCAAGACAGTCGGCAGGAGATCTTCCGTGGATATCTCCTGCGATTCCACACTCAGGACGGGGGCATCCATGCCACCAGCAACCGTTAAAGGACTATGCAGTCTTCTCATCAGTGGCACGGTTTTCACTTAGACCATCAACCCAAAAAACACGTCCATTAACCTTAATGGGTACTTCACCCGTGTTGCGAGCGTGCTTTATGTATACACCTGTCTGCTGCTGTAGGTGTATGAGCCAGTAAATAGCCTTGTGTCCGTAACTGCGGGGGTTGTTTCGGTGAATAATGGCTAAGGTGGCTTTAGGCATAAAGTTATTCTTGAACACCGTAAAACATAATGACGCGATGGTGGTTGCGACTTGCAGCGGATCGCATTTGAAACGGCCTATGTACATCCTTCTAAAGGCCTGGAAACATACTCTAAGCACGCGCACATCATTCACGCAATAACGCTCACATTCATCAGCTATATTATAAGGATTACTTTCATTAAAACTGTTGTAGTATCGATCAAAGTCTTCACGTTCATCTACACTCATACAGTCATAGTTAAAATAATGTTTGGGTGGTGGTGGGCCTACGTAGTTTAAAGTCTCGCTGGTGAGGAAAGTGTAAGGGAAGTATCCTTTGGAAACTTCAGCTGCTACCCCCATCACCTTGGGTAGCTTTGCTAATTTACAAGGTGTGAATAATAAAGTATCTTAAATTGTACATTGCCTCTTATTTGCATCTGTATTAGTTTGTTGCCTCTTTTCAAGGGATCACCTGTAAATATCTCAGAGGATTCGTGCTCAAGCAACTCCTTATAAAGGAACTGTGTGTCAAATTTTGCCCCGTTATGGGCGAGAACATACACAGTCATTTTTTGAACTTGTCTGCTAACTTGACAATATAGGATACAAATAGTTTCACAGGACTGTCGTCAGCATTCGTTTTAAATACGTTTGTTCGCTTACCACATTTGTGACACTCATCACACTCGATCTCCATACATTCATCGCAAAGAGTCTGACTCACAAGTAAATGTGGAATAACCTCTTTGGTTTCAGCGCTCGTATATGTTTCTATATCGTAATACAGTTATACAATGTCTATTTTTAGGCTTAGCGTCTTTCATATAACATACATGCTTTACTCCATCCGCCTTATATTTCTCATGACATGTAGAACAGTGAATTTCGTCACAACTATGCCCGAACTCGCCGCTACCATTCAAGGTGTGAAACATACCACACTCTCAGATCTCATTTTCCTGCACGTGCCAACTGATTTATGGAGCTCAAAGCAGTTATTATTGAAGAATGTGCGTCTACACACATCACAGTCTCTCTTCTCAGCTTCAACTACACGGCTTTCACATTTGGTGCTTTTACACTGTTCACATACCATGTGACATTCTTTACAATGTTTCACTATATCATCCGCAAACTCGAGGCACCCCTTACACAAATCATGATGTCGTCCATATTTTCGACTTTTGTCGTAACTCGCGTAAAGGCACCTTATATTACGGATGGGGAGATACGTTGCCCCTGACAGACCTAAGATAAGTAGAGGCCTTGTACGATCCTCACACAGCTAAACATACACAGTCCTACGATGATCATCCAGTCCAAACACAACTATACGAACATTCATTTCCCGTTCTACCATTCTCAGCTCTTCAGGGCCCATATTACAGTCAAATTCAAGTTCACAGTCTACAGCTAGTTTACGGGCACGTTCCACGACCGTAGGCAGCCAAATTTTTTGAGCCCATGTATTTTGTACAGTAAACATGCGAGCCAAGACTACTGCTATAAAGCCGCAACGACGATCGACGTTTATATGCCGTCTATAAATAGCTTGAGAATTGAGGTTAAGAGTATACGGTATGGCACTATGACCCGCAACACAGAACACTTGGTCAATTTCAACCATGAAATTCTCCAGGCTAAACTTTGACCCACGTTGAGAAGCTTTTGCAAAACGTGAAAGGATGTAGTCAACATCTGCCACCAGGTTTCTGTAAGGCAGGGGTTCCCAAATTGGTGTTCCGCGGAACACTTGTATACCGTGAGAAGTGTTCCGCGGAACACAATTTGGGAACCCCTGCTGTAAGTATTACTACCCAGAACTGATCGCTATCCTCGCTATTTGGCTCAATCCCAAAGGCCAACCTTACTCGGGCCTCCCGATCATTATTGTTCTGAAGAGCATATGCGATGACACATCGAACTACGTTGGAGAGTTCTTGTTCGAAGCCCTTCGAATATGCGACTCGGGGGTCAATTCTGACGTTGTAGCGACTTCTAGAAAGTGTATGGGTATTACTCGCATTTTGCATTAAGGTAAGAGATACCGTTGGATGAATGATAGCTCAGTCTCTCTGTATGGCTAGCGACCGCTTTTGAAGGGGCTTGGAATGTTTCAGATGACGTGTAAGGCTGGAAGATTTCAGGACATTGTTTATCTGTTTCACCCGACGTTGAGTTTGTCGGCGATGAATCTTTGTCCTCAGAGTTGAACGTGACATTGAACTTTGTTCGTTTAGCATCCACACCGCACGTGATCGGAGATTGATCTTCAACAGATCTAAATCTTTTAACACCTGCGGAGGTGTAGAGGTCTTGCTGGTTGCTTGAGGGATTACCTCAATAGTAGAGTCAAAGGGCCCCTGTTTATTCTTTCGATCCCACTTACCGCCACTTGAACATGTTGTGGTAATGCATTTCGGGATCTTTTAAACGACTCGTCACACGACGCCCTGGAAAAGAAGAGAAAAACGAACTTCTTAAAAACAAACTATACAATAGTTACATCCTCTAGAAAATCAAGTTTACAAAGATATCAACATGTATTATAAATATCTCCACAAGGTTTATCAAAGCTATGTTTATGCTTAGTAGATTTATTAAGACCTGTAGATTTATTGATGACAAAGTTGTATCATTTACAAATTCTGTACATGATCATTATATATATATATATATATATATATATATATATATATATATATATCAGTGGCGATTTCTTAATGAATGCAACGCATGCAATGAATGCATGCGTTAAATATGTTCTCTTTTCAGATCTAAGTAAGGATTATAATTGACAAAATAATTTTCAGAAACTAAAAATAGGCTCAGGCTTCAATCACGCATGTACTGGCTATTGGGCGGTGTAAACAAAATTATGTCTTATTTCATTAGACAATTAAGAACATTTTTCTGTACACAGATCGAAATACTTGTAGCTAAAGCATTCACTAATTCAGTCTGGGTACAGAAAAATGTTTCTTAATTGTCTAGTGAAATAAGACATGATTTTGTTTACACCGCCTTGCCTTGGGCAATTTTTTAAGGAGATTCTCACTATCCATAAGATTTTTTTTTTGAGCCTCATAGCTAAATTCAAAAGGCAATATGTTTTAAAATATGCTTAGAAAATTTACTTAATATTTTTACTAAAAATAATTAAAAAGCTTTGTTCTGATTTTTTTTAATTAATGAAAATAATACGGCATGCATTCAGTTTTATAGGTGCATTCACCAAAAAGTAACATCTGGCAATTCTGACAAGGCTTCTTTCCAGTACCACAGCCGCAAGCTTCACTTGTGTTCGGTGTTCCCTTAAATAAATTATAGCATTGTAGTGCCCATAATGACTGACGATGTGTTTAATCATTTGAAGACTAGAAGATTTTACTCACTCTCTTTTGATGAGAAAAAGCGCATATTGAATAATGGCAGACCGATTCCACATTTGAATTTAAGCAAAGAAAATAAAGGCTTCACTAGGAAATTTAATCCTAAGCTGTATGATGATGTTCCCTGGTTATGTGGAAATATTTCAAATAACAAATTGTACTGTTGGTCGTGTTTGATTAGGATAACATGTTTTTTAGGTATGCAAGAATTAGCATTTCGCGGTCACAATGAAGAAGAAAACGCTGACAATAGGGGTAACTATATTGAATTGGTATTTTGTATGGGAGAATTCGATGAAAAGCTTCAAAACCATTTAAAAACTGCGACTGTTTTTAAGGGAACATCATCTGCTATTCAGAATGACATAATTCAATCTATTAGTGCAGTTATGTTAGAACAAATAAAACGTGAGCTTGTCGACTGCATGTATGTGGCGATTTATTAGATGAAACATCTGATGTCAGCTGTTTTTCTCAACTCTCTACTGTTGTTCGTTATGTAATAAACATGGAGATTGTGAACGATTTAAAAATTCAATGACGTCAGCAATGATAGAAGTGCAGGAGCGATTCTGATTTATCTATAAGGCAACTAGGTGAATTGGGCTGTTTGAAAAAAATTAGTTGCTCAAACCTACGACGGTGCTGCTGTTATGGGGAGCGATCTAATGGAGTACAAACAAAGATTAGAGAAACTGTACCAGAGGCTATTTTTCTTCACTGCTACGCCCATAAACTTAACCTTGTTTTATCCAAGCTGTCGCTGAAATTTCGAATGTAATAATTTTTTTTCAGTATTAGGAAGTTTGTCATCATTTTTCAGCAGTTCAACTAAGCGAACTTCAATGCTTGACAAGTTGTTGGAAAGCGTTTCCCTAAACTGGCTCCAACGCGGTGGAACTATTCATCTCGTCTAGTTGAAAGAGTTAAGGAAAATAAAGAAGATATAATAGATCTTTTAAAAAGCATTCTTGAAAACCCAAAGAAATTTGATGAAAAAAACAAAAAATAGTGCACGCGGATTGCTTGCTGGTATCGATACTTTCGATTTTAATTTTTTATTAGAAGTATTTTCTTCATTTTTCCTTTTACTGAATATCTATTTAATGTGCTGCAAACAAAATCTATGGATATTGTGTATAGCTCAATCACCGTTGAAAGCACTATGAAAAAAATCAAACAAATAAGGGATACAAAATTTGCAGATATGTGGGACTTGATAACAGAAAGATGTGGTGAACCTGTATGTAAAAGGAAACAGTGTCTTTCTCCACAAGAGAAGTATAGTCAACTATTTCATGAAATATTCGATAATATACTTCTTCAAATGAAAGAGCGTTTCAGTTCAATGGAAAAATTGGAATTCATTGAGCTTTTAGATTGCAAAAAATTTGAGTTCTATGATGTTACTTTCCCAGAGAGAGCTTTTGAATCTTTGAAAAGAAGCTACAATTCATTTTTTGAGTTTCCTCGTCTCCGTTCTGAATTGTGTGTTTTATATTCGCACAAATCTTTTGCCAAAAAGAATGTTGCTGAGCTCCTAAAATATCTACTGGAAAGCGAAATGCACAAAGGTCTTAAGGAAATATATAAATTGACGAATTTGATTCAACTATACCAATATCGACAGCAAGTGTTGAGCGATCATTTTCTGCGCTTAAAAGAATTAAAAGTTATTTACGGAGTTCCCAAAGTGAAGAAAGGCTATCTAATCTTTCCTTAATTTCAATTGAAAAAATTTCATCAAGAAGCTTATGGAGAATCGAGAGTACTTTTACAATTTGGTCATCGAAGAATTTTGCAGAAAAACTAGGAGAGCAGAATTTCAATTCAAATAATGCTTCACAATTATTTAAGGTAAATTTTAAATTTGTATCTTTTTCTTTAGATCAATTCGGTAACTACTATATATAAATATGTATAATTTTTTGTTCGCATATTTAAGCCTAACATTAAATGAACTTTCCTTCAAAGAGGTCCCCAAAAGTTTGTAAAAACACCTTTAACTTGCTAAGTTCTATGTAAACAATATGCAAAGTTTGGCAAGAGGGTTAGGCGGATGTTTTTCTTCCATTCCATAACATTGCATGCCTGAACAAAAATGTCACGAGTCGCCACTGATATATATATATATATATATATAGCTTTCCAAATGTATTATGCCTTCAAAACATTTTGAATAGTTAAGATATTTTTATCAAGAAACATCAAAACTTCAAGAGTTTGAGGAATATAAGATACCCTATGGAATTAAACAGAGGTATTAATCCCAGCACCGGGCTGTTGAAATATTTACATGTAAAGGTGATGACTCCATGATATGCGGAAAGAATTACATTCATACGAGTAAGTACTTTAAAATACTCTTTTTTGTTTTTGTTTTGTTTTTATGTACGAAGGAGGAGACTTGTGCGATTGCGCACGAAAACGCCCTCCAAGCGTATTCCATACAGAGACGGATAAGGTCCTGCACAGAGGCGCCAACTGAACGAGGGGTAAGAAACTGTATAGGCGGTACACTGCACCTAACCTCTTAGAAGATGTTTTGAAGAGAGAGTATATGTGAACTTTACAGGAAAGATCACGAGAAAGGAAATGTCGGGTTGATAAGTGAAGGGGAAAGACTGAGGTGTATATTGTTGAAGACAAGGCTATAGTCATGTTGAAGAATGTGACGAATAGATAGGCGGAGGAACCGAGTTTTGATCCAATGAAAGTCGCAATGTATTCTCTGACCCAATCAGAGATAACAGAAAGCTCAGAAGTCAGGTGTTCCATAGTCATCCTACACGGGGCCATAGTGTGACGGCTGAGAAGGATGCTCTGGGGAGCGGGTGGAGAAGTAAAGTGTGAGGTCATTGGTATAGGAGTGAGTAGGAGAGGAAGGACGAATTAAAAATTCATTAACAAATAAAAGGAAAAGATTGGCTGACAGAACAGAGCCCCTGAGGAACACCTCTGTTGAAAGCTTTAGGTGAAGATCAGAGGTCATCTACAGTCGCTGCTATAAGGCAGCGAGAGGGAGAATTAGAGGTGAAGACACAGTTAGTAGGATAAATCCACAGGTTGACAATTTGGATATTTAAAATTTGTACCATACTCTATCAAAAGTTTTCGATATGTCTAGCGCAATAGCAGGAGTTTCACGGAAACCCTGAAAGGAAGACCATGATTCAGGGCTATTTGCAAGAAGATCATCGATAGAAGTACCCTTGGGACCCCGTACTGACGATATGAAAGAAGATTGTAAGAAGAGAGGTGGTTAAGATTCTTCCTATTAAGGTTAGTTTAAAAAAAATATTAGAAAGGCAAGAAATCAGAACATTTTGACTGAAGGGTTTAGGGTGGTTAGTCCCCCTGGGACAGGTTGAATGAAAGCAAACTTTTAGCAGGGAGGTAAAGTACAAGATGATAAACAAATACGTGGGCGTTTGCCTGTCGGGATGGTTAGGTCATTGCGTACATATACATATCATACACTTTTAGAGTGAATCTGAGTATAGTGAATGTAAGAGGATACAGAAATGATGTTGCTGACTGTCATCGCAGGAACCTGAGCTTCAGTGAGGGATGAGGTTTGGATGATGTGAGGTGGTGTTCAGCAGATTGAAAATTTGAGAAAAGACCACGATTGTTGTAGAAGCTTATGAGTCAGACTGAGCAACATCAACATCTCGATAAGGTGGTAGCAGGATGGTAAAATGACTATATATATATATATATATATACCACTGGCGTGCAGTGAGGGTAAGCGGAGCATGCGCCGCCTACCCAGTTAAAGGTCAAATCACAAAAAGTCAGTATATTACTACAGTAATCGAAAATTAATATAAAGTTATGATGCTTGTATAATATATATATATATATATATATATTATCTGTCAATCTTATATGACTAGGCAATGATGATGTGATGTATTAGGGCTTTGGAATCTCCTGCGGTGTGATTTGGCGTTCATTCTCTCAACCAAAGTTTGATCCCCATACCGTCGACTAGTGCTTTGTGAGTGAATCATGCGTTGAATGTAGTATACATGATATGAATATGGACGTATTGGACTAGGGGTCTAATACAAGAAGGCTATTATTTCCTTCTGTTAAAGACTTAATGCGTCTCCTGAAAGCTGACGAGTTACGCTTACTGAACCGTAGTGTTCTTTCAATGTTGCAAGGTTAAGGACATGCCTATCTGTAAGGTTAGCTCTGGTCACTCTTCCAGTATCAGACCCAAAATAAGAATGAAACACAGAAAATGTACAAGAATTTAAATGTATAGGGAGAGCCAGCACCAGCTCTTTGCGTAACTAGACATGTTATAAGAAGTTTGTATAGAACTAAAGCTGCTCTCCTTCAAACCTGCAAAAATATTTACGGAACATCTGAAATGAGTGATGTGTATAAATGTAGTTTTAGAATCCTACATACGTTGATCGTTCTCACAAGTTGCTGTTAACCAATGCACCCGCCAATATATATATATATATATATATATATATATATATATATCTTGATTGTTTGTGGTACCCAGCGTCTCCTAGAAATATTGGACGAAGGAACAGTATAGTACTGTGACACGGAGAACTATATATATATTATAGTAATATAATTAACACAGAATATTCTTTGTTGGTGCTATTATTTGGCTATATCGATTGCTGCTTCTCGAAACTACTAGAAAAACTCTTGTTACTCCGATTAAATGATCTCCTATGGACATCTCCTAATCAGTTTGGTTTTAAATGGTCCCACTCAACTGACCTGTGTATTTATGTACTTAAAGAAACATCTAAATACAATGTAATTCAACTACTTATAGTTGTTTCATAGATATAAGTAAGGCATATGATAGAGTGAACCACAATATTTTATTTGCAAAACTAGAAGACAGGAATGTTGCCATATACACATTAAGTTTATTGAAATTTTGGTGTTCCACCAATCTTTTACCGTTAGGTGGGTCAATGTACTATCCGAGTGTTTTGGCACCTTTTGCGGGGTGAGACAAGGTTCCTTGCTCTCCCCTATGCTGCTTAATGTGTATATTTACGGAATATGAGACGACAGTGGTTTGTTGTATAGATAACACAAGGATAATTAACTTAGTTTACGCCGATGATATGGAGATAATAAGTCCCTCTGTTAAAGGTGTGGATCGGCTACTAAATATCTGCGAAGTGTATTCGCAGAAACATGATAATCTTTTTAATGTTACAAAACTAGGGTTATACAATTTCATCCTAAAAGCTGTAATCAGCTAGCTGATATAAGGTTTAAATGAATGGTGAAGTAATTGAGGAAGTACAAGAATTTAAGGATTGGGTCAACTATTACCAGCTCCTTGAGTGATAACTCGGATATAAGAAAACAATCTCGAAGCCTGTGTGCTAAAGCGACTATGACCATAAGGAACTTTTGATTCTGTACAAGTGAAGTTAAAGACACTCTTTCGTACTTTCTGCAGTAATATATACGGACAGCAGCTGTGGGTGAATTATAAAAAAGGATCTGGCAGAGCCCTAAATTTGCTGTACAACAGGTCTTTTAGACTCTTACATAAATTACTCCCGAGATGCTCAGCTTCGCAAATGTTTGCTACCCGCAATGTCCCGAGCTTCCCGGAGGTAACAAGACTACAGTCTATCTCTATTGCAAAGAATCAAACACCCCATTATCCAAGCTATCCATGAGTCCTGCCATTTATCCTCTAAGGGCCTAAGCTATGGACTTCTTGGTACGAAAACGTCTGCTTGAAGCTCCACTTAACTTCGACATTACAGTATTATTTCTAATCAATTGTATATATTTCTATCCTTAGTATATGAACTGTCATTGTATTAATAATATTTGTTATATAGTCTATAGTCTACCAATAAACCTTTTCATTTTCATTTACAATTCTTATTTTTATCTTTGTTCATCATGTCTCGTTCTCTCAGCTACGACTGGTTATATACTGTATATAGATTTTAAAAATTGGATGAGTATCATGCAGAAATTTTCGTAATATAAAATCTATTTTATTGCTTTACACAGTTAATTTGCACCTTTTTAGCTAATATTCTTTAAATTACAGTGTCACGATCATACAGATTGATCAGATTTTTATTTTTGCAATCCTACCATAGGCTCTGGAGGTTGAAACCGTAATAATTTAACCAGAAAATACCTGCGGATTATTTAAAACGATAGATGCGAAATTAAGACGGCTTATTGTAAATACTGTAGTCCCAAATTAACATCATTCAATGTGTTGTGGGTTAGAACATTACAAGTTTTTAATTTCTCTAAATTGAATCCGTTTCTAAACTCCGGCGGACTTTGTTGATGAGAGCCTAAAAACTTTTATGTATCACGGCATAGTAGTATTATGTAATAACCAAATTAATAGTGTAAATATAGATCGATTTTGTAGATAACTGCTAAATGCAACATATATATATATATATAAAATATATATATATATATATATATATATTATATATATATATATATATATATATATATATATATTTATTCGTGAACCAGAAAGGAGTTGAACGTTCATCTAGAATGAATTTCACTCAAAGCCTATCCTTATAAATAATGCTTAACATTGAACATGCTAAAAAGTTTAAAATACTTACAAACTGGTAACGGAAGTGAAGTTTTAACAAACTTTCCGCTGCAAAGATTGCATGAAGAGTGATGATTTCGATTAGAGCATGGCCTTAATAGTTGCATCTCGCTGTGTTGCAATGCATAGATAGTTGCCGAATTTCGCCATAATTTCAATTCGGTGTGTTCATTATGCAATTTGTTTAATGTTACCAACAGAACTCGTGGTTTGATAATGAGAAACACGAATGCTTTTTATACATGCAATCATGTATCTTTGCAAAGATAAATTAAGGACTCTTCCTTCAATGTACAAATACAGTATATATATCCAGCAACTCATATTCCAGACGTTTTGAAACGTATTATAATGTAATATAACGTTATGGGAATTTGGCAATTCCTATTGGTTTGTATAATTCCGGAAAGTTGCTGAAAACGGGTATTAGTAAACTAATGAAAAGAAATTAATATTATCCACTGAAACTAACTGCTTACAAGTAGTGTTTCAAAATTAAGAATGATCCTAAACAAATATATTTATTTTGCTGCTATCCATCTCATTAGCCACAATACCGTTTTCTGTATTGTAATGTGCATAGAAAACGGCTTTTGCAGCATTTAGTGTAACACTATTATAAATGAGAATGATGAATTAATCATTTTTCAATCTTGCATATTTCAATAATTTTAAAATAATCGTGTACTTATAGAGATATATTTTGTGTTTTCGTCTACACATTCTGCGTTATAAATACACTTCTGTTTTAAATTCACGTGTAATAAAATTCGTGTTATAAATGATTGGAAAATTAAATTAGGTATTCGTCAAAAATGATGTATTAGCTGCCGTAGGAATAAATTAATGCTTTTCATTTCGAGTAAAAATATTTAAAATATATCCTCCAATGTTACATGTTAAGGCGCTTTGAAATTAAATTTACATTTGAAACATTATAGAGGAGGCATGTTTGCTGCTATCTCTGAATGTGAATGCATAATAATGACTAGTAGATGTTTTTGCTGCTCGAAATATTGTATTACCTGTATAGTAATTCTGCATGCTGATTCCGGAAATAATATTAGTTTTTCGACATTACGTACAGAATTTCACAAAATGTCATATTTCATATTACACATGTAAGTAGTTTTCATTAAAACTGACTCATTTTGATTAAAAACTACTGAGATATCAATGAAGGTGTGACGTCAGCACGACGACTGCTTACTGCTGGATGTTGAAATGGGTGCTACAGAATTATTACATAAAAGAAAAGGTGCATTGCATAGGCCGCAAGAAAACTAGATAAGACGTATATGTGGTTAATTTAGATAGCGTTCTTTCTTTTTAAAGTTGTTGTTGTTGTTGTTGTTTAGCCGATCAGCCCACCCTGATCGAGCAAGCCGGCGGCACGCAGGTAACCGATCGCCCTCTTCGGAGTGGACCAGAGGTTCAGCGCACTAGTGATGATGTGTTGTGTTCGTTGTTGTGCTAGAGCGGTACAGTCTGTCATAATGTTTCAATTGTTTGTGGTGTGTCCTGGCACAGGTGGCAGGTGTCGTCTATGGAGTTGTCTAGTCTGTGTTTATATGTTAGTAAGTTGGGGTGATGTCCACATCGGAATCGTGCTAAGTTAACTCGATCCGATCTGCTCAGCTGATCTCTGACCTGTTAATAGGTGGCGGCTTCGCACCTAGGACCGCATTCGGACCGAGTCGTGTCAGTGCTTTGTGGGTTAGGTGTGTGTGTATGTGTTTTCTGTACTGTGTGATGTCTGTGGGGCGTGGTATGGAATGGAGTATTTGATTATAATGTCTCTCTGGTGTTACCTTAATGGTGCGAGGTGTCGGTGCGTGATTGTACATGTAGTGGCAAGGGTTTGTGGGTTAGTTGTCGCTGCTGCCATGAATTGTGTTCCCCTCATGTCTAAATGTTCCCTAACTTTCAGTATTTTTTGTTTCTGTGTGCAGGTGTTCTATTGGTGTTGTTTGAGTGCATCCTGTAATGATACGAAGTGCGTTGTTTTGTATTGTCTGTAAGGTGTTTATGTGTGTGTGTTTGAGATAATGGGTGCCCAGCATGGGCTAGCATAGTCCATAACTGAGCGAATATATTGTTTGTATATGAGTGATGTTGTTTCCTGCTGGTGTCCAAAGTTTGTGCCTGTTAGTACCCTAAGCGTGTTAATCTTGACGTACATTTGTTTTTAATATCCTGAATGTGGTTTGCAAAAGATAATATGTGTTGTATGTGACCCCAAGTATTTTGTCCTGTGATTGTGTGGAATGTTGATGTTGTTTAGTGTAAGCTGTGGAATTACCTGGTGTTCTTTTGTTTTGCTTGTAAGCAAGGTGATGGTTGATTTTGTGGCGCTACTTTGAGTCTATTGTGTGTGAGCCAGTCCTTGTATACTGTTTTTGTATGTTTGTAGGTTATTTGTAGCGGTGTCGATGTTGTTGTGGGTGGATGTTATAGTGATGTTCATCTGCATATGTGATAAGGTAAGCTTGTTATCTATGGGTGTTGGAATGTCATGCATGTATAAGTTGAAGAGTGTTGGTGAGAGAACAGAGCCTTGAGGGACCCCGTTCGGAAAAAAGCTTGTTTTTGGATGACTTGCCATTAAATGTGACATGTGAGTATCTTCCTGAAAGATAGTTGCCAGCCACCTTTTGGTGTTATTGTGCAGGTTTGTGTTGAGATTTTGTTTATGAGAGGGAAGCGTGGGATAGCATCAAATGCTTTACTAATGTCTATTGTTGCTAATAGTGTACGTTGAGCTGTCGTCTGGAGTTGATGCCATCCATGATGTGCTGCGTGAGGTTAGTGAGTAATGTCGTGGTGAGTGGTGAGGTCTGAATCCATGTTGAGTAGGCGATAGTGGAATGATGTGGTTGGTGATTTGTAAGATTAGTCTTTCTGTTACTTTGGAAGGTGTGCATAGTAAAGTAATGGGTCATATCGAGAAGCTGGTTCTGTTGGATTTTTGTTTGGTTTGAGTAGTGTAATAATTTTACCTTTGTTTCCATATGTCAGGAATAGTACAGTGTTGGTATGAATATGTGCTGATATTGTGAGAGCTAGTATTCCTTGTGGCCCAAGTGTTAAGGTGTATGTTAGATATGTTGTCTGGTCCAGTAGCCTTCAATTCTTAATGTTTTTGATGATCTTGGTGGTCTGGTCTGTATTGAAGGGTGTAATGGTTGGTCGAGTCTGTAGGTTTTCTTGTGTCTGGCTGTTTGTCTGTCTGCATGTTTCTGGTTGTTGTCTCTGTTTAGTGATTTATCTTTGCGTAGTGATTAACTAGAATGTTAGCTTGTTGTGTGTATGTTGGGATATTATTTTGGCTGCGACAGATAGCCGCGTGTGAGGTGTGAATGCCGCTGTTAGAGTGGGTAATGCCGTTTATAGTCTTGTATCTAGCCTGGATGTATCTGTGGAGTGGTTTAATGTTGTTATAATTCCCTGAATGTTTCTGTTTGTTTTTCTTTGAGTTTGTTGTTTATTTCTGTGTTGAGCTGTTGTATCTGCTGTTTTATGGCTTCTGTGTGTGGGGTTTGTGTGTTATATTTGAGGTTGTTACGTTGCCTTATGAAGATAATGTGGTATTGGAGCTATCGGGGGGAACGAATATTTGTTTGTCTGATTTTGGCTGTTTGTTTCGAGAAACCTTGAAAGAACCCAACAGGAAGATTTTTCTCGTGAAAGAAGGTTATGATGAAGCCCTTGGAGGAAGGCGAGGATGAATCCTTTCTTAAATTTTTTTCTCTTTTGAAGGAAGGTGAAGACTAATCCGTTTTCCTTTTTTTCTTTTTCCCAGGAGGAAGGCGAGGATTTTTTTTTTTTTTTTTTTTTAAAGGTGAAGAATCCTTTTTCCTTTTTTTCTTTTTCACAGGATGAAGGCGAGGATTTTTTTTTTTTTTTTAAAGAAAGGTGAAGACGAATCCTTTTTCCTTTTTTCTTTTTCCAGGAGGAAGGCGAGGATTTTTTTTTTTTTTTTTCCCAAGGAGGATGGGGCCCTCAAGGGGCAAATACCCTTCATTAAGGACGGTGAGACCCCATAAATGGGATGAACTCAAGTAAGGGGGGCCCCCCTCATACAGAAGGCGAAGGCCTTCAGGGTGCCCCTCCAGGGGCAGGATTTCAGAGCACCCCAACTTCCTCTACCTTTTTGCCATCATACTACTGAAAGTTACCAGATGGACGAACTAGTAGTCAAATTGACCATATACTTATTAATAATAGAAAATTTCGAAATGCACTTCCAAGATGTACGCAGCTTTCGAGGGACGGACTGTAATACTGACCATTACAAGCAGGGCTGTGGAGTCGGAGTCGGAAGCAATTTTGGTGGTGCTGGAGTGGAGTCGGTAAAATGTACCGACTCCGACTCCGACTCCGACTCCGACCTCAATATAAATTTTAAAAAATATGTTTTTGTGTGTGATATCACTGGCAGCTATGGTGGTTAAACCACTTAAATAATAAAACACAATGTTTTCCATTTCAGACACTAATGCCATTAATTCATTTTTTCTTTTCAGATAATATTTTTTATTTTTAATGCTTATTTAATTTCGAGTTCTTTCTAAATTTCATAAGTTTTTAACTTTCAAGTCTAAAACCCCTTTCACAATGGCAAAGACACTTCAACAAAGTCTGCAGTTTTTTAATATTTTACAATAACCACAGATGGGAAACATTTCGTGTGTCAGTGTATGATAGAAGATGATGATGATGAAAAATTATGTGAAGCAAAAATCAGTGTTTTACTGGCTCTGATAAAAATGCACCAACCAGAGCATCAAATTTGAAAAGACATTTGCAGTGTTTCCATCCCAAAATTTTAGAAGTTGTCATTGAGAAAGATAGTAATAAAAACCTTCCAACTACTTCAAAGTTAACAAAAGATCAGAAATCTACTGAACGACAAGCACCACTTACAAGATTCTTTACTACAGACAAAGTTACCGTAACAATGACCACAGATGATGATGCTTCACGTGGTGGTGATGAAATGCCTCTTGTGTAATTATCATCATAGCAGATTTAGAATTAATATACCTTCGGAGTCGGAGTTGGATAGACAAAAAATTGAGGAGTCGGAGTCGGAGTCGGTTTTTTATGTGCCGACTCCACAGCCCTGATTACAAGTATTTATTGCAGAAGTTAAGATCAAATTAAAAATGAAACGATGACCACCATCAGAGAAAAGATAAACAATTGATGTTGAAATATTAAAAGGTCATCAGATAAAGATTAAGTATCAGACTAATATAAGGATCATTTTAGCATTCTTCGCATAATAAGTGATGATAACAATGAGAGTGAAGAAGTCAATGAGAAATGGAGAGAGCTCGAAAAGATGGTTAAAGAGGCTGCGGAGGAGGAAATGGGATACCGTATGTAGTGAGAACAAGAAAAATCCATGGTATAACAATGAATATAGAGATGCCGTACAGGAGAGAAGGAGAGTGAGAGAAAAGTGGCTGCAGAGGTAAGATAACGCACTACTACGAGGAAATTATCCAGATAAATGTAGAGAGGCGAAAAGAATAATAAGAAAGAAGAAAGAGGCACTATATCTTAACTTGAAAGTATTGACAGTGATAGAAGGGACGGAAGAATAAAGAAAAATTACAAGGTATTAAAACACTAAAGAGAGGAAGGATATGAAGCTAGAACACGTATGATAAAAGGAAGGGATGGAGAGGTAAGGACTGGAGTAGGGGAAGTAATGAAATGCTAGCAGGATTATTTTCGAGATTTATTAAATTGGCCACATCCTGAGATCATGATTGAAGAAAATATTTATATTGGAGTGGAATTGGAATTGAAAGTGGAACCACCAATACAAACAGAAGTTTTAAAGGATATTAAAAGTTTGAGAAAATATAAATCCCGAGGGAGAGACGACGTAGCTGCTGAACTGTGCAAATATGGAGGAGAAATAATAGAAAGGGAACTTCATAACCTATTGAGAATAATTTTAGAGAAGGAAAAAATCCGAGAACATTGGAGGGAGGGAATAATCATACCGTTACATAAGAAGGAGGATAAACTGGTATGTACCGTAGTAATTATAGAGGAATGAGCCTACTACCCATTGCTCACAAAATATTTACCAAAATATATAATAAACTAGAGATATACTCTGAGGAGATCATTGGAGAATATCAGTGCGGTTTTAGAAGGGGAAGATCAACAAGAAATATTGGGAGTATAATAAAGATCAAGTACATTTGTTTCTAGATTTTAAACAAGCTGATGATATTATCCACAGACCATCTATGTGATACATACTGAGAGAGTTTGGTATCCCAGAAAAGTTAGTAAGAATAACCAGAGCATGCTATGAAGGCAGTAAATGCTGTTATAGTTGGTAACAAATTAACGAACCCCTTTGGGGTGGAGAGTGGACTGAGACAAGGATGCATACTGTCTCCCTTTTTTTTTAATCTTGTCATGGAAAAAGTGGCTCTGGAAGTAAATAAGTACACCCACTCCCCCACCCAGCAACCTACCTATCCACTCACCTACAAGTACAGTAAAATGTGCAACACCGAAGAGACTTCACTCTAAATGGTACTATATGTTTCGTTATAGAGAAAGTATGAGACAAATGACGGAATATGAACGCTTCTGTGCCGTGGTATTGCTGTCCTTGAACAACATTTTCTTTTCTTGAAGTTTTCAAAACGCACGACATCAGTCAGTTTCATCATACAGACGTTTGGGAATTAGGTGCATATATGGAAACGTTATAATGTTATAATGAATAAATGTCAGACCTTCTATTGGTATGCTGTAACTAGCAATTTTACTGTGAAATATCTTCATACCAAAATTTATGAACTCTCAAGAAAATTATTTCTGTAGTAAAAAATAAACAAATGAAATGCTTCATATAAATATCTCGGTTTTTAAACTCGGAAGGAGCCTCGAGTTGAACGTAGGCCAAAATTTGACTAAATTGATATTTACTTGACTTTCGTCATGTCAAGTACGTGAAAGAAGAGTAAACTTTTAGAAGATACAAAATAACATGAACGTTATTTTCATTTCATGACATAAATAATTGTGAATTGTGCAGATGAAATACATTTTAGCTCAAGTAATAATCATACAGTAGATCTAATTTTCAGTAGTCTGAAAAATGCTTTCTGAAATAAGGCATATCTTGTTTGTATGAATAATAAGAAACCTTGAAAAGAAATTTACAATAATAACGTACAATCCTAAGACGAAGTAAGTTTATTATTGAGTACGGGTAGCGGAGGAGTGGCGAGCCGGGTGCCCTATTTCGCCATTGAAACCCTATGATGCAGTCAACTTCGACGTTAAATTCATCATAGTGGACAGGGTGGTGGATGCGCAGAGGAGATGGTACGGCCATGTGGAAAGGATGGGGGAGGACCGACTTCCGAGAAGGCTGATGTACGGAAGAATAGTAGGATCGAGGCCCCGAAGACGCCCAAAGACGACGTGGCTCAAGACGGTAGAAAGAGAAAATCCGGGTTTAACCTGGCGCCAGAGAACGGGGCGCAGTGGCGAGTTTACCGACGGGGCAGACGCATAGCACGGGATCCAACCTGGAGACCTCCGGATGGGAACTAAGTCTAAGTCTAAGACATTGACCTTAGATTCCTACAGAGATTTTTCGAAAGTAATTTACCAAATATTTAATTTCTTCAAACTCATTATCCATGAATCAGTTTCAAAAATAAACAAATAAAAAGTCATATTTATGCACATTCTGTGACTTGTCCAATTTCGACTAATGAGGAAACTTTATTCCGACTGTTCGGGCATACCATATATATACATATACACCTCGTTGATGTTCTGTGTGTTCGTCTCTCTTCACACGAAGGTCAAGCTGGTGGCCCCGCCTCTAGGCCTGACTTGGTGGAAGAGCGAGTTGCTTTGTTGCGCTCTCCACAGCATATACCCAGGTACACCCGGCTCATCTGGTACCGTCCTGACCCAGGCATCTAGTCTTATCTTGAAGACTTCAACTTTGACCCCTGTAACGTTTCTGAGGTCTTTTGGAAGCTGGTTAAAAAGTCTTGGCCCCTTGACAACCAAGCTATTTTCCTTCAGTGTTGAAGAGGTCTCTTGTCGGGCTTTTAATTTGGGAACACTACACATTCTGCCTTTCCTATTTTCCAGCGTTGTTTGAGTAGTAATTGGGTTTAGTTTTAGGTTTGGTACCAGTTTTTCGATCATTTTCCATATGTAGATTATGGTGTACCTCTCTCTTCTTCTTTCCAGGGAGTACAGATTTAGTTTACGTAGTCTTTCCCAATAGTTGAGTTCTTTGCAGCCATCAATCTTTGCTGTGAAATGTCTCTGCGTTTCTTCTAATTTATTAATTTCTTCCTTTTTATATGGGGACGTCAAAACTGAGCAGTATTCAAGTTTTGGTATGATCAGTGTTTTTAGCAGGGGGATCATTACTGTCTTGTCCCTCCTTTTGAACGTTCTTAGTACCTGCCCCGCGACTCTTTTTGTTTCGTTTATTGCTATCTGATTTTGTGTCTCGAATTTGGCATCATCGGTCATTATTACCCCCAAGTCGATCGCTTTCGTGCTTCTCTGAGTTTCCTGTCTGTCTGGAGCATGATGTGTAGTCTGTCTAAATTCCTCATTTCTACCATATCTGAAGAGCTGAAATTTCTCGGTGTTAAATGTCATATTGCTGCCTTCTGAGCATTTGTATATTTTGTTCGTCTCCCTCTGCAAGGCCTCCACTTTATTTGCATCGCTGAATTTTCTGCTGATCTTTGTATCGTCCGCAAAGTATGTTACCATACTGTTGCTGTTTACTCCACTGTCTATGTTTGTTAGCATGATAATGAACAGGAGTGGGGACAGCACTGTACCTTGTGGTACTGAGCTGCGTACTTCCGATTCTGATTATGATACACCTTGAATTTTAACGACCTGTAGACGTTTTCTGAGGAAGTTATAGATCAATTCTCCCACTTTGCCTGTTGTTCCCATATGTTTCATTTTATGTGCTATTATACCATGATCGCATTTGTCGAAAGCTTTAGCAAAATCCGTGTATATGACATAGTTTTCATTGCCTTCAAGTTCATCTAGAATATTGTTATAATGCTCTATAAGTTGTGATAGGCATGATCTTCCTGATCGGAATCCGTGCTGATTTTCGTTGAATCTTCCCAGTGTCTCCAAGAAGTCATAGATTATCTTTCTGACTATTCTTTCAAATATTTTGGTGAGGTGGGACGTCAAAGACACTGGTCTATAGTTCTTTGCTTGAGATTTATCCCCTCCTTTATACTGTATATAGGGACAATGTTTGCTCTTTTCAAGATGCTCGATATTTCCCCAGTGTCCAGGGATCTGCTCCATATCCAGTATAAGGGTGTAGCTATTTCATTTTTATAGTTTTTAATTAATAGTGCGTTCCATTTGTCCAGAACTGCAGCTGAATGTGATTCCATTTGGCCTATAGCTCTCGTTACATCTTCAGGGGTAAAATCAAAGTCTGTTATACATTCTCCTTGCAATTTCTCTTCGAAGAATGCATCTATGTCAGGTATCGCTTTGTGTTATTTTTATTTTATTGGGTTCAGAATCCCAGCTGAGCCCTGAACGGCCAAGCTCTGAAGGGCCAGTTCAACCTACAGCCCAATTTAAGCTAGACTAAAACTTACGGACTTGGAGGTCCTATTAGGTCCTACCTTAGGGTTGCTGACTCGATGTGGGCCTACCTTAGGCCTCAGTTGCATAAAATTAAGATAAAAACAAAAGGGGCACTATTTATGGTCTTTCTAAACCTTGCAACAACAACACAACCTGCACCATTGCACGATGCAACAATCTTGTATCTAAACAACGAAACTGAATTGCAAGAGAGCTCTCTATAAGACCACACCCTGTAAGTGCCGCATTCAACAAACGAGTAGGAAGGACGCAGCAGTTCCCTCCCCCCAAAAAAAAATGATGCTACAAGATGCAAAAACAATGATGCCACAAGAGCCCAAAAATGCTAGCTCTAAATTAAGTGAATTTTTCACTAACCTTACAATTATGAGATGGATATATATACACATTAACTTAATATATACACAAGCAATGCTGCCTCAATCGGCTTAGTCATCATATCGCCTTGGGACAACAATGGCTCTTTCTCCTCTAGATTTTCTAACACTTTGTCACTTTTTTGGGTACTGAAGACCGATTCATACTGGGCTCTCAATGTTTCAGATATTTCTTTTGGATCGTCTGTTAGTTCATTATTTCCTTTCCTTAAGGGCCCGATAGTAGCGCGCGTTTTTATTTTCCTTTTCGCATAGCTGTAGAAGTATTTTGGATTTTCTTTTATTGCTTCTACAGCCTTTTCCTCTTCCCTCTCTGTATGGCCCTTTATCAGAGTTTGTATTTCCCTATCGATACTCTCCAGTTTTTCTTGTATTACTTTCTGGCATTGTTGTCTCCGCAATTAGCTAACTTCGTCGCTACT
The DNA here is from genome assembly GCA_023014485.1 of Bathynomus jamesi. Lineage (NCBI taxonomy): Eukaryota > Metazoa > Arthropoda > Malacostraca > Isopoda > Cirolanidae > Bathynomus > Bathynomus jamesi. The sequence goes on from JAJOZX010004273.1 coordinate 154,051, forward strand.
CTCTTTTGCGGATTATGCTGTTCTTTTGCCTATCCAGCCAATTCCTCTTTTCTTTTGGCTGTGCTTTCGGAGCATATTTTTTCTAAAATATTCAGCGTCTTTTCTTCCAAGGTTGTTAGCATTCCTCCGTTGTGTTTTATTCTCTAAGACTGTTCTCCACTCTTTTTGGGCCATGTGTGATCTGATTTCTTCTTGGAGCTATATTAAAAGCCCCAAATTTGCTTCTCCCTTCCGTATGTGTGTTGTCTTTTAATGTTATAGCCATATTTGTTGATAATTCGATGATGTTGTGGTCCGAGATAATAGTCGGGTTATTTTTATATCGGCAATCAAGTCGTGTTATTTGTGAATACCAGATCTAGGCAGTTATTTTTCCTATTTTCTGTTATCTCCTGTGTCAGCATAAACTCGTTTGTGAGAGCCATCAGCAGTTTTGCTTGCCCCTGGTCCTCTCTTTTGCTCCCCTTATGTTGCTGTGTAAATATATTTCTACCCACCTTTTTTGTATTTTATAAATGGGAAATTAAAATCGCCGCAGAGTATTATATTAGGGGATGGAGAGTTTACGGACTTTATTAGGGTTCTGATATCATTAATGGCACCCAAAAATTTTTCATTTGGAGAGTTTGGAGGTCTATAGATGACTATCAGTACCACATTTAGTTTCTCTATTTTCACTGCGAGGGTTTCCACGAAGCTGTTAGATTTACTTATTACCGTCTCTGTCATATGCCTCTCGTGTATATAAATAGCACATCCACCTTTACGTCTCGCTGTTCTATCCGTTCTTAGTAAGTTGAATCCATCGATATGCAATTCTTTCTTATCGATACAGTGTTCGCAGTTTTTAGCAGTTTCCTTGGCAATCTTTAAGATATGTTTCTGTGAGGCATGTGATGTACGCCCTTGTTTCGTCCATAAAACCTTTCAGGTACGAAACTTTGGTGTGTTCGGTTTTATTCCTTGAATATTCGCCAGGACAATGTTTATATTCTTATTTTTGCATTACCCCTTGTGCATTTTAATTTCGTTGTCCTTTGGTTTCGCGTGTTCTGTAGCCTTGTGGTCCTCCGAGATGGATCCGTTTCGCCTACCTGTTCTGGTAGCTTCTTGCCATGTAGCGGTCCGGCTCGAGGGTTCCCAGCTGTGTCAGCTGCATATGCTGTATAAGACTTAGCAGCCGTATTATGTCCGCGATGTTGAAAATTTTGTTTGCTATTTGTGTACATATTTTTTTTTCTCGCATTCCTCCTGTTGTCATTTGAAATTTGTCCTTTGTCCTTTGAATTTGTCGGGAGATGATGGTAGTAGCATTTTCTCCCGTACTAACAGTTTCCATATGTCGCGTAGGTCTTGCAAATGTCCGGATGTAGAATTTGCATTTTCCACCAAATTTGCAGTGACCATTATTGTAGAAGTATTTGCACAAAGGAGGGTGTTCGTAAATACATTCTCCTCCCTTATATCTGCAAATTCCTTTCACATAGTATTTACATATAGTTTCTTTCCCGTTTTCACTTGGGGCCTTTGTTTTTGATGGTTTCAGTATGATTTCGTTATTGTTTACTTGTTTTTTCCTATTGCTGCTAATATCCTTTGTTTGAAATCTTTGGACTTGGTTTTGTGCCTCTGTTTCCTCTGTTGGTGCTTCTTTTATTTCTGCTTCCCGTTTACTTGCTTTATCCGGGTTTTTTTCCTGTTCATTTTTCGCAGTTTCCTTTGTACTATCTTCGTTCCCTCTATTTTTTTTCTCTGTTCGCTATTTATAAACTCCTCTTTTTCCTTTTCCTCATAGTCTCGTTCTGCTTTAAAAACCGTAAAAGAGTTTATTTCGATTATGCAACTTTTACAGAAGAATTTGATTCCGTTCAATTGTTTAACGCCTATTAATTATCAGAGATTTCTTCGTCGCTCCATCTCAAGCATTGAAATTCGACTAAGGACTGGCAAAGATCGCAGCGTATTGTCTAATTCATCTGTTTCTTTTTTACAGTATCCACAGGGTTGTATGAATTGATTTGGCATTGCCATGTTTCTAATGGTATGTAAATGATTGTGCACGAAATATTAACGCAAATGGGTAATTAATTAAGTGAGGTATTTAATTTGACCTTAGAAATGAGGGAGGGAAGTGTTTCCGTTATTCCGGGGGTGGGGATGGGGGATGTGGCACGCTGTAGATTCTCACTGATTGGTGCCCTAGAGTGTACCGCGGGGAATAACTGAGGGATATTACTTTTCGATGGACAGTTAGATTTTCTCAGAGAGAAAACACTCAGAAAAACGCTGTACAGATTTAGTTGCTTTAATTTTATTTGCTTTATTTCAACATAGCCGCGCTATTTCACCACTGAAAGAGGCATACGACTGTGTTCACTGAATATTCACTCAAAAATTGGCACTACTTAAAAGGATTAACTGCAGGATTTTTATTGTAATATCACTTTTATTTCGGACTTCAAATGAAACACGTGTAACCGTCACACTGAGCAGGAAAAATATATATATATATATATTATATAAAGTTCCAATTCCATATTCCAATTATTGTTTTTTAACGAAGGTAGTGAAATATACAAATTTAAATTTCAAAAGGAGAAATATTTTCGGCCGAAATAAATGTGAAAATGAACATGGAAATGGTATGAACCTTGAGTGAAAATTGTCAAAGAAATGTGTATTGTACGCATTTCTCATTAACAGGAGAACTCGGAGAATATGGCATGAAAAGGACATATAAAGTGTGTAATTTACGCTATTACAAGTGGAGATTTTAGCATTAATTAGCTTTTAATGATTTGTGCTGGATCCCTCTTTACTACTATTTTTTTTTTTTTTTTTTAAGCCTTTTCTTGAAACAGCGATTGTTCCACTTTCTCACTTCGTCGAAAATGTTTTCGCGATGCAGACTTTGATCTGTTCTAATCCTTCCTGCGATTAAAAAACGTGTGGAAAATCTCGGTATAGCCTTGAGTTTTCACGTGGACCCGCAAGGAAAGATAAGGCGGATTTAGAAGACAGGCCAACAGACCTCGCACTCCATTATCAAACAAAATGAGGCAGGCCTCTTATCGAAAAATGGCTGAGAAACGAAGATATGTTGAGCAATAATTTGCAATAAGAATCCAGTGTATTGTGTGTGTATATATATATATATATATATATATATATATATATATATATATATATATATACTGCGTTCGACTTATTAAGCAGATTACATTTTCTCCAATGTTTTCAAAAGTTTTTTCTCAATTTCAATGAAATTTGTAGCAAATAATCACTATATATAGCAGCATTGATGGTATTCATTTCGATAAAATATTTTGATAATTAAAATAATTATCTAATTTTATTGAAAAATATGTAAAATATTGTGTTCCGACTAATTAAGCAAGTATTCTATTTACGGATCTAAATGGTGAAAATGGGTAAGAAGAAGGATTTAACATTAACTGAGAAAAGAAAAATAGTCAAGTTACTCGCTGAAAATATAAAATCTATTGAAATTGCGAAGCAGTTTGGCAGAGATTATCGAACTGTAAACAAGTTTGTAGCGGAGGGTACCAAACTGAGGCAGCGAAGTGATAAAGGAGCTATAAGAAAAGTGACAAGGCGGCAGATATCTGTAATCAAGCGCAAATTGCAAAGCATCCATTGTCCTCAAGTAAAGAGGTTTTTGAGCAGGCTGGCATACATAATGTACCAAGAACATCTCGATGTGGAATCCTCCAAACAATTGGCAAGACGTGTAAACCTACGATTCAGTCACCATTAACACCCAGGTACAAGAAGCAGCGCGTTGAATGGGCGCGTCAGTACGTGAAAACAGATTTTAATACTGTATTGTTCACCGATGAATGAAAAGCAACCCTTGAGGGACTTGATGTTTGGTCAAGAAGATGGATTGCTGAGAGCCAATTTCTACCATCGAGATTAAGACGCCAACAAGGTGGAGGTAGTGTCATGTTTTGGGCAGGATTGATAGGCAATGAAGTAGCTGTCCCATACAGAAGTGCTTGATGGTGTAAAAATGGATGCCCCAGTCTTACACAAACTTTCTAAAAGAAAACCTCATTCCATGGTAGAGATTGACCCTTAGCAATCCATCTTCTTGACCAACCATCAGATCCCTCAAGGGTTGCTCTTCATTCATCGGTTAACAATACAGTATTAAAATCTGTTTTCACGTACTGACGCGCCCATTCAACACGCTGCTTCTTATACCTAGGTGTTAATGGTGACTGAATCGTAGGTTTACACGTCTTGCCAATTGTTTGGAGGATTCCACATCGAGATGTTCTTGGTACATTATGTATGCCAGCCTGCTCAAAAACCTCTCTACTTGAGGACAATGGATGCTTTGCAATTTGCGCTTGATTACAGATATCTGCCGCCTTGTCACTTTTCTTATAGCTCCTTTATCACTTCGCTGCCTCAGTTTGGTACCCTCCGCTACAAACTTGTTTACAGTTCGATAAGCTCTGCCAAACTGCTTCGCAATTTCAATAGATTTTATATTTTCAGCGAGTAACTTAACTATTTTTCTTTTCTCAGTTAATGTTAAATCTTCTTCTTACCCATTTTCACCATTTAGATCCGTAAATAGAATACTTGCTTTGATTTGATTTGATTTGAATAACCTTTATTAATAATAAAATAAATACAGTAGTCTTTTTACAATTTACAATTTTTACAATGACATAAGGCCCTTAAGCTTTAGGCTTTACCGGGCTCTTATTAAAAATAAGTAGCTAGCTGTTATAAATTAATAATATAAATAAATAAATAAGTAAATAATTATTAATAGTTAAAACCTGTATTTCAATATTAAACAATATTAATGGACAATATTAAACATTATTAGTGGACATTAATCCAAGATTTTTGTTAGTATCCCATTATTAATGGGATTTCAACTTGGTTTTAAACAAATTTACATTCGCAATATTTTTTATATCGGCATGCAAGTCATTCCATAGTTTCAATCCAATGAAAATGGGTAGTTTTTGAGATGAAGACAATCTAAATTGAGGTATAACAAGCTTTGTTCTATTTCTGGTCTGATACGAGTGGATTTCTTGATGAGTTACAAAATATCTATTTACCCATTGCAAATTAATGATTTTGCTCTTACACTTTTAATAAAAATAAAATGTGCCAGTTTGGTTATATCATTGAGCTTTAGTAGGTTTAGCTCTTTAAATAATGCACTAGAGTGATCAAGGAAATCAGCATCAGATAATAACCTTATTGCTCGTTTTTGAATGACAAAGATACCATTTAATGCGTTGTTAGCGGAGTTTCCCCAAACAAGGGTGCAGTATGTTATATAAGGAAGAACAAGAGTATGATAAAGAGGCAATAAAACTTGTTTAGGGACTACATTTCTAAGTTTAAACATTATAGCAACGCTCCTTGAAATCTTTTTCGCGATATAATTTACATGATCACTCCATTGCAAATTCTTATCTAGCATTACACCAAGAAATTTTGTTACAGTACACTCCTTTATGGTGATTTCATTAACATTAAGTTCATCAAGATATACATTTCTTTTATTAGTAAAAATCATGAAATTTGTTTTACTGGTATTTAGGAAGAGTTTATTGGTGGTCACCATTTCATTACACTGATGAATTCTGAATGAAATATATTCTTAGCTGTATTAACATCTTTGCAAGAAAAAGAGAGAGTTGTATCATCTGCAAACATTATGAAGTTCAGTATATCAGATGAACGTGGAAGGTCATTTATATATAATAAAAATAACAGTGGACCCAGCTGAGCCCTGTGGCACACCATGTTTGGCAAGCGCTTTAGTGGAGCAAACCTTATTTACTGATACAAAATTATATCTATCGGACAAATAACTTTTAAACCAATCACTGATTGCCCCTCTAAAGCCGTAACAATACAATTTATTAAGTAGAATATTATGGTCTATTACATCAAACGCCTTACTCAAATCCATAAATATTGATATCATTATTTCTTTGTTAAGTCGAACACAATCGAACACAAATTTTACATATTTTTCAATAAAATGAGATAATTATTTTAATTATCAAAATATTTTATCGAAATGAATACCATCAATGCTGCTATATATAGTGATTATTTGCTACAAATTTCATTGAAATCGGGAAAAAACTTTTGAAAACATTGGAGAAAATGTAATCTGCTTAATAAGTGCGAACGCAGTGTATATATTGGACGCAGGGGGTTTACACATTGTCGTAAATAAAAATAACATTCAGAGAACAAGCAACTTGCAGTATCATTGCCAAAAATATAGTGGATCAAAGTATTTAGGTTTCCGTAAATATACACTGTTCTGCACCAAGCTCTGTGACGTTACAATACTTAGTAATGCATATAGGGTCTCTGCTGGCTTCAATAACTACCTCCCACAACGGGGTATGCTCCCTTAGAGGTTACTATTAGGATACTGATGCATAGCTAAATAATTAATCGGTAATCGGTGGACTTGCCAATGCTTCGGTAATAGGCATTTTGAACAAATAATTGTGTTAATTATATTTGATAAATTTTTGGAATCCTGTTCATGGCCAAAACTGAGGAATAATTATGTATAGAATATGGAAGTTCACTATTATATTTAGGTTTATTTAATCAGTAAACTTCCAGTCCTATGTTCCTCCATCTCCTCCCCCCTCTGACTTTGTTATGTCTGAAATTAGAATCTCTTCTAAAGATGTTTTTTCTGCCTATCTGGGCTCAGCTCTAGAAAGGCGTATGGTCCTGATGGTGTTCCTCCTGTTGTTCTTAAGAACTGTGCTTCTGTGCTGACACCCTGCCTAGGCAAACTCTTTCGTCTTTGTCTCTCATCTGGTACTTTTCCTTCCTGCTGGAAGTTCGTTTTCATTCAACCTGTCCCAAAGAAGGGTGACCGCTCTCAACCCTCCAACTATCGTCCAATTGCTTTGATTTCTTGCCTTTCCAAAGTTTTTGAATCTATCCTTAAGAGGAAGAGTCTTAAACACCTTTCTTCTCACAGCCTTTTTTCAGATCGTCAGTATGGATTCCGCAAGGGATGCTCTACTGGTGATCTTCTTGCATTGACTCTTGGTCATCCTCCTTTCGAGATTTCGGTGAAACTTTTGCTATTGCGCTAGACATATCAAAACTTTTGATAAAGTATGGCACAAATCTTTAATTTCCAAATACCATCCTTCGGTTTCTATCCTTCTATCTGTGCCTTCATCTCTAATTTCCTTTCTGACCGATCTATAGCTGCAGTTGTAGATAGCCACTGTTCTCCTCCTAAAGCTCTTAACAGAGGTGTTCCTCAGGGTTCTATCCTGTCACCCACTCTTTTCCTTTTATTTATTAATGATCTTTTAATTCGCACTTTCTGTCCTATTCACTCCTATGCCGATGATTCCACTCTTCACTTCTCCACCCGCTTCCCAAAGCGTCCCTCACAGCAGTCTCTTCATGATTCGCGTAGGACGGCTATGGGACACCTGACGTCTGACCTTTCTGCTATATCTGATTGTGGCTTCCAATGCCTTAAAAACTAATTTCCTCCATCTGTCTACACGTCACAATCTTCCACACGACTATCCCCTTACCTTAAACAACTCACGACTCGATCCTTCCTCTTCTCTTAACATTCTTGGCGTTTCCTTTTCGCTTGATCTTTCCTGGAAAGATCACATATACTCTCTTTCTAAAACAGCTTCTAAGAGGTTAAGTGTGCTGTACCGCCTCCGCGGTTTCTTCACCCCCACTCAGTTGCTGTCTCTGTACAGGGGTCTTGTTCGCCTCTGTATGGAGTATGCGCTTCTCTTTACTATCGCTATTATAACGGACACTGTTCTTCTGAACTCTCTAACTGTATGCCTCCTCCTTTTAGGAGAGCACGCAGTACCAGACTTTCTACACTTTCTCATTCCTTTTCTGTTCAACTATCTAATGCAAGGGTTAATCGATATTTTCAGTCTTTCATCTACTCAACCGGTCAACTCTGGAACAATCTTCCTCAAGCCATCTTTCCTCCTGTCTATGACCTCCCATCTTTCAAACGCAGTGTGTCTAGGCATCTCGAAAGCCCCAGACCTTGATTTTGGCTCTCTTCTTCTGTGGGAGGGGCGCTTTTGCGGGCATTTGCCCTTGGCCCCTCCTTTCTGCATAAAAAAAAGTGAGTTGAAGATACCTAATTACAAGTGAAATTATTGACGATTATGCAGCTAGTTCCCTGCGTTTGTCTTCACACCAAGTTCAAGCTGGTGGCCCCCACCTCTAGGCCTGGCCTGGTGGAGGAGCGAGTTGCTTTCTTGCGATCTCCATCGCACATAACCAGGCACACCCGATACCACATCTGATACCGTCTTTAGCCAGGCGTCTAGTCTTCTTTTGAAGAATTCTGCGTTGACACCAGTAATGTTCCTGATCTTCTTCGGAAGTTGGTCGAATAGTCTTGCTCACCTGACCACCAAGCTATTTTCCTTTAGAGTTGAGAGTGTCTCTTCTCTAGACTTTAGTTTGGGAACACTACACATTCTACCTTTCCTGTTTTCCACTGTTGTTTGGGTGGTTACTGGGTTCAGCTTGAGGTTAGGTACCAGGTTTTCCATTATTTTTCACGTCTAAATTACAGTGTATATCTCTCTCCTTCTTTTCAGTGACTACAGATTTAATTTATGAAGTCCTTCGCAATAGTTGAATTCTTTGCAGTCATCAATCTTGGCTGTGAAATTTTTTTGAATTTTTTCTAGTTTATTAATTTCTTCCTTTTTTATATGAGGACGTCAAGACTGAGCAGTATTCAAGTTTGGTATGATCAGTGTTTTCAGCAGGGGAATCATTACTCTTTTGTTCTTTCTTTTATAGGTCTCAGTACCTGTCCCGCGACTCTCATTGCTTTGTTTATCGCTATCTGATTTTGTCTCTCAAATTTCGCATCGTCGGTCATTATAACCCCTAAATCTTGTGTTTTTGCTTCTCTGAATTTCTTGTCTATCTGGGGCATAGAATGTTGTTTGTTTCAGCTACTCATTTCTTCCACATCTCAAGAGCTGAAATTTCTGTTAAATTTCATGTTGTTGTTTTCTGACCATTTTTATAGTCTTCATATTCCTCTGTTGCGCCTCCACCTTTTCTGCAATACCGATTTTTCTGCTGATTTTTGTATAGTCTGCAAAAGATGTCACTATACCGTTGTTGGTTACTTCATTGTCTATGTCTGTTAGCATGATAATGAATATGAGTCGGGCGAATAATGTTCCTTGTGGTACTGAGCTGCGTACCTCAGATTTTTTCGATCTGCTGCCGTTCTCTGAGGAAGTTGTAGATCCATTTCCCCATTTTGCATTTATTCCCATATGTTTCATTTTGTGTGCTATTGTACCATGATCACATTTGTCGAACGCTTTAGCAAAATCCGTGTATATGACAACGTAATTTTCATTGCTTTCAAATGTATCTATGATATTGTTATAGTGCTATAAGTTGTGATAGGCATGATCTTCCTGATCGTAGATCGTACTCCGTGCTGGTTCTCATTGAATCTTTCCACTGTATCCAAGATGTCACAGATTTTTTTCTCTAACTATTCTTTCAAATATTTTGGTGAGATGAGACGTCAATGACACTGGTGGTAGTTCTTTGCTTGAGATCTGTCCGCTCCCTTATATAGAGGGATAATGTTCGTTCTTTACAGGATGCTCAGTATTTCCCCATTGTCCAGGGATCTTCTCCATATCCAGTACTGTAGAGGTGTAGCAATTTCATTTTTACAGTTTTTAATCAATAAGGCGTGCCATATGTCCAGACCTGAGCTAAATGTGATTTCATTTGTCTTATAGCTCGCTCTATATCTTCTGGGGTAAAGTCAAAATCTGTTATACATTCTCCTTGTAATTTCTCTTCAAAGAATGCATCTCTGTCAGGTACCAGTTTGTCGCTTTTTGGGGTACTGGAAAATGATTTGTATTGGGCTCTCAATATTTTAGTGGCACGTTGTCCTGTTTTCCTTTTCGCATAGCTATAGAAGTACAGTGGCGCTCATAAGTATTCGTCCAGAGAAATATTTCAGGTATATTTGTCCTTATCTTTTGTACCATGCATAGGCTAGTTATAAAAAGTTTACCATTTGTTTGGAAAAAAATTTCAAATAAAAAAATTAGTTTTAACTTCCAACATGTAAATGTAAAACATCAAAGAATTTGAGGAAAATAAAAAAGTTAAAGTACAAAAGTTTTTGTACGTTTATTTACAAAATTATTTAATACCTTTGTTCACGTCAGTCTTGAAGGATTCAAAAATTTTATTAGTACAGTAGTTGGCTGTTTATTGATTAAAGACTTGGCAATTCTAAATTCTAGAATTTCTTCTATGAATCTATGAAAGACGGATGACTGTACAAGCCATCGGTAAGCAATGGGTTGTCGTAGTAAAGAGCTGTCTACAGATCTTAAGAGATTTGTTACTAGTCTGGAAAAAGTTATAGGAAGATGGGAGAAGAACTTCGAATTCCATTTACGACGGTTGCTGCATTTATAAAAAAATGGAAGGGCATTGAAACAATCAAAATTCTACCAAGGTGTGCACAACCTTGTAAGAATGGCTGCTGCGAAGTCACTAGTGATTGCGGGTGATATTTACCAAACATTAAGACTGTCTAAGATCGATGTCCATCCCTCTTCTGTACGTCGTGCATTAAGAAAGAATGGTCTGTATGGAAGAGTTGCACGAAAAAACCTCCGCTACGAAAAGCGCACAAGGATCATTAAAATGATGGATTTGCATTCTAGAAGAAAGTGCTCTGTACAGATGAGACCATAATAAATTATTTGGGAACAACGAGCAACGGTATTATTTAGCGAAAATCAAGTAATGCATTCGAAGAAAAACCATCCTGGGGATGTTTTGGTGTATCTGGTCTAGGAAAGCTTGTTGTCAACAATGGAATCTTGTATTCGAAGAAATGTCAGGAAATTTTAGAAGAAAATGTATTGCCTTCAATTCGGCAGTTGCGAGTGGTTCGCAGTTGGGTACTGCAACAAGATAATGATTCCAAAACATAAAAGTAAGAGCACCATGAAATGGCTTCAACAAAAGAATTTCAAGCTTCTCGAGTGGCCCAGTCAAAGCCCCGATCTCAATTTAATCGAGAATTTATGGTTTGATTTGAAAAAGTTTTCCGCAAGAGAAACCCTTCGAATCTGAATGAATTGCAACAATTTCGTTTAGAAAAATGGGGTAATACCTATTTCTACTGAGAGATGTCGAAACCTTGTAGAAAAATACCCAAAACGTATCATTGAAGTATTCACGCAAAAGGTGGAGACACGAAGTATTAATAGTTTGTAAGTAAATGCATGAAAACTCTTGTATTTTATTTTATTTTTTTGTATTTTCCTTAAATTCTTTGATGTTTTTCAACATATGTTGAAAGTGAACTAATTTTTTATTTAATTTTTCCCAAATGAATGGTAAACTTTTCATGTCTATCCTATGCTTGATACAAAAGATAAGGATAAATATAACTGAAATATTTCTCTGTACGAATACTTATGAGCGCCACTGTATTTTGGGTTTTGCTTTATTACTTCTACCGCATTTTTCTCTTCCCTCTCTGTATGACCTTTAATTAAGGCTTGTATTTCGCTATCGATAAATTGTAGTTTTTCTTGTATTACTTTCCTGTCATTGTTTTCTGTGCAATTTATTAACTTCGCAGGTACTCTCTTTCTTTTGTGGGATACTGTTCGCTTTTCCCTCGAAAAAAATGTTTTTTTCTTCCAAAGTTATTAGTATTCCTTCGGTTGTTTGATCCTCTACAACTGTTTTCCACTCTGGGCCATATTGGGTCTGATTTGTTCCCAATTCATAGTCTTGGAGGTTAGGTTGAAAATCTCAATTTTTTTTTCGTTCTTCAGTATGAGCATTTTCTTTTAAGGTTGTTACCATATTAGTTGCTATTTCGATTATGCTGTGGTCTGAGATAATAGTTGGGGTTATTTTTATATCCTCAATCAAGTTGGTGTGGTTAGTGAATACGAGATCGAGGCAGTTATGTTTTCTGGTGTTATTCGGTACCAGGGCCGTTTCTAGCCATTAGGGGGCCCTAAGCAGTATATCCATTTGAGCCCCACCCCTCCATCCACCAACTCACGCCTTACTGCATCACCTCAGCACACACATACAAAAAATGGCTGTGTTAATAAAAAACAATTATGAAACAATTTTAATGTAACATTTATGTCCAAAACAACAAATATGTACTTTCAGAAGACAAACAGAAAAAATACTCTTCATGAAATTCCTGAAAATTAGCTTATACATTATTTAGAATAAATGACACAGAACTATGTATAAAAAAATAATGCAATTATCAACTACCAAACAATTACTAACTCTACGATACAATCGTGTAATAGCTAACAGTTATACAGAACAGTTTGTATCTTCAAAATTTTTGCCTCCTAGATTTTTTATGGGCGAAATTATCAATAACATCATCATATGAAATCTCCCTGCTAACGTCCTGGTTGATGCTTATGGTGCCAAGGCCACTGAGGCGATCCTGCCCCATTGATGATCTGAGGTAGTTCTTGATTAGCTTCATCTTAGAGAAGCTCCTCTCGGCTGACGCTACTGTCACAGGTAGAGTGCAGGCAATTCTTAGTGCAACCCAGATATTGGGGTATAGTTCCTCCAGTTGCTTCTGATGAATGAAGGAGAGAAGCTCCAATGCAGTCATGTTGTGTGAAGGTAAAGTCGGCAAGTTCTTAATTTCGAGGGCCAGTTCTCTTCCATCAATATCAGAATCAGCTCCAGAGCTCAGTATCTTAGAGAGCTTTTCACACTTGCAGGACAAGTCCTCCTTGTTCATTGTGGTGAAGTTTAGGAGAACCCCAAATATGTCCCTCACATCATCTAATGTTTTGAATCTCTCATTTATTGACCCGATGGCACAATCCACCACCACATTGAAAAATTTGACTTCCAGCCTCTTTAAGGCTTCTGTAAATGGTTCGTCAGGAGCTTCGTAAGCAAAGTGCTTTTTTGTGGATCTGAGCCTCTTCTTCAGCATAGCCTCCACATTCATTTCCTCACATATGTCCCTAGCTACGACTTGTGCTGCAACAAAATTTGTGTTTCTGTAGCTGGTGAGTGAGTTTTGTTTTTGTGAGGAGGTTGACTGCCATATCACACTGCATTGTAGGAGACTGCAGAAGTTTGTTCACATGGTTAACTGAATGAAGAATGTCATACCATACTACTGTGTAAATCTGAAAGCGATAAGACCCTACCTCCTCTGCAAGTGCTTGTGCTTCAGTCCTGGCTATGGCATCTGTGGCATTGTTTCTGACTTCCAGCAGGGCCTCTCTGATGTTGTGGCTCTGGTATCGCACAGCCTCGATGCTCTTAAGCCGGCTCTCCCACCTGGTTTCACTCCAAGACTTGAGTGTTATGTTCACGTGCTTCTTTAGGATTGTCCATCTCCGTGTAGCTGCTGCAAAAAGGTTGTACAATTTTTGTACGTTGCCAAAGAAGCTGATGGCATCTGTGGAAGCTTTAGCTGCATCAGCCACTACAAGATTCAGAGTGTGAGCCCCACATGGAACATAGAGTGCACGACAGTTCTTCTCTAATAACCTTGCCTGAACACCTTTGTTCTTGCCCTTCATGTTCGCTCCGTTGTCATATGACTGTCCTCTGCAGTCATCAAAGTGAATATTCAGTTCATCTAGTCTCTTCAGAATCAGAACTGATAAACCCAGGCCTGTACTTTCTGAAGCCTCAAGAAAGCCCAAGAAGTATTCTTTTATTTCTGGTACTTCACCAGTCTAAAATGAGTGAGTAATATTTAGCTTGTTTTATTTCTGCAACAATGGCATCCAAGATCTTCCCACTAATGGGCCCAATGAGCTCATTTTGAATGATTTTTCCTAGGTAACTTGAATGACTATATTGGCCACTTTCGACTCTGCTGATGTGTTGTTTCATCACTGGATCAAATTTGGCAAGCAGCTCAACCTCCTTCAAGAAGTTGCCATTGTCTCGATTGTACAATGTAGAGGAAGACCCCCTGAAAGCAAGGTTTCTCTCTGCCAGTGATTGGATTATACTTACAAGACGTGTGAGAACATCTCGCCAGCTTCTTCGCTCTACCTCCATTAATGACATTTCAGTTTGGTCAATGGTCCTCCCAGTTTTTAGCCGCAGTTCCAGATCCTTCTATGTTGCCATGTTATCTGCATGTTCTGAACTATTTTCATGGCCTTTCAGAAGCGAACCAACGTTTATCCAGTCTGAAAGCCCATCCGTAATTAGTTTGTACGACTTCCTTGAAAACACCTTGCAGCAGAAGCAATAAAGAGCATCATTCCTTCTAGAGTACTTCAGCCGGCTTCGCTTTATTTTTTCCCCATTAATTAATGTTCTGTACATGTAATGGTGATGAAAGCTTCTACCGTCCTCTTTTAGGGAATGTGAAATCTGGACTGATTTGAAATGGTACTCGAGACACCAGATCTGTCTTCAAGGCATCTGACATGACAACTGGCCAGTCATACGGATGAAGCGGTGGAGCAGATCTTGGTTCTTGTTGCTCAGTAGAAATGCCTGTGTGTGGTGTTTGAAGCTGAACAGAAGATGGGCCACTTGTTGGTTCATCAGGCTCTACTTCTACTGGTGTTTGAGGTTGCATAGAGGATGGTCCTGCTGTTGGCTCATGATGCTCATCAGGCTTTGCTGAGGATGGCTTTTCCAAATATTTTAGTAGTGCTCCTGAGAAGAACATAACATTACATATTCTGTTAATTTTTGCTAAAATACTCTTTCTTATCTTGTTTGATAACTGATCTGTGAACATAATTTGAGGTGATGTGATCCATTAAATTTCACATTTCGAAATATAAATATTAGAGAGACTAGCTTACTCTACACGATTCCTGAGCACTTGCCTAGCTTGATGGTCTACCTAACCTAGTTGCCTGAACTGTAATCATAAGAATATACAAGTGGCACATCTCACCTGTGCTACTGGAAAGCTTCTCCTCCTCTATTTTCTTCTTTTTCCGTTTTTCAGCTCCTGGTGGATAATGTCGTTTTATTTTCGAAGATGCACGAAGTCACATCTAGTTAACCACAACTAATCTGCTAAATAATAATAATCATGATAGTAATGATGATGATAATAATAATGTTTTACAATACTAGAAAAATTAAGCATTTATGAAAGTATAAGCATATCGTAAGAATAAAGTTAAATAATATAGAAATAAGATCTCACAATAGTTATTTACACATAACGACCAAAACGTTTCGTTTGTCTCCGTTTTATCACATTTGTCTCATACAAAAACTTTAATTAATACGACAATAATAATAATAATAATAATAACGATGATAATAATAATAATAATAATAACTTCAGTTATATTCCTATTCTTGCCCACTGAGCTATGACCTGGGAGCCTGTCTAGGGGCCCCCTAGTGGCAGCGGGGCTCTAAGCGGCCGCTTAGTCTGCTTATGCCAGGAAACGGCCCTGTCCGGTATCACTTCTGTTAACATAAATTTGTTTGTTAGTGCCATCAACATTTTGGCTAAGGAGAAGTAATAGCTTTGATATATATATATATATATATATATATATATATACACATCTTTTTGTATTTTATAAATAAGAAAAAAATTAAATTATTGTTAAAAAATAAAGCTATATACAAATAAACTAAAAATAAACTTTATTATTCCAGATTTTGATGCTTTGGAGGCGATCATTTTGAGCACTTCCTTTAAAGGTAAGGCGGATACTTCCTGTAACTCGGAAACAAAGCGATTTCGGGCATATGTTTATATAAACTTTTTTAATTGTTTTCAGGTCCTGAATCCATCCTGAAAGTGCGTCCCACATGTTATGAAACACCATATATATATACAGTGCCCGCGAAAAGTATCCGATCACCCTTGAAATTTGTATTTTTTACATAAAAAAAATGTTTAAATGTATACTAACCTTATATTAGTATTTTGTCATCTGTCCTTTGGTTTGGATGACTTGTTCTAGACGTTTTGGCATGGATTTAATCAAGTTTTGACAAACTTCCACTGATATTTCCTTGCACCATACCTTTTTGATGGCCTCTTGTAATTTTTCGACTGAGCCAGTGTCGTGGCATTCAACCTTATTTTTTATTATTAGCCACAGATTTTCTATCGGATTGAGATCTGGACTATTACCAGGCCAATCCAAAATATCAAATTTATTGTCAGTAATCCATTTTGTCACTATTTTGGCCCTGTGACATGGTGCACCATCATGCATGTATGTTTTTTGTCCTTTGGATTGCCATTGCCATTGGAAGTTTATCCTGTAGCATTGCTAAATACCGTGCACCATTCATAGTTGTGTTCTTCGGAAGAAAATATAAGTTTCCACGCCCATAGTAACCGAAACAACCCCAAACCATCACACTTGGAGGGTGTTTCATTGTCTTTAGGGTGTATTTAGGGTCCATCCTATTTGAGCCAATAGGCCGGCGAACCTTTTTTGGACAACTTCTGAATGTCAAAAATGTCGACTCATCGCTAAATAAAACCTTCTTCCAGTCATCAACAGTCCAATGAATGTATTTTTTACAAAATGCGACACGTTTTTTACGCATTTTTTCATTAATGAACGGTTTCTTAGCAGCATGGCGAGATGGTAATCCGAGTTCTTTTTGGAGCCGCTCCTGGATAGTTCGTTCAGAAACACCAGATAACAAATTATTCATATTAAATTTTATTTCTTTCGCAGTTATTGTTGGGTTTTTCAATACTAAACGTTTCATAAGTTTGTCTGTTCGCGAATTTGTTTTTCTCGGTCTGCCAGATCGTTTTTTAGGGACTGGCGTGGTTAGGCCACCATTGTTCTTAGCCCGTGAAACCCATAAATTAACGGTACTTTGGGATATGTTTAATTCCTTAGCTATCTGTCTCTGTGATTTCCCACATGCATGCAAAGCAACAATAGCACCTCGACAATCACTCTTAAGTTGTTTTTTAGCACACATTATATATAAATTTTATTTACACCACTTTCTGTAAAAAAAAAAAAAAATCAAGAAATTTACACAAACAGTGAAATCTGACAAATTTGAGACACAGCCACCCGCAACGAAGGCTACCAGAACACTAATTTGAGAATGCGTTGGATAGCTCTCATATCAGCGAGCAACCTCAAAGTTACCAGATGTCGCTAGAACAAAGAAAGTGAATTACGTGTCTCTGAATATCAAGGGAAAATATTGTATTTTCTTGAGTGATCGGATACTTTTCGCGGGCACTGTATATATATATATATATATATATATATATATATATATATATATATATATATACAAACACCCATTCTAAATCCTACAAATTATACAAATTAAAAGAATTTGAAAAGTTTAAACTTTTTAAATTCTGAAGGCTAATATTTGAAATTAAGCTCGGCCGGATTATAATGAGGGAACATTAATTTCTGTTCATTATCTGGGCAAAATTTATTCCCTGCTGACTCAGAAAGGTTTCCCCTCTGCGCTGAAAATTCTCTCTTTTTACGGGAGAAGGAATAGCAGAGAGATGTTTTTAACTAATTAACTTAAATTATTTTTATATATTTTTATTTATTTATCCACCATAACAATGGGTTGTCATCTCTTCTGAATAGAGGCAAACTAACCAACTACTCAGATAACTACGAGTACTAACTATTATTATTATTCTTAGCGGTGCAATTACCAGTACAGTATTGTCATTATCATCGTAATCTAGTTTTATTATTATTATTATTATTGGTAGTAATGGCAGGATGTCTATACATTATTATTATTGCTACTAATGTAAGTAATACGTACTTCGTGATCCACTAATCAAATTACCCCTTATCTCATACTAGTCAGCACTATGAACTGTTATTGATGTGCTGTAGTAGCATTACGATTATTATTCCTATTAATAATACTAGTAATGCTACCTAATTTTAGGTAACTATAACTACTAATACTAATATTATTAGTATTGCGGCGCGCGGTACGATTATTATCTAACTCAGGCAACTTTGTAACTATCAATTTCTGTTGTAATATTTTATTAGTTTTCCTTTATTTTTATTTTATTTTTATTATAAGTTATGTAGTCCTTTTTATCCAGCCGAAACCATTGCTGTATCTTGTATCATGTGTTTATTGCCCTAATAATGATGTAAAAGAAATAAAAGGGTCCCCAAAATGGCTCTCCTATACGTTTCTCAATCATAATCTGTTTTAAGAGACCCATTATTCATTAATTTTAAGATGGATCATTGATACTATATTTATCAAACATGATTAACAGTCAAAGATTATAAAAAATGTTATCGATCAATTTGTTTATTAATGTGTTTTTCCATCTCACACTCTCTTAAATTCCTAGTTTTAATGTTCTTTCATCTAATATACTATTTCAGAAATGAAGCCTTATATATATATATATATATATATATATATATATATATATATATATATATACTGTATATATATATATATATATATATATATATATGTAAGTTTTTTGCGCACACCTACAGGTCGCTACAATTGGTGTAGAACAATGCGGTTTTCACCATTCGATGCGTTTTCTTATTGTGCAGTGCCCATGCTAAAAAAAATTCCCTAACATAATAGCTTCCCCCCTTTTAGGGTACAGTTCTTCCCATGCCTGTACACGCATTTTTTTAATTTTTCATTTTTAATCATAATTTTGGCACAAAATAAGTCAATATTTACTAAACATTTAATATCATTCGATTCACAAAAGATTTATTTATCGATTTAATTTTAAGAAAGTATATATTTTTAAAATTCATAAAGAACTTTTTGCAAAAAACTAAAAACAAACATACATTTTTAAAATTCAATGATTTTTATACAAAATATTTTGATATTTTTAAAATTCAATGATTTTTATACAAAATATTTTGATATTTGTTATAATTTTAACATTTTTCGATTCACAAAAGATTTCTTTATCGATTCAATACAAAAAATTACATAATTAAAACGGGCAATTTAAATAAACACGAGTTTAAAGTTAAACGAGCCACACTCGAAATTATTTACCGTGACTTTTGTGCGCTTTATTACTGTGGCTTTTGTACAAATAATTTTACGTATACACAAACAATTTGATAGGATATTGATTTATCATTCTATTTTTTAGTTGTCATAGAAATACGTTAATTAAGTTATCTGATTAGATGCGCTTTGATAGTTGAAGATCATTTTTAGAAAATTATTTATTTTCCCCACTTTAAAATATTACAAAATTTCTATTAGGTATCCTAATATCATTATGCCTGTCGCTGTAAGAAAATAGCAATTAAATAATTAATTTTAAAACATTAAATGACGTCATCAAGATCATTACGAAACCTATGGTAAAATTATTGAATACCCAGTTAGGTTCATTGAATGCTAGGTTAGGTCATCTGTACGCCCTTGACGATTGGTTAGGTTAAGTTGTGATATTTTCGTTGGCTTTAACGAAAATATCACGACTTAACCTAACCAATCGTCAAGGGTATGCAATTAACCTAACCGGGCATTCAATTAACGTACCCGGGCATTCAATTAATCTAATCGGGCATTCAGTTGACCTAACCGGCCATTTAATTAACCTAATCGGCATTCAGTTGACCTAACTGGGCATTCAATTAACCTAACCGGGCATATATATATATATATATATAGCGTTCAACATCAACGCCGGGTCGCTCCGCTATTACTGAATACCCGGTTAGGTTCATTGAATGTCAGGTTAGGTCATCTGTACGCCCTTGACGATTGGTTAGGTTAAGTCGTGATATTTTCGTTGGCTTTAACGAAAATATCATGACTTAACTTAACCAATCGTCAAGGGTGTACAATTAACCTAACCGGGCATTCAATTAACGTACCCGGGCATTCACTTAATCTAATCGGGCATTCAGTTGACCTAACCGGCCATTTAATTAACCTAATCGGGCATCATTACTATTATAATTTAGCAAAAATGTGTCTGCCTGTCTGTCCGCAGAAAAAACTTTTACGTTTCTGAACCGATTTCGACCAAACTTCGTATGGTGGATGGGGGTGATGAGTAATGAACGAAAATATATGTGTGACCAACCCCGCCCCCACCACCACCAATTACTGGGCCCGAGGGCCCCCAGCACCGCGATAAAACTATAGAAAAGAACGCAGCAATTATTTGGTCAATTATTTGGTCAATAAAACTATAGAAAAGAACGCAGTCATGAAAATCTTGAGCTTACATCCGAGTTCATCGTATCAAGATTTGTGAAGTTTTAGATTTTCATGGCTGCGTTCTTTTCTGTAGTTTTATTGACCGAATAATTGGTTCGCCAGTAATTGGAGGGCCACAGGCACCCCAATTACTGAGGCCCAAGGTGAGAGGAATGGGAACGATATCCAGATAAAGGGCTATTGATGTTCAAAATAAAATACGCCGTAGGCCCACAATTCGGTTTGAGTCGAAGGTCCAAGCACCGCAGATTTTGCCGATCTTTTGCTAGTAATAAATCAAAATTACAGTCTCTCAATTTTTTTAGAAGGTATATGAGATTGAGGCCTATAAATGTGACCTCCTCTCGGTTTGCGGTCTTTACAGACTTCTCCCTATTTAAAAATATGGAAATTCTTTCGGAGATTTATTTACTAAAATATAGAGAAGAAAACAACGAACATATATATATATATATATATATATATATATATATATATATATATATATTAGTGGTGGACCGGATATCCGCATCATTTTAACATCCGCATCCGCACTTCTGACTGCGGATGTTATGCGGATATTACCTCTAATAAATTATGCAATTTATAATTAAAGTAGCTTATAAGGCCCAGTCATGCACATTTCATGTAAAGTATTATTAATTATTAATGAACAGACAAATATATAAACCTCAAAATATAAATACCTGGTAACAGAAAATTGAACGAAACTTGCTTCATTGAATTTTCTGTGGCTGAAACTCTTGAAAAAGTTATTACTTTTATCATAATGAAACCATTAATATTAATTTTAATTCTTATGCATTGCCTGCCATAATAGTAATATCACGAAATTTGAAAAATTGTCATATATTCATAATTCTATATTATGTTGATAGATTAAATATCCGCATCCGCAGATATTGAAATTAAAGATCCGCATCCGCAGATGTTGAAAAACTGACATCCGGTCCACATTTTATATATATATATATATATTATATATATATATATATATATACAGGGCGTCCCAAAAAAATGTATACACACTTTAAATAATTATAAAGGCAGTGTTTATTAAAATACATTTCATTTTCAAAATGTAATAGAATCTACAGACATTATTTAATTGTTTTGTCAACGCCTGTTTTCAAACTGACGTCCGTTCTGGTCCAGGCACTGCTGATAACGCGAAGCAATGGAATCGCAAACATCACGAAACATTTCGTTTGGTATTTGTGTGCATTCTCGTTCAATGGCTGCTCTCAATTCAGCGACTGTTGCAGGTTTTATAGCGTAGACTTTGTGT
Source organism: Bathynomus jamesi (assembly GCA_023014485.1). NCBI lineage: Eukaryota > Metazoa > Arthropoda > Malacostraca > Isopoda > Cirolanidae > Bathynomus > Bathynomus jamesi. The sequence continues at coordinate 175,634 of JAJOZX010004273.1, forward strand.
TTTAAGTATCCCCATAAAAAAAGTCTAGTGGTGTGAGGTCTGGTGAACGCGGAGGGTATTCTACGAAACCCTTCGTCCAATCCACATCCACATCGTGCCAAGTACCACTCGCAATACTCCACTCTTCGGTCCGGATCATCTTCATTAATAGCATGGACTAATCTTGGAATGTAACTTTTCCATTGACAGCGCTTCAAAATGCGTTGGACAGACGATTCTGAAATTCCTACCTCACGACTCGCTTGCCGCACAGATTTTCTTGGACTTTGGTGATACGTTTCCAGTACTCTTTCTTGCTTTGTGGGGCTTGTCGATGTCCGTGGTCTTCCGGAACGCTTCTTGTGGACATTCTGAACAGTTCCATCGGCTTCAAACTTATCTCTAATTCGAGTGATGGTAAGTCGCGTTGGTGGATCTGTTTGAAACTCCCTCCTAAACTGTCTTTGCACTTCAACTGCGTTTTCACACTTCCAGTAGCATTTTAGAATGAATTTCCTTTGTTCAAAGCTTAGTCTGACTGCCATTATTAATTCTAATGGGTTTACAGTAACTTGGAAAGAAAGAAACATCAATTGAGCTATCAGCTGTTAAAGTGTGTATACATTTTTTGGGGACCCCCTGTATATATATTTCCACGGGTGGATTAATGGCCTGATAGGCCTGGGACTGATTGATTCAAATGGGCCTATGTTTACGTTTGTTCATGTTCATTACGTTACATATATGATTCTGATCCCGAGTATGAAAACATAGTCTAGTATGATATATTCAACAAAGAAAGCATATATTCTGTATCAAGTTTCAAGTTGTTGTTGTTGTTGTTGTTTAGCCGATCAGCCCACCCTGATCGAGCAAGCCGGCGGCACGCAGGTAACCGATCGCCCTCTCCGGAGTGGACCAGAGGTTCAGCGCACTAGTGATGTTGTGTTGTGTTCGTTGTTGTGCTAGAGCGGTACAGTCCGTCATAATGTGTTCAATTGTTTGTGGTGTGTCTTGGCACAGGTGGCAGGTGTCGTCTATGGAGTTGTCTAGTCTGTGTTTATATGTCCGTAAGTTTGGGTGATGTCCACATCGGAATCGTGCTAAGTTAACTCGATCCGATCTGCTCAGGCTGATCTCTGACCTGTTAATGGGTGGCGGCTTCGCACCTAGGACCGCATTCGGACCGAGTCGTGTCAGTGCTTTGTGGTTAGATGTGTGTGTATGTGTTTTCTGTACTGTGTGATGTCTGTGGGGCGTGGTATGGAATGGAGTATTTCGTTATAATATCTCTCTGGTGTTACCTTAATGGTGCGAGGTGTTGGTGCATGATTGTACATGTAGTGGCAAGGGTGTTGTGGGTTAGTTGTCGCTGCTGCCATGAATTGTGTTCCCCTCATGTCTAAATGTTCCCTAACTTTTAGTATTTTTGTTTCTGTGTGCAGGTGTTCTATTGGTGTTGTTTGAGTGCATCCTGTAATGATACGAAGTGCGTTGTTTTGTATTGTTTGTAAGGTGTTTATGTGTGTGTTTGAGATAATGGGTGCCCAGCATGGGCTAGCATAGTCCATAACTGAGCGAATATATTGTTTGTATATGAGTGATGTTGTTTCCTGCTGGTGTCCAAAGTTTGTGCCTGTTAGTACCCTAAGCGTGTTAAGTCTTGACGTACATTTGGTTTTAATGTCCTGAATGTGGTTTGCAAAATATATGATGTGTTGTATGTGACACCAAGTATTTTGGTTCTGTGAGTGTGTGGAATGTTGATGTTTTTAGTGTAAGCTGTGGAATTACCTGGTGTTCTTTTGTGTTGCTTGTAAGCAAGGTGATGGTTGATTTTGTGGGCGCTACTTTGAGTCTATTGTGTGTGAGCCAGTCTTGTATACTGTTTATGTATGTTTGTAGGTTATTTGTAGCGGTGTCGATGTTGTTGTGGGTGGATGTTAGAGTGATATCATCTGCATATGATGATAAGGTAAGCTTGTTATCTATGGGTGTTGGATGTCATGCATGTATAAGTTGAAGAGTGTTGGTGAGAGAACAGAGCCTTGAGGGACCCCGTTCGGAAAAAGCTTGTTTTTGGATGACTTGCCATTAAATGTGACATGTGAGTATCTTCCTGAGAGATAGTTGCTCAGCCACCTTTTGGTGTTATTGTGCACGTTTGTTAATATTTTGTTTATGAGAGGGAAGCGTGGGATAGCATCAAATGCTTTACTAATGTCTATTGTTGCTAATAGTGTACGTTGAGCTGGTCTTCTGGAGTTGATGCCATCCATGATGTGCTGCGTGAGGTTAGTGAGTAATGTCGTGGTTGAGTGGTGAGGTCTGAATCCATGTTGAGTAGGCGATAGTGGTATGTGTGGGTTGGTGATTTGTAAGATTAGTCTTTCTGTTACTTTGGAAGGTGTGCATAGTAAAGTAATGGGTCTATAGGAAGCTGGTTCTGTTGGATTTTTGTTTGGTTTGAGTAGTGTAATAATTTTACCTTGTTTCCATATGTCAGGAATAATACAGTGTTGGTATGAATATGTGCTGATATTTGTGAGAGCTAATATTCCTTGTGGGCCCAAGTGTTTAAGGTGTATGTTAGATATGTTGTCTGGTCCAGTAGCCTTCGAATTCTTAATGTTTTTGATGATCTTGGTGGTCTGGTCTGTATTGAAGGGTGTGAATGGTCATGTCGAGTCTGTAGGTTTTCTTGTGTCTGGCTGTTTGTCTGTCTGCATGTTTCTGGTTGTTGTCTCTGTTTAAGTGACTTATCTTTGCGTAGTGATTAACTAGAATGTTAGCTTGTTGTGTGATGTTGGGATATTATTTTGGCTGCGACAGATAGCCGCGTGTGAGGTGTGAATGCCGCTGTTAGAGTGGGTAATGCTGTTTATAGTCTTGTATAGCCTGTATGTATCTGTGGAGTGGTTTAGTGTTGTTATGAATTCCCTGAATGTTTCTGTTTGTTTTTCTTTGAGTTTGTTGTTTATTTCTGTGTTGAGCTGTTGTATCTGCTGTTTTATGGCTTCTGTGTGTGGTGTTTGTTGTTATATTTGAGGTTGTTACGTTGCCTTATGGTTGGGGCTATTTCTCTAGTGTAATTTGGGTTGTATTTCCTAATGTTTGCCCTTGGGTATGTATTTGTTTGCATTAATTGATAATCTGATTAAATGTCTTGAGTTGTTGTATCGATGTTTAATGATGGGTGTGCTGTTTAATGTGGGTGAATTGTTCCTCAGTCTGTATTTTGAACTGTTTCCCAATCAGCTTTCTTGTAATTTCTGTAAGTGTGCCTAAGGCTGTTGGGGCAGAGTGTAGAATGTGTTGTAATGATTATGGGCAGGTGGTCTGATGACAGTTGTTTTTTTCTGTTCTCCATTTGTGTATGTGTTGCTAGTGAGGGGGAACAGAACGTTATGTCTGTGGAGGAGTTTGAGTATCCTGCTTGATGTGGTATGTGTGTATGTTCTTCTGTATTGTTAAGAATGAGAGCTGTTTAGTTGTGTGGCTATGTTGGCGCCTCTGGTGTTGTTTTGGTTGTACAGGTACCAACTAGTGTCTTTGCGTTGAAGTCTCCTCCTAAGATGACATTAGTGAGAGAGGCAAGATTGTGTAACTGTGGGATTGTAATTGGCTGGCACCTGAGGTGAACTATCTGGTGGGATGTAAATGTTTGATTAGTTGTGTTGTGTTTTGCGCGTGTTTTTAATGTTAACTGCCTGTATTTCTATCGTGTTATCTGCTTTGGATTGTGTTTGTAATGTTTTGGGTAGCATCAGTGTAGCTAATGCTTTTACGTATGTAAGTGATGAGTCTTACCCCCCAGTACGATCTTGACGATCGCCGTGAGTCAGGGATGGTGGGTGTTTTGTGTGTGCGTTTTAGTTTTGTTTTCTTGTATAAGTGCTATGTGAATGTTTTGTTTGTGTACGAATTCCTAAGCTGCATGATTTTATTTGTGAGGCCATCTACGTTGTAACTGTAATATGTTATATTATACTTCTGTATGTGTCTCATGGTGCTATTGTGTCTATGTCTTTGTGTATGGTGACATTTGTAAGTTGTATGGGGCCTGGATTAGTCCTTAATTTCGCCAGAGAGTTAAGAGTAGTTCGGGGAGCACGCAATTGTTCCCTGTAATTGAAAAAATAGCACGCTGAGAATAGGTCCGGCCCGGGAGCCGATCGGCACTCTGACCGTGCCACGCAACAGGCCGTCGACTGCAGTCTAGCCAACCGTAGACAGCCCGCTGCACGGAGATTTGAGGAAGTTTGGCCACCAGCGCGTTGATGTTTTGGTTTGACGTCGCTTCTTCGCGTTGACGTGTCCTGCGCTGGGGATGCAGCCACTGTTTAGAAGCTTCCTCGTCAGCTGCTAACACTTTTTTCACGTTGTTCTAACTACTGTACCTGTTCAGACGTTTTTTATAAACAAATCTTTATAAACAAATATGCAATTTTGTCTTGCTCTCTTTGTTGGAGTTCTGAAAATGAATTGCCCTCCTCTCTGCTAAATTGCTCTAATATGGACTCTGTTTCTTCTCTTTCTTTTATTTTCACTAGAAATATGTCTAAAATTCAATACAGAAATCTTCTTGGGAAGAATTTAGCACCACAAAGTTAAAACTGTGAAGCACAAAATGTCAATTAGACTCATTTACTGTACACTATAGTGTTCACCACTAATGTTCTGGGAACATTATGGTTCTAGATTCTTACACATACAGTATATGCAAATTTCTCTCAAAGAATGTGAATTAAAACAGGCTAGTACATATTCTCTTATAACGTGTGAAATAAAACACGTTAGTACATATTCATCTTCCCTGATAAAATGTGAGATATAACACGCTGGTACATATTCTCTGATAAAACATGCCGGTACATATTCTCTTATGTATATAGGTACTTCTTTATTGGTATAAACTAGGGATGTACCGATGTATCAGTATCGGCCTGTTTTTAGAGTATCGGTATCGACCGATACTGCCGATACTTTTCAAAGTTCTCATTTTAAAAATAATATTTAATTATTTATAAAATGCAATTGAATAAGTTTTCATTTGAATAAACTTATTGAATACATTTGAAGTTTCATCATTTTTCATTTCTTCCTCTTATTTTTTAAACTGCTAGAATTTGAAACCAATTGCCTATCACGAGATTATTACATCAATTTTTCACTAGAATTAAACAATAACGCCTAGGGGGGACTTATATCTAGAAGTATACTTATGCAACGCACCTCGGGCCCTGAGTTGGACTAGAGTAATGTAGTAATTAGTAACTATATAGTGGCATACGTAGTTATAAATAGTGTCTACTCTCTTGTCACTAAATTTATTTCAGTACGTTATATTTATACATTGAATGTGCTACAGTATGTACGACTATTACTGTATAAATAATTATTGATAAAATGTTTTATTGATTTTTAAAATAAAGTATCGGTATCGGCAAAATATCGGCCTATTTTGAGTATCGGTATCGTTGGAAAAACAAGTATCGGTATCGGCCAAAATTCTGGAATCGGTACATCCCTAGTATAAACAAATGCATCAGATGCAAGAATATTAAGCTGTACTATGTAAATGATATTTTAAAAAAATTCCACAACAAATGGAGCCTTGATTTGAATAAAGCGCATTAAATTACGCAAGAAAAATATATTTCTTGTTTGGTTTGAATTGTCATTTTATGTAATGTAATTACACTCACGGAAACCTTCATACAGAACCCGTACAAATATCTTTTTCCTTTAGAGGGTTATACATTTTGCGTCGCTTTCCGCACAGAAGAGGCGGCCGCATTCGTATTTACATAAAGAATACCATAAAATACTGTACACAAAAATTCACACACTGTACAGTAGAACCCCACACTGAAACATGTGCGGTAAATCTCGCCCTTCATCAAACTTCTCAACATGCTGGCAAAATACAGATCACCAAACGGTAGCGCAAATAACTACATGATACCAAGTACAGGACTAACTCAGACATCACACTTTCATCCTCGGGGACTTTAATATAGATTTAATGAAAATAGGGACAGACTACATTGCCAAATCATTATGGAATGCATTGATCAACCAAAGATATAAGACCTACGTAACAAGGCCAACACGCCCCCATACTAACCTTACCAAATCTTCTCTTATCGACCACCACATACAGTCGGATATAGAACCACAATACATACAGGACACAGGGATACTCCTTGTAGGCATAACTGACCATAGACGTAACTAGAAACCGGCATTCAGTCAGACAAGGATTGGGAAATAGTAATTTATAGCATATTTTTTATATTGTTATTAGGTATTTGTATTCTCATACTGTTCAAACACGTTTTTCTGAGATTAATGGGGGGGTTTAGAACCCACAAACCCCCCCAGTTACGCCAGTGTAACTGACTACCTCCCAAATTATGTCACAATCAAAACAACGGCAAACACCCTGAAGTACACAAATATTAAATTACGGAAAACAAAGCATAATCAACTTAATAAATTCAAAACGAAATTAGACGAAACAGATTTCGACTTCATTGACAACCCGCATAGAGATACCTTACAGTAGATATAAACAAATTTAAAAAGTTTTAGGAATTCCTCCGGCATGCCTTTAATGAATCACTGAAAAAAATATGTATTCGTACGGTTCGATTGAACAATCCATGGTTGATCTCGAGTCTAAAGAGATATATTTATTAAACAAAAACACAAACTATATAAAAATGTGAAGGAAAGTCTAATCTTAAAGGAAGTCTACACTCGCTATAGAAACAGACTTAATTCATTATTAATACTCGAAACTAAAGCTAATTACTATAAACATAAAGTCGAAAAATACAAAGGCGATCCCAAACAATACTGGAACCTCATTAACAAGCGATTAATAAAAAACTAACAAAACCCTTTGCCCGGCAAAGTTATTAGTAAATAATGAGCCCATAACGGACAAAATAAATATTTTAAATACCTTCAACGATTATATCACCTAAGTGGGAGCCAACCTTGCTTCTAAAATATCATTCACTGTGCGGTCTTTCGATACGTACCTAGGTCCTCCGTTACCACACTCTTTCTTCCTATTCCCGACCACGACACACGATCGAATGATAGCCATAAAACAATTAAAAAATAAAATTTGTACGCTAGACACAATCCCAAACAGAATTTACGAGGAGTGCACAAACTTAATTGCGTCCACACTTTCGAAGCTCATAAACCTATCCATTCAAAATTGACACTACCTCATGCTCTTTAAAAAACTCGAACACTACCGGGGAGTTCAGCCCCTGGTCCAGATGGAATTGGAGCCAAGATTCTTAAGGAATGCAAACATACTTTATCTCTGCCTTTGAAAATCCTGTGGAGATCCTCACTAGACACCAGTAGAATACCACCAATCATGAAACAAGCAAATATTACCCCAATCTACAAAGGAGGCAAAAGAAAGGAAGCTAAGAACTATAGACCCATATCTTTGACTTCCCATATTATTAAAATATTTGAGAAAGTCCTGAAAAGGCACATTGTCAGTTTTATAGAAAATGAACATCTCTTAGAAGACTTTCAACATGGCTTCAGACACAAGAGATCCTGCCTTACTGAACTTATAGACCATTGCAATACAATCCTACAATACTTGGGAGAAAACCACAATGTTGATGTCATCTATCTAGACTTTGCAAAAGCTTTTGACAAGGTTGACCATGGTATATTATTCCATAAACTAAAAGAACTTGGTATTTGTGGAAAAGTAGGAAAATGGATCCATGCCTTTCTCGCTGACAGAAAACAAATAACAACTGTAAATGGAGCAAGATCTATAGAAAAAGAAGTGATTAGTGGAGTGCCGCAAGGCACAGTACTAGGACCAATTCTATTCATTATAATGCTAAACAATATAAACTGTAACCTAGGAAGCTCTCTCCTGTCATTCGCAGATGATACCAGAATACTAAGACCAATTACAGAAAAAGAAGACTGTGTAGAGCTACAAAAAGATCTACAAACTATATATGCATGGGCAGATGCAAACAATATGGCCTTCAATGAAGACAAATTTGAACTAATTAAGTATGGACCAAATAAATACCTGAAAGAACAATTCAACTACACTGGACCCCAGGAAAAGATATTGCACAAACTGATCATGTCAGGGATCTAGGGATTATATTATCTGAAGATGCAACATTCAACAGGCACATTGACAAAGTAACCTCATCATGCAAACAACTAATAGGATATATACTGAGGACATTCAGAACTAGTGACAGTATGACCATGCTTACCCTGTGGAAATCACTTGTCCTTCCACGCATTGACTACTGCTCTCAATTATGGTTTCCCCACAAACAGAATGAATTGCAAAAAATTGAGGGCCTACAAAGAACCTTTACCTCGTATATTAAACAACCTGATGGGCAACAGGTGAGTAAAAACAAATTAAACTACTGGGATAGGCTTAGAGGCCTCAACCTTTATTCCATAGAGAGAAGGTTTGAGAGATACTGTACATCCTAATCTACACCTGGAAAATTCTAGAAGGGCTTTTAGTTGCCCCCAATACTGAACCAATTGTGCCCACCTTAACAAGAACTGGCAGAATGTGTAAAAAATATCACCTCCCACCAAACAGTCTGAGAAGGATTCAAACCCTTCAATATAATAGTATCTCTAGGCAGGGTTCTCGCCTGTTTAACTCCTTGCCTCAGTACCTTAGAGATATAAGTGCAGTCCCAGTAGATACTTTTAAAAAACACTTGGACATGTTTTTAGCCAACATACCCGACCAACCCACAGTGTCAGGGTATTCCTCTGCCAGACCAGCCCCCACAAATTCAATAGGGGACCAATCGTATGGCAGGAGCAAGAGAAAAGAAGGGTGGCGACCCCGTCGTGGCCCCGCCTCGGGAGGCGCTGAGTGGACTTCGTGGGAGCAGCGCACCCTTGAGGCAGAAGCGCTTTAAGGGATTGTGTGAGTGATTAATGAGTGATCCCCGTTCAATGGAAATGGCTACAAGGTTTACATCATAGCAACGTGGAAATATACGACTGTATATGTTTCTACGTCACATCACATGATCTTACGCCACAAGATATTCTACTACGGCTTAAAGGAACTATCCTTAAGATGGTCCAACTCATATTGGCTAACAGGATACAATTTATAGCACAGGACTCTTTTTACCTCACAGACAAGACGCATCTTCCTTGGAGTACTCCTGGGAGTATTCTGGCACCTATCCTACTCCTCCTTTATATAAACGACTTTCACATGTCACTAAATAACTCTTCCTGCTGCCAGCATGCAGATGATACCTCAGTCATAACCTCGCATAAAGAAAGACTCTCAATCACTCCGAATGACCACCAACAATGAACTCCAAAGTGTTTATGTGGCTTAATGCCAACAAACTGTCCTTAATTGTAAAAAAAACCTCACCTCAGAAATCGTTCCCCCCCCCCTTTAAACCTACACATAAATCCAATCCCATTCAGCGAGTGCAATCCGGCCAAACTACCATCGATTCAAACCTCTCATTCAAAGAGCACATTACACAGTGGTTAATACCATTTAATATCACTAAACTGCCCAGTGTGCCCATTATTTAAAGTCTTTTAAAGAATCAGTTTAAGAATTTTAATTGTTGAGATAATGACAGATGCCGTTACTTCTTTTTCTAAATTATACACTTTTCTCTTCAAAATGTTGCAGTGTTTGTACAAGTTTCTCAACGATATTCCATCGATAGTGAGTAAGCTCAGCAACTGAATAATCTGCTGCATATGCAACAATAGCTTTTGTCTGTTCCAATATTCTTTCTAGCATATAAAAAAAGATATTCTATCGAGTGTGGACATCTCTGATCAATTTATGCTTTTGAGCTCCAAACTGATCTTGCAAAACAGATAATTTTGTCGTACCACTAAGGGCAATAATTAAAGTGGGATGCAATAGTCCTACAGGTAGAAATATCTTTCATAAATCGTTGTTCAAAAATTTATAGTTGTAGGGTATAAATGAAACCGGAGAAAGATTGCGCACCACTTGCAATTTGGCTTCACTTCATGCAGGAAATGTGAAAATGATTACTTCCAAGTAAATATACTCTTATTTGTGTTTAATCTAAACCAGGGATTACCAAAGTGTGTAACGCGGGCCAAATGTGTCCCTCGAGCAGATTCTCCCCCCCCCCCCCTCCCCCGCGGCCCAATAGAACCTATACAAAATCAGAATGAAATTATAGCTTACTTACAATTGAAAGATTGGTAAAAGATGACGTAATTTGTAAAAAATGTGAAATAGTACAAAGAACATATGTGATTGTTTTTAAAAAATGTGTGTGTACGTGTGTTTCTTATATTACCTGAATTTAAATAGAAAATTTTAAGAAAGTGTTAGTATGTTGCTTGATACCCTGGGCTGCCCCCCTTGAAATGGCGAAACTTTGAGAACCATTGACCAAAACCAAATCTATTTTGAGTAACATCATTTATTTAACATCATATATATAATATACTCGTATATACAGTATATATATAAAGGAGGAGATCCGAGGCCAAAAACTATAGGCCAGTGTTGCTTACATCTCATCTCACTAAAATATTTGAAAGAATAGTTAGAGAAAAAATCTATGACCTTTTGGAAACTCGGAAAAAATTCAATGATGACCAACATGGGTTTTGGTCAGGCAGATCATGCCTATCACAACTAATGGAACACTACAACAACATTATACATAATACATAAACTGAAATATATGGGAATAACAGGAAAAGTAGGAAAATGGATATATAATTTCCTTAGTGAGCGGCGGCAAGTCGTTACAGTACAAGGAGTATCTTCATCAGAATCAGAGGTCCTCAGCTCAGTACCACAAGGAACAGTATTAGCTCCACTACTCTTCATAATCATGCTAACTGACATAAATGAGGACGTTACCAGAGACAGCACAGTAACATCCTTTGCGGATGACACAAAGATCAGTAGAAAAATAAGAAACCCAGAAGATATAGGATCTCTACAAACCGACATAAACAGAATCTACAAGTGGACGGAAGACAACAATATGAAGTTTAACACCGAGAAATTTCAGCTGTTACGGTACGGAAAAAGAGAAGACCTAAAATCCATGGAATATTATACCCCAAATGGACAAAAAATTCAGAGAAATTCTGGAGCAAAAGATTTAGGGGTTGTGATGAGTTAATGTGAAATTTGAAACACAAAATAAGATAGCAGTAAACAGAGCAAAGAGAATAATGGGGCAGATATTGAGAACCTTTAAACGAAAGGATAGGAATGTAATAATTCCTCTACTGAAAACCCTGATCATACCCAAATTGGAATACTGCTCGGTCCTAACATCCCCATATAAAAAAGAAGACATTAGACAGCTGGAAGGGATCCAGAGAAGCTTCACAGCCAAGATCAACGGGTGCAGAGAATTAAATTACTGGGAAAGGTTATGCGAACTAGACCTATATTCACTGGAAAGGAGAAGAGAGAGACACCATTATTTACACTTGGAAAATAATGGAGAAACTAGTCCCTAATCTTACTCTGAACCCTATAACTCCCCAAACAACGGTGGAAAGTAGAAACGGTAGTGTGCGTCGTATTCCCAAATTAAAGGCGAGACAGGGAACATCCTTAACCCTGAAAGAAGATAGTTTTGTGGTGAGAGGACCAAAACTGTTTAATCAGCTGCCCAAAGACCTAAGAAACACGAAGGGAGTTGCAGTGGACATCTTCAAAAGAAGATTAGACGCCTGGCTCAGAACAATCCCCGATGAGCCTGGCGTACCTGGCTCTGTGAGGTGGAGAGCACAAGAAACCAACTCACTACTTCACCAGGCCAACTCGAGAGGAGGGGCGACAAGCTTGACCTTCGCGAAATGAGGAATCATCGCGCGGAACCTTTGTAAGGTAATGTGTGTGTATATATATATATATATATATATATATATATATATATGGGATGAATTTCACAATTAAACACGTGAAATGAATGAATGATGTAAACCCACAAGGAAAAAGAAAAATTATTCCAAGGTCTTTCGTGTATTCAGAAGTACACTTCGTCAGGGAATGAAGGGAGCAGGCAAGAAGCCCAAAACATATACACAGCGGGGCGGAAAACAAAGAGATAGCACATAATTAACAAGATTTAATGAGAGGCAGAAGGAATTTAAACAGGATATTGTCAATTTTACACGTACATTCCCGCACTGTTAATGAAATTATTTTTAAAATGGATAAATGCCCATTCTAGAATATTTCTTTCAATTATATCTCTGGTTTTTAACGAGCGCTTTAGAGCTATCCCACTTGATGCTATGATTACATCTATGCATATGGTTGAACAATGCATCAGAAGTATTTGCTGTTCTACACGCATATTTATGCTGTTTTACCCTAATATCTAACGTTTTACCCGTTTGGCCTATATACAGTATACTGAGTTACATTGTGTACATCCAATCGAATACACACAACCAACCGTATTATCCGGGCTATTCTTCATTAGGCGTGACTTAACAGTATTATTATACTTAAAGACTACATTGATACCAATTGCTTTAAGTAAAGTGGGAAGATATTGAAAATTAACATGGTAAGGTAGGCGAAGGATATTTTTACGCTCAAATTCCTTTACAGTTGCACTATTATAATACCTATTCTTCGCTTTCCTAAGGCAGTTATCTAAAACTGAAATAGGATAACATAATTTAGTACCAATATTCATGATATTGCATAACTCGGAATCTTGGTAGGCTCAACAATTTAGTCCCATCTATTAAGTTCACGGTTGAAAAAGAAAATGATGGAAGCTTATCTTTTCTGGATCTAAAAATTTGGAGATGCTTGGATCAGTTCAAATTTTAAGTTTATCACAAGCCTACTAATAATAACTTTTATGTACATTTTTATTCTGACCATTATCCCTCGATTAAATCTTCTTTTTCCTCTGCTATGTTTCTTAGAGCATTGAGAGTTGTCAGTCCTGAATTTTTAGATTCCGAGTTATGCAATATCATGAATATTGGTACTAAATTATGTTATCCTATTTCATTTTTAGATATTTGCCCTAGGAAAGCCAAGCATAAGTATTATAATAATGTAACTGTAAAGGAATTTGAGCATAAAAATATCCTTAGCCTACCTTACCATGTTAATTTTCAATCGCTTCAATAGCTTCTCACTTTACTTAAAGCAATTGGCATCAATGTAGTCTTTAAGTATAATAATACTGTTAAATCACGCCTAATAAAGAATAGCCCCGATAATGTGGTTGGTTGTGTGTATTCGATCAGATGTACAAAATGTAACTCAGTATATGTAGGCCAAACGGGTAAAACGTTAGTTATTAGGGTAAAACAGCATAAATATCCGTGTAGAACAGCAAATAATTCTAATGCAGTGTTTAACCATATGTATAGATGTAATCCTAACATCAAGTGGGATAGTTCTAAAGCGCTCGTTAAAAACAGATATATAATTGAAAGAAATATTCTAGAATGGGCATTTATCCATTTTAAATATATGATAATTTCAATAACAGTGCGAGAATGTATAAAATTGACAATATCCTGTTTAAATTCCTTCTGCCTCTCATTAAGTCGTTAATTATGTGCTAATCTTTTTGTTTTCCGCCCCGCTGTATATATAACGGGTGCGGCAAAAATAACGCCCGTTTTAGTTTATTCTCTTTTATTGAAGGAAATAAATCAATTACAGCATTTTAAGAGAAATAATAAGGTTTTTAAGAAAAATACAGCATTTTAAGAAAAATAATAAGTACTTTCTCAGTAAAAAATAACAAAATAACTGGAATTTAATTAATTTTGGGATATATATATATATATATATATATATAGTCATGCGGGTTGCTTCTACAGAGCTTCAATTTAATATTTAGGAGAAATCCAATGACAAGGAGAAATGTAAATGCCATGAAAAGTCTTCTTTAATGCGCAACGTTTCGAGCAATACGCTCATCTTCAGGCTGTTTAATAACAATGTGAAATTAAAATCAATATTGAATGAAAAACAAAACAGAAAATTTCTATAACCTATTCGTAAAGACAAATTTTAAAAGACTGAGAAAAGAGGGTTAAATTCTAAGTTATACAGATTTACATATAAAAATTAAGAAGTTATTTTTAAATACATGTAGTAAATGTGAAATTAATACACTGGAAAAATTACCAATAGTACACTGGAACAATGGAACTATCTACCTTACACTGCAGTATCCGAGGCTGACTAATTTGAGCAGAGACAAAGAACGGGAAACACGAGAGATGGCGAGGGCGATTGGGGAAGGAGGGATTATAAGGAATTGGGGAAGGAGGAGGGATCATAGCAAATTGAGAGGGACGGCCGATGAGTCAACATTCAGACTAGGGGACAATGCTTTAATGAACAGCGATTCTAAAATTCTTAGTGAGTTGGGACAAGTATTACAACCAAGAATTTTAAAATTGTCTAAAGTGACATCAATTTTACATTTAATGCTGTGTTCACGAATACTCGAGGCTTCTTTAGTTTTTAAAATTTTACCTGTTCGGCCACTTATTCCATATGCGAATAAAATCTAGCCCTGAGAGAGCGAACAGTGCTGCCGATGTAATTCCCAAGGAGACACCTGGGGCAGGTAAATAAATATACAACACCGCTACGCAACGAGTCAGGGTTCGATCCTTCGCTGAGAAAAAGCTACCTAAAGACGTTTTATTAATAAATATGATGCGGAAATCAGTATGATAAAAAATTTCCTTAACAATTTTGTAAATTTAAGCTTAAATTCCTTATTCAAAGGACCCATTTCAGGTACCAAGAAATATTTTATATCCTTCGGCACTGTAATACATGGAAGTTGAGGGCTATAAACATTATTTAAGCTGACTTTTTTATGACTCATTTAGAAAGTGTAATTTTTAGACAATCTCCCACTCATCTCAAGCCAATTTTCTATCGACGCTTCGTTGATGATTCGATAGCAGTCTTTGATAATGCGGTACAAGCGCAACAATTCTTTAACTTCCTAAATTCTTTGCACCCCAATATAACGTATACAATGGAAACTGAGCAAAATGGCTCCCTCCCCTTCTTAGATCTTTTAATTTCGAAAAACGGTGATTCTATTACTACATCAGTTTACAGGAAACCCACTTTCACTGGTTTGGGCATGAATTTTTTTAGTTTTACTGATTTCAACTATAAGATGTCTTGTATTAAAACTCTCCTGTTCAGAGGATATAATTTGACCTCTAATTTTACCTTACTTAATGATGAATTTAATAATCTAAGATCATACTTTACTAATAATAGTTTTCCTGTTCAATATGTAGACAAACTAATTAGATCCTTCTTAAATAATGTTTATAGCCCTCAACTTCCATGTATTACAGTGCCGAAGGATATAAAATATTTCTTGGTACCTGAAATGGGTCCTTTGAATAAGGAATTTAAGCTTAAATTTACAAAATTGTTAAGGAAATTTTTTTATCATACTGATTTCCGCATCATATTTATTAATAAAACGTCTTTAGGTAGCTTTTTCTCAGCGAAGGATCGAACCCCTGACTCGTTGCGTAGCGGTGTTGTATATTTATTTACCTGCCCCAGGTGTCTCCTTGGGAATTACATCGGCAGCACTGTTC
Organism: Bathynomus jamesi; assembly: GCA_023014485.1. Lineage (NCBI taxonomy): Eukaryota > Metazoa > Arthropoda > Malacostraca > Isopoda > Cirolanidae > Bathynomus > Bathynomus jamesi. The sequence continues at coordinate 191,285 of JAJOZX010004273.1, forward strand.
GCTCTCTCAGGGCTAGATTTTATTCGCATATGGGAATAAGTGGCCGAACAGGTAAAATTTTAAAAACTAAAGAAGCCTCGAGTATTCGTGAACACAGCATTAAATGTAAAATTGATGTCACTTTAGACAATTTTAAAATTCTTGGTTGTAATACTTGTCCCAACTCACTAAGAATTTTAGAATCGCTGTTCATTAAAGCATTGTCCCCTAGTCTGAATGTTGACTCATCGGCCGTCCCTCTCAATTTGCTATGATCCCTCCTCCTTCCCCAATTCCTTATAATCCCTCCTTCCCCAATCGCCCTCGCCATCTCTCGTGTTTCCCGTTCTTTGTCTCTGCTCAATTAGTCAGCCTCGGATACTGCAGTGTAAGGTAGATAGTTCCATTGTTCCAGTGTACTATTGGTAATTTTTCCAGTGTATTAATTTCACATTTACTACATGTATTTAAAAATAACTTCTTAATTTTTATATGTAAATCTGTATAACTTAGAATTTAACCCTCTTTTCTCAGTCTTTTAAAATTTGTCTTTACGAATAGGTTATAGAAATTTTCTGTTTTGTTTTTCATTCAATATTGATTTTAATTTCACATTGTTATTAAACAGCCTGAAGATGAGCGTATTGCTCGAAACGTTGCGTATTAAAGAAGACTTTTCATGGCATTTACATTTCTCCTTGTCATTGGATTTCTCCTAAATATTATATATATATATATATGGGCTACGTCGTAGCCAATGTCGTAACACCACTTCCCGTTGATCAGCGAAGTTAAGCGACATTGGGTCTGGGTAGTAGTTGGATGGGAGACCGGTCTCCGCGTCCAGATTATGTAGCGACCCGTGGTTCCCACGTAAAGCTGTAGGTCCCCTCCGTCATATGACCTTAGATGTTGCGAAGGAGGTTAAACAACCCTAATCATTATTTATTATTTATATATATATATATATATATATATAACACATTTAAACTGCAAACACGCAGTATAATTAACGTAAAGAACGACGCTTGTGTATAGGAGAATATAATTTGTATACCAGAGTTTTGCGGTTTCGCGATATTAATAACTGATATTCATCAGTGAAATAACAGATCTCAAAGGGAGATGAGAAAAAGGGATTTTGCAGCAGTGACTTGAATGTCAGAGGTTGTATCTCCGTTAAAGATCATATACCGTTGCAAAACACACTCCATACACGTGTTATAACAACAGTAATATAAATACATACGTACAGAACGCATATATATATATATAATATATATCTATTTGGGGTATGTCGTCGTTTGTATAGTTATGTTTAAATATTTTTATGTGTATTTTGCGATTTATTTCGTACTGGATTGTATTATCGCGTCCGTACAGGTTCAGTATTATTATGCTGAATATTTAAACAAACAAACAAACAAACAAGAACAGTATTTGTACAGATTATTTATGCAAACCGGGTGGTTACCTCATTTTTTCATTTGTTTCGTTCTCTCTCTCTCATCTTGCGCGGTAAATTCTCCTATACAAGCGTCGTTCTTTACGTTAATTATACTGCGTGTTGCAGTTTAAATATATATATATATATATATATATATATAGTTTGTTTTCCCGGTGTGACGGTTACACGTGTTTCGATCGAAGTCTGAATAAAAGCGGTATTATAGTAAAAATCCTGCAGCTAATAATTTTTAAACGGTGCCAATATTGTGAGTTAATTCATAGTGCACAGTGGTATTTCTCTTTAAAAAGTAAAAATCGCGGCATATGTCAAAAAAAAAAGTAAATAAAAACGAAGAGAATTAATCTATACAGCATTTTTCCGAGTGTTTCTTTGTGAAGGAAATTAGCTGCCTATCGAAATTCCTTCAAATACCCTCCATTATCCCACGCGGCCACAGTCGCGAGCACCACTCAGTGAGAAGTATACAGCGTGCCACAACCCCCATCCCCTGGAGTAACTGACTCAGCTTGAGTCAACCCCCACCCAATACTTCCCATAATACTCTCTTTGAGTCAATTTTGTGCACCAGCGGCTACCCTCTATCAGTAACATGGAAATGGTAAATAAATTCCTGCAACTCTGTGGTATCTGCAATGATGCAACAAATGAGGCAAAGGCGATGAGGTGCGATCTCTGTCAGCTGCTTTTTTATTTTAGATGCCTAGAATGAGAAGATGAAAAAATCTCCCTCATAACGAACGCGAAGCAACTTAATAGGATAAAATTTTTCTGCGAAACTAAAGAACAGAAGAAACGAAGAAAGGCGAAGTAGAAAAAAATCAGATACCGTCACACAACGAGGCCGAAACCATGCAGACGAAAGAAAGTATAAAGAGAACAGCTAGTATAATGGCAACGAAGGACATTAGCACAAATAGGAAAAGACAAGAGTGCAATCAAGAAAACGGAATGAAACTGTCCCACAATAAGGAGAAAAATACAAAGGCCTCGAGTAAATATGGGGAAGGAATTATATGTAGATATTATACCGGGTGGGCCAAAAAAAACTATTACCCTGATTTTGAACAATATAATTTTACCTTTATCAAATGTTATTTGTACAATCACTATACGTGTCTTGTATAGAATTTCATGGTCTATCTCGTGGTGAAGTTGGATTTTTGTTAACTGTAACCATTATTTTGTAATTCGCTGTTATACAGACACGGGTAGAAAAACTGTTTCTATACGGTTACCTAATTGAGTCCAAGATTATGCGGAATGTGCCCTCCTCCATTATCAATGCACGCTTGCAACCTTGACTTCTCCCTTATCGAGAGCAGTACCGCATCAAGGGTTTTTTCTTGGTAATAAGCAGCAATGATTTTGGCATTTTGATCAACAAAAACAATCTCTGACTTCCCTAACTTTGAAATAAAGATGGAAACCATGACTTTTTGAGAAAAATGCAGACGTTCCCTGCAAAGTCGATCAAGACTGATAGACTTTTTGTCCTGTCTTCCATAAACTCGGTCATTTTGTGTGTTTATTGTTGAAGCAACTGTAAAGGTCTTCTCGTCGCTGGACCATATTTTCGTCACTTTTCTGTCTGGGAATCGATCCAACAGAACACAACATTTTTCAACTCTTGTTTGCTTATTTGATGCAGAGAGCTTATGAACTTCGACTCTTTTAAAACATTTAAGACCCAGATCATCTTTTACTATACGATGAACACTAGAGCGAGAAATACCAGTAGTTTTTGAAATTTCTCTAACGGACTTGTGGGTGTTGGGCCGTTCTTCTTGACTGCATATCATGGATGAAACCATGTCAATATTTTCCTCAGTACGTGATGTTTTTGGCCTTCCACTGTCTTCGTTTCGTTTGTTCGACCCTGTGATATGGATTTTCTTTGAGATATTGAAGTCCAGGTATCGTCCATCGTTTATTTGGAAACACACTCTTCATTCGTTTTGCACCCCCAGTGTTTCTCCTTACGCAGGTTCAATATCAATGCTTCATGAAAATAAAACCCACTCTAATAGACAGAGTTTATTTCCACGACAGTTTCGACGCCCCACTGGCATCCTCCTCGGGTGTTTCTGTATCCACCCGAGGAGGATGCCAGTGGGCGTCGAAACTGTCGTGGAAATAAACTCTGTCTATTAGAGTGGGTTTTTATTTTCATATTTTGACCTTCACGTAGAAAAAAGTGAAGTTTTTCGCATTTATCAATGCTTCATCTTCCAAAGAGTATTTCATTACGTTATAACTTGTTCACCAACTATAGCAGAATGATGGTCTGAAATGAAAAAGGAAATAAATTAATTATTTTGTGTAAAAATTAGGAAAAGTAATTATTTATGGAGAAACTGACTGTTATCTGAAAGTATCAGTTGCTGACTTTGACCACCTTTCAATTGAGCACCATATTCCGATACCTCCCTCCCAGTTGTGAGCCTGTACCTCTACTCCTGGGGCGTTGAATCTAGATACAAAGGCAGCGTTTGAAAAAGTAAAAGTATGGGTACAACATACGGCCTAAGCAGTAATATCAATATACAGGGTGAGCCACAATATTTTTTTCAAAAGTTGGGTAATAGTTTTTGTCCCACCCTGTATAAAAGATAATTGAATATTTAAACGAGGACAATATATATATGAACATCCCCCAATATGCAATTTCTTCTATAGTAATGGTAATTATAAATTTGGAGACAGATGCAAATTCTACCACCCGGACATCTGCAGGACTTAACGCAAAATATGGAACCTACAAATACGGAAAAAAATGCTACTATCAACATCTTCAGACGAACCCAAAGGACAAAGTTTGAAGGACAATAGCAATAGCAATAACAATAGGAACACAATAAGCAACCAAAAAAATTTTTTCAACATCTCAGACACGATACGGCTGCTAAATGTCAGCCAACGCATGCAGTTGACACAGCTGGAAACCCCCGAGCCAAGCCGCTTCCGGGAAAGAAGCTACCAGAACAGGTAGGCGGAAACGGATCTCTCTCGGAGAACCATAAGGCAACGAAACAAGCGATATCGAAGGAAAACGAACTTGAAATGCACAAGGGGCAACAAAAAACAAAGAACATAAATATTGTCCTGGTTAATATTCAAGGAATAAGACCAAACCAATCACTTAACAAAGTTTCGTACCTGAAGGGATTTATGGACGAAACAAGGACGGACATCGCATGCTTCACAGAAACTCATATTAAGGACTGCCAAGGAAATTGTGAAAACTGCGAACATTGTATTGATAAGAAAGAGATAAATATAGAGGGTTTCAACTTACTAAGAGCGGATAGAACAACGAGACGTAAAGATGGCTGTGTTATATATGTATATGAAGGTCATATGACAGAGACGGTAATAAGTAAATCAAACAGCTTTGTGGAACTCCTAGCAGTGAAAACAGAAAAACTAAACGTGATACTGATAGTCATCTATAGACCTCCAAGCACTCCAACCGAAAAATTTTCGGAGGCCATTGATGATATCAGAAAGCTAATAAAGGCCATAAACCCTCCATCCCCAATATAATGATCTGCGGAGTCTTTAACTTCCCATTTATAAAATACAAAAAGGTGGATATATATATATATATATATATTATATATATATATATATATATATATATATATATATATATATATATATATATATATATATACCAGGACAAGGGGGGCACAAGAGAAGACCAGGAGCAAGCAAAAAGGTTGATGGCTCTCACAAATGAGTTTATGCTGACACGAGAAATAAAGAAAATACCAGAAAAAATAACTGCCTAGATCTGGTATTTACGAATAACATGAACTTGATTGCTGATATAAAAATAACCCCACATTTATCTCAAACCACAACTTAATCGAAATATCAACAAATATGACGACAACATTAAAAGACAATACACAGATTGAGGAAAGAAGCAAATTTGGGGCCTTTAACTTAAACTCCAAGACTATAAATTGGGAAGCAATTAGATCACACATGGCCCATATAGAGTGGAGAACAGTTTTAGAGAATAAAACAACTGAAGAAATGCTAACAACCTTGGAAGAAAAGACGCTGAAAATTTTAGAAAATATGCTCGGAAATTACAGCCAAAAGGAAAGAGCTGGCTAGAGAGGCAAAAGAGAAGAATATTCCGCAAAAGAAAGAGAATGGAGGCGAAGTTAGCCAACTGCGGAGATAATGCCAGGAAAGTAATACAAGAAAAACTGGATTGTATCGATAGGGAAATACAAACCCTGATTAAGGACCATACAGAGAGGGAAGAGGAAAAGGCGGTAGAAGCAATAAAGGAAAATCCTAAATACTTCTAGAGTTATATGAAAAGGAAAACAAAAACGCGCGCCGCTATTGAGCCCTTAAGGAAAAGAAATAATGAACTAACCGACGATCCAAAAGAAATATCTGAAACATTGAGAGCCTAGTAGGAATCAGTTTTCAGTACCCCAAAAAGTGACAAAGCGATACTTGACATGTATGCATTCTTAAAAGAGAAATTGCAAGGAGAGTGTATAACAGACTTTGATTTTACCTCAGATGTAGCGAGAGCTCTTGGACAAATGAAACCACATTCAGATGCAGGTCCTGACAATTAGAACGTATTGTTGATTAAAAACTGTAAAAATGAAATAGCTACACCTTTATACTGGATATGGAGAAGAGCCCAAGACACTGGGGAAATATCGAGCATCTTGAAAAGAGCAAACATTCTCCCTATATATAAAGGATAGATCTTAAGCAAAGAACTATAGACCAGTGTCACTGACGTCCCACCTCACCAAAGTATTTGAAAGAATAGTTGGAGAGAAAATTTACGATTTCTTGGAGACACTGGAAAGATTCAACGAAAATCAACACGGATTCCGATCAGGTAGATCATGCCTATCACAACTAATAGAACACTACAACAATATCCTAGATGCACTGGAAGGCAATGACAACTACGATGTCATATACACGGGCTTTGCTAAAGCTTTTGACAAATGTGATCACGGTATAATAGCACATAAAATGAAATATATGGGAATAACAGGCAAAGTGGGAAAATGGATCTACAACTTCCTCAGAGAACGTCTACAGGTCGTCAAAATTCGAGGTATATCATCATCAGAATCGGAAGTACGCAGCTCAGTACCACAAGGTACAATAATGGCCCCACTCAATGTTCATTATCATGATAACAGACAGAGACAGCGGAGTAAACAGCAACAGTATAGTAACATCCTTTGCAGACGATACAAAGATCAGCAGAAAAATCAGCGATGTAAATGAAGTGGAGGCCTTGCAGAGGAACACAAACAAAATATATAAATGGTCAAAAGACAACAACAGTGACATTTAATACCGAGAAATTTCAGCTCTTGAGATATGGTAGAAAAGAACTTACACAGACTTCATATTATGCTCCAGATAAACAAGAAATTCAGAGAAGCACGAAAGCGATCGATCTGGGGGTAATAATGACCGACAGTGCGATATTCGAAACACAAAATCAGATAGCGATAAACAAAGCAAAAAGAGTCGGGGGACAGGTACTAAGGACGTTCAAAAGAAGAGACAAGACAGTAATGATTCCCCTGCTAAAAACACTGATTATATCAAAACTTGAATACTGCTCAGTCTTTACGTCCCCATATAAAAGGGAAGAAACTAATAGACTAGAAGAAACTCGGAGGCATTTCACAACAAAGATTGATGGCTGCAAAGAACTCAACTACTGGGAAAGACTACGTAAACTAAATTTGTACTCCGTGGAAAGAAGAAGAGAGAGGTACACCATAATCTACATATGGAAAAAGATCGAAAAACTGGTACCAAACCTAAAACTAAACCCAATTACCATTCAAACAACACTGGAAAATAGGAAAGGCAGAATGTGTAGTGTTCCCAAATTAAAGGCCCGACAAGGGACCTCCTCAACACTGAAGGAAAATAGCTTGGTTGTCAGGGGGCCAAGACTTTTTAACCAGCTTCCAAAGGACCTCAGAAACGTTACAGGGGTCAAAGTTGAAGTCTTCAAGAGAAGGCTAGATGCCTGGCTCAGGACGGTACCAGATGAGCCGGGTGTACCTGGCTATTTACGGTGGAGAGCGCAAGAAAGCAACTCACTCCTCCACCAAGCCAGACCTAGAGGCGGGGCCACCAGCAACGAGCAACAGCAACAGCAACGAGGTTAACGAGGTTATATATTATAATCTTACAGACCTTGTTCAAACAATGATCAATTATCACTACTATAGAACATTGCATGCGTTCAGCACGAAGAAATCTTAAATGTGACATTTTCTCTTCAACGAGTATTTCTCTTGACCATTTTTTTTAGTCATTTTTGGTTCATAAATGTACACATTAAATGGCATTTAGGGGAAGGAGGGGATAAAAAGGAGCTCTTCTCCCACTTCCATCTTTCAATATAGGCCTTTATCACTCGTACACACAGTGTACAATACTTATTTTGCTTATGCACACACACACACACACACACTCGGTGGTGTAGTGGTTAGCATTGCTGACTTCGAATACATCGGCCCCGCGATCGAGACCCGGTAACGGCAGGTAGCGCGCAGCAAAAAACCGAGCTCTTCATCCTTTCACACAATAAAAATTGGTAGATAAATGAGTACTCTGGGTAGCCTAGTGGTTAAGACTCTGGGCTGGTGGTAGGGCGTGGTTCGGATTGCACGTTAACCCTTTAAGGACCGAAGGTACAAATTGCTAACGTTTTAAATACAAGCATTCATAACTTAACCCTACAAAAAATTCAGGGCTTAAAGTGTTAAACTGTAGGTCTAAGGTGGAGTGACGAGCTTGACCTTCGTTAGAATGAACAATTCGGGCGGAAGCAAACTCAAGGTTAACCAAGGTTATACTGTATATGTGTGTGTGTAGCTGTAGCATCACAAATTCCATCCAATTGTTTTCTCTAACTCTGTACAACAGCGTGTGTTGCTTTAAGACGTTACTTCTCACTTGGCACTATTCCCATTCTTATTCGTATTCCCATTCCCAGTCCGAAAGTAGGAATGCTCGAGCTGAAAATTTCAGATTGGAAAAAAAGTTTTCTAGTTTCGGAAAGGATACAATAATTGCGTGTACTTTGGGGTTGTTAATTCCCATTCGCAACATCTGAGGTCATATGACGGAGGGGACTTATAACTTTACTCAGGAATTGAACCACAGGACGCATGAGTAAGAACACGAGGGCACATTGTCATCGTCACTCACTTCAGCATTAAATTGACAGCTTTCTGAAAATGATAGATCCTTCATTGCATAGGGTGTTCCATAAGTTAGCGTATATTATTTCATTTAATAGCTACATTTAATCTTACGCTGATCTATGGTACAAATTGTATACGCGTTCCTGTACTTCACTAGTTGTTCCCACCATTCAAACACGTTCCTATTAGTGAATAAACTTTAATATTTCATTTAAAAAATAGTTGGTTCTTTGTTGCTTGAACTTATGGTTGGTTGGACGGATATATATTAGCTTTTATTTATTGTTATGAGACAATTGAGGAAGTGAGTCGACGTAAATCAAGAAAGTTACTGAAGGGTAAAGAATGCATGGGTATAAAAAGGACTGGATGTAAATAATGTTTAAATAGAACAACTGTATCGTCAAACGCACGAAAAATTAAGTCAGTGTTCATAATTAAGTAAAGCTTATGTGCGTATACAGCATAAATTAAAAATACATGTATGGATAAATAGATATAGTTGGTTAGTTGTTTTGTTTTACGTCCTTCGGCCAACTGTGGGGGTCTGAGACGGGTGGTAATGCCAGCAACCAGAAAATTAAGTCCCCTTTAAAAGGAACCTGGGTCGAGCTAAATATTTTACTTGCAGCGGACTCGTCACCGCACTACATTTCCCATTTCTTAAACTGGCTCGGGACAGTTCATAGTACAGTTAAATACACGCACAAACTAATGTGGAATAAATAAATGATTCATTCGCACTGGGTTACAAATTGCGAAACATAAGGATGATCAAACAACCAGTTATTAGCGAAAATTAAGGGAAAGATTACATCCAAAATTGTGACCTTAAACCAACGTTAGTGCCAACCGCTCAATACGCCTAAGTTAAATAAGGTTGTTGTTGTTCATTATTATGATGAGGATGATTCAACCTCCGTAGATTAACAACCATAGTGAGGTTATGTGACAAAGCGGACCTGTAGCTTAACGTGGAATTCAACCATGGGTCGCTACATCATCTCGAAGCAGAGGACGGTCACCCATCCAACTACTGAACAAACCCAATATCGTAGAGTGTTGCTGGTCTAACGAGAAGCGGTATAACCACATGACCACAATGTATTCCGTTAAATTAGGGTAATATCAGCCTGTAGTATCATTATTCAAAACTGTGGTTCTCAAACCGAGTGCATTTAATCATGAAAAAAGAATCTTAAGTTATCCGATATTGTCCCACCCACTGTGATTTCCATTTCATTTCGCACCCGAGAATCTCAAAAGAGGCAATTCTCAAATCGATCTATTCCCATTTCACGCTATTCTCATTCTCACCCACGGCCTTCGCACTTTGGTCCAGGTTAGATTAAGCTTATCATAGGTTAAATTAATTTCAGTTAGGTTAGGAAGTATTAGCCATTCTCAAAAATAAATTTTAAATTCCTTTTAATCTCTTCAATCTCCCAAGGATTCCGTTAGTGTTTTTAATCAGTTATTTTTTTACCACAAGAAAGATAAGGGAAATTATGCTTACGTTAAAAACTATTGAAAGTTTTTAAGTTATGTTTATTTATTTGTTTTTATACGTTTAATACATTTATTTATTTTACCACGTGCATTTTTCCAAAGTGCTTTTATTTCTAAATAATTTACTTTAATGTACAATTTTTGTAAATTCATCTTCATTCGTGTTTGTGGTATGAAGCTAGGCAAGGTGTGAAGTTGAATTTTTCTGTCGTGCTTGAGCCAAAGTGGGCAGGGCAGTGCTCGGATTTCGTGTTTCTTTTCCCTTTTTCCCTGTGGTTGTTTGCTTATTAATAAGATCACGTGTTATTCTGTGATTTTTCTGCATATATATTTATATATAATGTATTTTATTCTGATTTCTACATCTGACGTTTTCCTTTACTATTTTCCTTAAATTTTTTTACCAAAACCAAATGTCGCCTGCATATAAAATTGACGAAAGAGTAACAAGGAAAATAGTAAAGGAAAACGTCAGATGTAGAAATCAGAATAAAATACCGCTTGCCATCTACTACCGAAACATGAAGACTAAAAACTTATTCATGAAAAATAACATCACTCAAAAAACCAAAAATCTACAAAAATCCCACGTAGTTTACGAATTTCAATGCCCGAACGAAGGTTGCAAACTTCGAGGAAACGTGAGATACGTGGGCTTAACCATAACAACACTGTCAAGAAGGCTAACAATGCACTTACAGGAAGGAAGTCCGAAAGATCACGCGTGGAACATACACAAAATAAACCTGACCAGACAACAGATAGTGGAAGCGACAAACGTGGTAACACAAATAAGGGATGAGAAAAGACTTCATATCATCGAAGCATTAATAATAAAAGAGACTTCCCCGAAAATAAACAATCAGCGAACCGGGCAAGAACGAATCCTCAAGTTACACGTACGAAATTGACCAATTCCGTAAGTACACGTACGCGAAACTGCGGGAAAACCTCTGAAAATGAGCTATAAAAGAGAGCGCCCTGACAAGAAATTTTCATTCTACCCAGAACACTTACGAAGATGGCTCCAAACGAATTCCCTGAAGATGGTCGAGGACAGAGCAAAACGTCGGAAAATTTTGGAAATATTATTTATAATTTACCAGCATTATTGAAAAATGTCATAAGGAAAATTGAGAAAACTAATAATAAATTAATAAATAAATAAAACCTACAGTCGATTGTTCAACCATATATATATATATATATATATATATATATATATATACTGATATATATATATATATATATATATATATATGTATGTATGTATGTATGTATGTATGTATGTATGTATATATAACTTGGCGAGTACGGAGTTTGGAGCGTGTATGTGCGCGTCCACACACGCACGTGTTTATCAATCATCTTTGCTGGTATATACCTTTTTAAATTTGTATTGATGGCTGTGTATTCCCATATGGGCTGTTTTTCGAGCCAAATCGTTGCTAAATTTCCTGGCTTTTACAAACATTTTCGGCAGTCAAACCGGTTTTTTTTTTTACCATTTCCGCCAATCAAAACGAATTACGCGGCTTTATTGCCTTTAATTCTCTCTGTCTGTCTGTCTGGCTGTAGACTCTGGTGTAGAAGGGTGTGTTCTCCTGTGATTTCTGTCTAACTTCTTTCTGAATAGTATATTACTTCTATTATGCAAAATATTTTATTTTAAACTGTAAATAATATACTTTTGATAACTTTCTATCCTTTTTTCTTGTATTGTAAGTTATAAAAGCAAAAATGCCGCTAGGCTGTGGAGCTGTGTGCCAATAGTTTCTGGGGAGTCGTGGTTGTGGGCTGTGGGGGATTGTGGGCTGTCTGGGTGGCTGATGTACGTTGACGACGATGAGGAGTGTTAAGTGGCCACTAAACTTCATACTTTATTATTAGGTCATCCCATAAGTAATGCGGCATTTTTTAATTTTTTTTTTTTTCCATTTTTATCATTATTTTACGGATAGAAATCAAACAACTCTTTGAAGTTATTTATATTTAAATAAATATTTATTTAAATATAAATAACTTCAAAGAGTTGTTTGATTTCTATCCGTAAAATAATGATAAAAATGGAAAAAAAAAAATTTTAAAATGCCGCATTACTTATGGGATGACCTAATATTTGATAATGTATATGTGTATTTATAAATATATATATATATTAGTTAACGTAGAAATAATTTATCCTATCCTTGTTTTGGTAATTAAAAGGGTAAAAAGACATTAACGGATTAAATATATTAATGGGACACTTGGGAGATTGAAAAGATTAAGAAGGATTAGAAAAAGTTAATTTTTTACCACTACCTTCATTCCCTCCCCTCAGCGCCACCCCTCTCTATCCCGCTATCCCCCATTCGGCTTTTTTGCGTCCTTACTACTGTGGCCACATTTTAGGTAACATTATTGCACATTATTACACATTCACATGATTCAAATACACTTTTAATTCTAATTACACTAACTGATTATTAATTACGCAAAATAAATTGCAACTAATTACTGTATATCTGTACCAAATTGCATACACCTGTACAAAGCAACAGTAACTTTCATATATATATACACAAGACAGACAGACTGACAGACCTGTAAAAATATGCTTACCACACCCCCGCACATGTAAGAAGGCTTTAAAATAGTATCTTTAAATTTCCAGAATGCACTCGGTAGCTCGTATATTTAACTTGCCACTGGTGAACAAGAGAGTGGCTTTTCACAGTCCTATATACATAAATCCCACTCACGAACAAATACTCTAATTTAAACTAACCCAAGTTAAACTAATTTGACATAACCACAGCTGAATTAGCTTAATATAACTCGAAGAAAGGTTATTGACAAAGTGTCCAACTTGGTTACACACTTTCACGCATTGAAATTGGAGTTTACACGCATCAGGCATAGACGAACGACTCTGCAACAGCGTCAAGATGAGCTTTTGAAACATGATAGTTGGTGAACCAATCAAACTGGTAACAAAAACCAATTTGAAAATTAAAAAGAATGAGATCATGTTCATTTTTATTTATTTAACTTCTCACTGCTACGTCGTTGCTACGTCGCAATACTGTTCGATCAGAAAGGTTAAGCGACTTTGGCTAACATTAGTAGTAAGATGGGTGAAAGTTCTCTGCGTTCAGATGATGTAGAGACCCCTTAGATCAGTTCAGGGTCCCACGTATAACTCTAGGTACACTTCTTCATATGAACTTTGCCGTTACGAGGAGGTTAAACAACTCAAAACATTTTTTTTATCGTTAATTTTTCATGGAACTGCTAATCTATTTTTCCTTTTGATTCTATATATATATATATATATTTGAAATAAAATGTGCATTTATATGAAATGTAAAAAGGTCAGCTGTGCTTTTCAAACATAAAATATATGACTATTCGTACATTGAATTAATGATTATTCTAAGCCGTGATTGAAGACTAAAGAAGACATCCCGATGTTGAAAAGACGTTCGTCGGTGTAAAACTCTTAATATAAAAATTTTATAGTTTTCATCCAATACTCTAAAATCCTCTTTCAATTTTCCCCAAATTTTCTCTCCCTTTCTTATCGTTCCTTCCCCTCACCCCACCCCAATACCCCACTTTTTCTCTCCTTACATTATCCCCCCCTCCCCCAGATCCTAAAATTAAAAAAAAAAATCCCACCTACGTCATCTATGAATGGCGCCAGACCGAATCGCCAGCTGTGAATGGTTAAAATGGCGGGAAGCTTTGGCGCCAAAAGCTAATCGTAGCTTTTCAGTGCCAGAGGAGTTGGTCGTTTAACAAAATAGCAACTTTAAATCCGCTCAAATTAATGTCAGATTCATTTTATTTCTCGTTCTTGTCGACACATTGGTTTGTCGAATTTGAAAAGTTGTTCTCTTTAGTTTGAAAAATCATCACTTTTTTTTTTAAGGAATTAATGAAATCTATTAATGATTGCTGAAATGAAGTATTTCTAGCAAAAATATTTCCTCAAACTTCATCAATTTTGGTGGAACATGATGGAAGATTTCTAACACAAAAAGTTATATATATATATATATATTGTGTGTGTGTTGGTTATTGATTTTCCTCTTGTTTCAATGAAAACATATAAACAATATGATGAAGGAAAAGTTCGATAGAGACGTGTTCATTCCATTTATTCGAACTTTATCGTTTTACCATATTTTGGGCATTTCTCTTTAATTATGACGAAAGAAATTAAAATATGTCCAACCAAATATAATCCCCAAATAGGAATCGACCTTATGGTTAATAGTCCACTCAAAATTGGGAACATTTTCAATATAAAATACCCAATGTCGTATACATTTCTAACCACTGTCAGTCGGTTTACAATGGGAGCATTGTTTGTACGCTCGAGCTCGCCTGTGTCACTCTGCTAGTATGAGGCGGGATGCTGCAAAGGGGTCGACCGCAGGTCGATCCTGAACCGTCGTTCGAACCCACACAAAGTAACACAAAGTAAGTATATAACATTCAACTTCCACCCGGGCAACGTCGGATCGCTCCGCTAGTTTTATTTATTTTGATTGGGTTTAGAATCCCATCTGATCCTTCAACGGCCAAGCTCTGAGGGGCTACTTTAACTTTATAGCCTACTTCAACTCAATTTTCAACGACGTGTCTCATTTTTCAACAATGTACTTCATTTTTCAACGTTGAAAATTGAGGTGCACCTTATTATTCAACTTTGAAAAATAAGGTGCACCTCATTATTCAACGTTGAAAAATGAGGTGCACCTCATTATTCAACGTTGAAAAATGAGGTACACCTCATTATTCAACGTTGAAAAATGAGGTGCACCTCATTATTCAACGTTGAAAAGTGAGGTGCACCTCATTATTCAACGTTGAAAAATGAGGTGCACCTCATTATTCATCGCTGAAAAATGAGGTGCACCTCATTATTCATCGTTGAAAAATGAGGTGCACCTCATTATTCATCGTTGAAAAATGAGGTGCCCCTCATTATTCAACGTTGAATAATGAGGTGCCCTCATTATTCAACGATGAATAATGAGGTGCACCTCATTTTTCAACGTTACACTGGTCACTTTTCACAATATGCGGGTGGTCGCTATATTGACAAAAATTTTACATTGTAAATAGAAGTTTTGCTGGGACTGCAAAGAGATGGCACTTTATATGGGTGATCACTGTGTAAAGGTGGTCCCATTGGCAGGTTCTGTAGATTACTGCTCACTCAATGGCATTTCCTTTCGCATTCGTGGTCCACAAGTGAGAATGTACAAAAGTGAAAAAATTCACATTTGAGAAAAGTGTTTCTTGGTTTAGGAAACAATGTCACTAGATTCCCACTCGCGGCAAACGGCGCTGAGTGGGAATGTTTAATATTTCCTAACCTAACCTACTTTAACCAATCAGAACCTACCTAACATACATTAGCCTAACCAATCAGAACCTACCTAACATTAGCCTAACCAATCAGAACCTACCTAACATTAGCCTAACCAATCGTAACCTAATCCGGACTAAAATGGGAAAGGCCGTGGATGAAAATGAGAATATGAATTGGGAATAAACTGATTTCAAAATGCTACTTTTGAGATTCTCACTTTCTCATTCTTGAGGCGGAATCATATGGGAATGACGATAAGTGATATTAAACCACGATAAGTGATATTAAACCGTTATATAATATATATATATATTATATATATATATATATATATATATATATATAATATATATATATCAAAGCTATTGACTTCTCATTAGGGAGATAACAACCATCCCCTTCACAAAACTCGGTTCGAAATTCTAACAAGAACCATTAACCTTACAGAACTCCGAATTTTGGAATCTTTGTACACCTATAGAAACAAACCCTCCATTAACAACAGTAGTTCATCTTACAAATTACAGCTCTTCTAACCAACCAACCAACCTACCTACTTTCATAGATATATCATACCTTCCATTGTAACTAACATTCGTACAGTTTTCTCTCAATATCTGCCGAATATGGAGGTTGACGTAATCATTGTGTATTTACCAGTTGAGACAATTTTAATTTAATTTAATTTTAATGATTTTAATTTTCTTTTGTATTGATGTAATTTTAATTATTTATTCTTATTTTTGTTTTAAGATTTATAATTCACTGATGATGACAAAAGATTTGTCGAAACGTCTAAAGTACAAAAAAAAAAAATAAACGAAAATATTTGCTGTTGTGTTGGTCCTTCTTTTCATATATATATATATATATATATATATATATGTTACACAGACTGTGCATGGAACAAGGAACTCTTCTTGGAAAATTAAATCCACTCTAGTTCGAATAAGTAATGGTAAATGACAAATACTATAGTTTTTCTTTTTCATGATGTTAGCCCAACGTGGGCAACGGGTCACTCGCAAAGAGGCCCCAAAAATATAGCTTCCCTGGCAGCTAGCTGGTGAGGGAAGCTATATTTGGGGCCTCTTTGCGAGTGACCCGTTGCCCACGTTGGGCTGACATCATGAAAAAGAAAAACTATAGTATTTGTCATTTACTATTACTTATTCGAACTATAGTGGATTTAATTTTCCCCGAAGAGTTTCTTGTTCCATGCACCGTCTGTGTGTATCATAAAAGATCTCAGGGAACCATTCTCAGTTCAATCCAATATATATAATAAAATTTCAAATTAAATTTAAATTAAATTCCATAGAGAAAGCAGGCATAAAATTTCAAGACTAAATTTGCACAACTTAATTGCACAACAATATATACTCTATATACTCGTGTGTGAGTATATATATATATATATATATATATATATATATATATATATATATATATGGGATTGAACTCAGAATGGCTCCCTGAAGTTGTGTATTATATATATTATATATATATATATATATATATATATATATGTGTGTGTGTGTGTGTGTACGCCAACTGGGCATAAGTGAGTTCGAGTGTGTGATAATTCACAGATGTAGTGGGGTAGTTTTTTGTGGGGTAATACTTTCGGTACTTCGAAACATTAATAAATTTATATAAGAAGTCTACAAAAATTTTTATTGTTGGAAAAAAGATATGTTGCTCCTGATTAGGTTAGGTTATGTTGGCTAGATTAGCTCGTACCTCACTATTTAATGACTTAACGGAAAAGAAGCTCGCAAACCCTTAATTGCGTCTGAAACACTATCACATCCTTCTCTGTTCAACGGCACTCTGGTTAGGTTAGCCTAAATTACGTTTGGTTAATTAATAGCTTACATGGATTTAAAAAAGTCGGTACCTCGCTCATGCGGAGATGTGCACACGTTTGTGTGTGTGTGAACTCTTTTAAATTATCAGAATATTGTGTACAATTTTGCCTACATAGGCTAAGTTTCCTAAGAAGGGAGTTTGTTGATTCTCGAAATGTTAGAAATAAAGGTAGTGGGTCATCATACACTAAAATAAAAAAAACAAATAAAAAGATTCTTATTTAGGTTTATTTTATTAATAAATTTTTTTTTTGTGGGTGGGTGGGAGGGGGTGGGGAGGATTTGAGTTTTGAGTTTTCATATCTGATATTTTTTAATTTACTCTTATTTCTATATTTTTCGTTGATCCTTTTTTTTTTTTTTCCCACACAGTTCTCAACCATATCCATCGATCCTGGACGTGGATTTTTGAAGGGATTGGTGTTGGGGGAGCGGGAGAGGGGTTGGCAATAATAGCGGGAGCGGGGAATATGGGGTTGGCTGGAACTATCTCAAGTCATGACGCATTTGGTCTATATCTGCCTCCTTTTGTTATTTCAATTCATGTACATAAATAAACTTATTATTTCCTCTCGATTATTATAATGTTTCAGAATCCACGCCTGTTTTCCGTCATTTGTATGTGATCTCTTTATCATAAATTGTGATCGAACACTTTTATATGTTACATAAATATTCAGCGATAAAATAGATTTATTTATATTTATTTTATATATATATATATATAATATATATATATATACTGTATATATAAATTTTTTAATTTTTTTGACAGTTATTTTGTCATGTTTTTAAAGCCGTTTTTATTGACTTTATATAATAAGATTCGGTCGAGTCAAAACTGAATGTGTGTGTGTGTGTGTATACATGTATTTTTATAATAAATTCTGTTTGTATGGGTATTATATTTACTTATTTTAATGGTCAGAGGTTTCCTATATGAGTTAGTAAAATCGTTTGGCGTTACCTACAGGGTGTCCATAAAGTCAAGCATCATAGGAAAATACATTTATTTTGTTTATTTATTTTGTTTTATTTATTTGTTCGAAATGATTCCCACCAATCTCAAAACGTGTTCGTAAACGAAAAAGCGGATTTCTTTGAATGTTCCTCAACATATTTGGCCTGATGGAGACGTAAATAAATAGACATTTGCTTATGTTCCTATGATGCGTGACTTTATGGACACAATGTAGAATAAAATGTTGGTAATGTTGCAGTTAAGAAGGTTTAAGAAGGAACGTTGATTCATGTTCCTATTTAACGTCATCGAAGCCTAAAACTTAAGTTGAGTTCTGTTTAGAGAATTTATAGGAAATTCTTTGTAATAAAACACGGTTGGAAAATACCACGATTTTATAGATTATAGAGTATCTTTATATTATCCTTCTCTTGTAGGATTTAACTTCGGGGTATAGGGTATTTTTTTATAGTTAACCCATCTTACTTAAAAATAAAATATATTTCTGAATTTTTTTTTTTTTTTTTTTTTTTATCTGACTGAAAAATTCGTGCCCAATATTTATGAAATCACGTGATGTTGGGTTTCAAATTAATGTAGGAAGTGATTACCGCCACTCGCGGTATACACCCGCGACTCGAAGCAGGGTTTCGACATCGTTCGAAATATGGCCGTTTTGCGGAATGATCTATCTCAACTTCTAAAATTCAGCGATTCCCAAAATGTGGTAAGCGAGCTGCCGCAATTTAGGGGTACGTAACTATATAAGAAATTAAATCTCAAAAAAACCTTAATTAAAGTAAAAATGAAAACCAATTTACAGTTTGTAGCTTGGAGAAGTAAAAGTTAATGGTAATATATAGGTATGCTCTGGAAAATTTTGAGGTACGGTAAATTTTCTGTTTTGCTGTTTGCTGTTGGTGGTACAGAAAATGAGTTTGAGAACTTTTCTAAACAATGTAATGTCTTTCAGCGATGTCACTCTTAAGTTTTTAAGGAATCAAAGTTTTCCCAAAGAAAATTTGGAAAAAATTTAACCAAATTTTAGTGAATTATTTTAATTTTTGTGGATAAATTGATTCAGGGGGGGGGGCAAAAAGAACCTTAATCGGGCTTACAACATTTCATCCACAAATAGCTCTTGGGTTAAGTTGCACTAGGTTAGATTAATTTGTACTAGGTTAGATTAATAAGTTAGTTTCGATGGAATCCCGTCCATAAAATGAAGAATAATAATTAATAATCAGGAAAATTATCCAGATAACTGGCATACTGATCACGCCAGACGAACGCGGACCATTGCCCTAACTCCTGCATTATCGTTATTATTAATAACATCATCGGGATTCGAACCCCTGACCTCATTACCTTCACTTCGGTTATAAGGAAACGGTGTTACCCACTGAGTTCCGGGCACTCGCCAAAAATGTAAATTTTCATTAATAAAATGTATATTACAATGTCTGAAGATATTTAATTTTAAAAATCAAAAATGATTAAGTTTGTTAAAATAAATTATCGTGGAAAAAAGTTCGCAGAAAAAGTAAAATAGACCCCAAAATTAATACCTAGAGACTTTCAGGAACATATATATATATATATATATATAA
Source organism: Bathynomus jamesi (assembly GCA_023014485.1). Lineage (NCBI taxonomy): Eukaryota > Metazoa > Arthropoda > Malacostraca > Isopoda > Cirolanidae > Bathynomus > Bathynomus jamesi. The sequence continues at coordinate 211,286 of JAJOZX010004273.1, forward strand.
TGTGTGTGTGTATATCCGAGTAGGTAGCCTTAGTGGTTAAGAATCTGGGCTACTGCTCGGGAGGTCGTAAGATTAAGTTGGGGGACGACTTCGTAATCTCAGACTTTCTTGGCAGGTCGTATTTTGGATTCCACGTTAAGCTGTAGGTCTGAAATGGGGAAAAGCTTGACCTCCGTCAAAAGAAATTTTTTTTAGCAAAACTAACACGTATATATATATATATATATAAAAATATTCTCAAAAATAAATTATATGAAAAACGGTACACAAACTGGAAAAGGTCCTATATATGTGTGTGTGTGTCACTTATTTATTACTTAGAAATCTTTAAGGTACAAATTTTCCTCGTTGTAACTTGTGTTAAATATTCTCTAATATTCTTTAATATTTTTTAATCTTCTCTAATCTTCTCTAATCTTTGCTAACTTGAAATACAATTTTTATGTCTTATTTTAATTATGAAAATTAATCTTATTTTTATCATGTTTTATACCCATTTTTAGTCCTTGGTAATTAATCTTTATGAATAGCGTCGCATTAAAAAGCGTTTTAGTATTTTTAACATTAACATCAAGATTCTGTGACGTTTTAAATTATTAAGAAAGTCAAGAAGTGACCTATTTCAATTAACATTTTTTTTTTAATAATTTTAACTGAAATTATCTGGTGAAAATATAAGTTTAAAAAAATGTAATATTAACATGTTAAAATTATTTTTTAGTAACTGATGTGTTGAAATTAATTTATTAAAATTAATTTCTGAAAATTTCTAGAAATTGACTCGTTAAATTTAGTGTGTTAAAATTAACTTATTAAAATTAATTTGTTATGGAAGCGAGTTATTAAAACTGACTTGTTAATATTAAGTTCTTAAAATCAGATTGGTAACATTAACGTATTCAAAACTTTTTCAAGTTTATTAACCAACATTAACATGTTTAGATAAACATTTGTAAACTATCTTCAACATCCTTTAACCTTTCGCAGCTTTGGGACAAACCTCCTTATTCCAGTTCCTTCCTTTTGGCATCTTGGCACCTTTCCAAGCATAAGGGGTGGGGAAAGAGTGCCAGGGAGGGGAAAGAGGGGATGGAAAGACCTTCTTACTCAAAAATGGCTATGCGTGGGTGGAACCCGGAATTATGTTTAAAAAGGGGAAAAAAAGTCGAAGTTAAAGTTGATTTTTCTTTTTTTTTTCAAATTTATAAATCTTGGAAGATAAAAATAATTTTGAATTGATTTATTGATGGGTATACCATGGTATGGTATTCAAGATTCGTACGCTTTATAATATATATACTGTTTATAACATTAAAAGGATATTATTATTATTTATGAATTACCCGCCCGACTCCCCTCTTGCCAAAAAAAAAAAAAAAGTGAAAAAATTAAGTAACTCAGAAAATTCTTTTAATTTTTAGTTGAGAAGTTAATAAACACTGCTTTTGCCTTCACAACTAAATGCGGCATATATATATATATATATACCTGCAGTAAATCAATATCATTAGGATCCATTATTTCTCCTTCTTTACAGCGTTCCTTCAGAGAAAGTAAATGTTCCATAAGTACGTCCCATTTCTTCCTTATTGTACCTACTTAAAAGGAATTTAATGCTGCATCTGACCATTTTTCCATATATATATATATATATATATATATATATATATATTATATATATATATATATATATATGTATATATAAACCCCTCATAAAAGGTAATATAAAAGAGCACAAAGAGCTAAATATAGAATAAGAAACCCTTTTATTTCAGGACCTTTTGGCAGTCCCTTCTTGGTAGTGACAATTAAGTGGCTTAACTTTACGTGTTTGGCACAAAATCTTAAAGATTTTTATTAATTTGGTCTGGGATGTGCCATGCTATGTCATGTCATTCCTATTCCACCATATTTCGCAGTGATCCGAAGACACTGTGGATAGAAGTTTTCAGATAGACTTCTCCGCTCCAATTTACATTCGAACTCTAGGTGTGAACGGTTGACAATCTAGATTTACGAGAGAATACATTTCTGCTAATGATGACGCTCTTCCGGAACACTCTTTTCGACTGCGTCTATGTCTTTCACAAAGGAAGAGTTTTGCTTTCTGAGATCGGCTACGCGTCTTCTTAAACGTTAGAAATGTCAGTACACGGCACACTCACGCATTTCACTCGTGCGGGTGATGCCACAATGGAATCCTGACAGATGGATCAGGAATGACGAGCGAGGGCAAGATCCTTTCTCGTTACATTGATGATAGTCTTTCTGTCCACTTTTCCCGCCTGAGTTTATTTTCTGCGTTGAACTTTGAAAATATATATATATGTTGGCAACATAGACGGTTGAAATACCGAAAACCTTTGGCAGTCAATCTGGTTCTTCGGCAGTATTCTGAGTGGCCTACAATACAACCCCTGGTAAATGGAGAAATATAGCTTATCTTCAGCATGCCGATGACATGAACACCGCACTGTTAACAGCAGGTGTTGTTTGTGAACACTTTAACCTGACTTCTAGAATATTCCATTTTGTCAACAAAAACTTTCACTGAAATCCCTATAACTTGTACATAATTAATGAACAATACCTGAAAATTGTTCAGTACATAATTCAAGCTTATTGCGCCATTTTTGTTTTACTTATACTGGAAGTTGATCCTCCTCTCCAAATCGAATTGGGACCAAATTTACTTCAAAATAAATGGATTTTATTATGCTTTAGAGTTTTTATATGAAAAAAAGGACTTTTGCCATGGAATTCAGCACGAAAATTTGCATTAAATGGATGAATAATGCACAAAAGTAAATAGTTTTGGAATTTCCAAATTTTTTCATCGAATTCATGGTATTCTCTTATTAAGGAAACCCCTCAGAATTACATTTCAAATTGGGGACCACATAAACACTAATCTGAAACTTACTGGCTCTCTTTTTGACCCTATATAAAAAAAAAAAAAAAATTATACCAAAAAGAAAACCTTTCCGATCAGTATTAGGAACCCTTTATTACTGTGATATTTTAAATATACAAAAGTCCCATTTATGTACAGGGTGTCCACAATGTCTTGTCACCCCAGTAAAATACTAACTGATTTTCGTTTTTCTTTCAAACCCATTTGAAATATGTGATAACAGCAACTATACGACTGAACAACGCATATTGGCTAATACCTGGGTCCATGAGCGACCACTTAATGGCAAACCACTGAAAATATTCGTGCAGACTCCCAGGACTGATTCAATCGTGCAGCTCCTTTTTCGAGGAGCTGCTGCACGATTCAGTCGGTCCTGGAAGCCTTTCTGGAGGAGCTGCACGACTGAATCGGTCCTAGAAGTGTTACACGAATATTTTCAATGGTTTTGCCATTACGTGGTCGTTCATGGATTCGGGTACTAGCCAATACGCGTTGTTCAATCGTATAGTTGATGCTAGCACACATTTCAAATGGTTCTGAAAGAAAAACGAAAATCAGTTAGTATTTTACCGGGGTGACAAGACATTGTGGACACCCTGTACATCGACTTGAAGGCTTTATTTGTGTGCAGTGTATATACGCAAAAAATCTCTCACAATTCGAACCCCGAACCTTTGAATAAGAGTCGCGGGCGCTGATCACTGAGCTACGACAGGTCAACGCTCGCGACACCAAGTTAAATAGGATTAATAAGGATTATTTTGCATTATCCGGAATCATGGGTAAGTTTTGGATTTCCATATTGTTTCTTTTAAGCAACGCCCTACAATTTACTCGCAAAATTAATAAATATTTACTATACTAAATATATAGCAATTAAACTTTAAATCCGATTACTGTATTGATAAAAGCGATTTCAGAAAATTTCTCTTATAAACAATATTTAATTTTTAACTCTATAATATTATTATTATTATTATTATTATTATTATTACACTCGAATATAATGAAATTAATAATTATTTAGAACTCCAAAAATAATTCTCTCTCTCTCTCTCTCTCTCTCTCTACTTTTCTATCCAGTTTTCTACTACTGCTAGGATAGTTGAAAGAAAAATAAACTTTCACAAAATTTTCCCTGGCACCCGTTGCCATTGGTACCTCCTCGGTATGGGCCGCAAGGCCTTTTGAGGTACTTCTTTTCCTTGTAACTCCTTGTAACTCTCTCTCTCTCTCTCTCTCTCTCTCTCTCTCTCTCTCTCTCTCAGTATTATTATTATTCTGCTGCCTTCTCATTCATTCATATATACAGGTATACCCCGGTTTTCGCAAGAGTTATGTTCCTCAGACTTATTACGAATAGCGAAATTACGAATAACGAATAATTTTTTCCCATATAAATACATGTTTTATGGGGGGATGCGTTCCGGTGGCCATTTTTCAGAAAGCAAGTATAAAACACAAATACAGACCTGTATTAACATAATAAGTTATGAATAACATCAATAAAAGAATAAACATACCTGTACTGTACTTTTATTTCCTCCCTGAGGCTGGAAGAAAACGGAGCGTGACGAGAGGTTACTCGTGTAGAGGGACAGGATCATCTACCTCGCCATTTCAACAAGAAGACACTGTGGTGACGGAGACAGGGATTCTGGCTGTGGTGCGCCTAGCTTTGGATTCGGCTTGGACGTAGCGGACGCTGGGTGAATGCTGGGGTTGCTGGTTGCTGGTTATGGTTCCGGTGGTGGTATTTTCTGGATTGGCTTGAAAAATTGCGTCAGTGTCGACTGCGTTGCTTTGCCTTTTTTACTCTTATGAAGTTCAGCAGAGCATCGGATGTTTTCTTTGACGTTATTTCTGACACTAGAGCTTCTTTCATCGTTGGGGTCCTTCTCAAACACAAGCTCTAACGCAGCATCGAAAGCATTCTGAACTTCGGCAAGGTCTTTCACAGTCAACGTGAATTATTTTTTCCCTTATCTGGCATTGCGAATAGCGGAATTTGGTGTAAAAAAAAATATATTACGAATATCGAAGCTATGAATAACGGGGTATACCTGTACTATATATATATATATATATATGAATAGAAACGACATAAGTGTTAAGGAACGTTTCCGCACACATATATGTGTATATATATATATATATATATATATATATATATATATATATATATATATATATATATATATATATATATCTTCTGCTCTTGTTATTATTCTTATCAATTTCCTTGATCATGTATGTATATGGTCTATAGGGATGCGCCCCCCTTCCATCTCTTATATAACTGCTAATAAGCGAAACTGGAGAATCAGAACAAATAATTTCCCCTAAAAGTAATGTAACACTCAGATTAAAATTTATTAGTCATTAATTAGTAAAGTTTAAAAGGGTCGAAACGTCTTAAATTATCGTATTACGAGATCTAATCCCTTCCACAGCCTTTGGGAAGTCGTAAGGTTATGGCGCTTGAGGGAATTTGAGGGTAGAGGTATTTTAATACATTTATTCATGCGAAACATATACCGGGCGTCTCAAAAGTCCCGCCCCCATAATGTACATGATATTAGCCTTTGAGGGAGAAATTGTGGGACACTTTGTATATACAGTATAGTATATAATCATTTCACTTAGTTCCCCTCATCCAAACTTTACGATGTAAATTGTCCTTCAGTGTAGAGTGCCCGGTAGCCCAGTTGGTTACGGTGGTGGACTCTGAGCGGTGAGGCTCTGGTTCGCTCTCAACCGCTGGTATCGGGTAGCTACCCTGTTTCTACTCTGACTCAGGTCACCCTTCGGCCACACTTAGCTACACGCAGTAGGGAAAATGAGCTTCCTGAATGTTATCTTTTTATCTTTATTGTAATGACCCTCTCATATTATGCCTGCGTCACACCATTTGGTGTTTATCAATGTGTGTATATATATACACATACACGCGGAGATACGTTATGTGTTGTAATTGTTTTGTTAACCGCACAATCGGATCGTTGTATACTATAACAACCAGAGTCATATGATAAAGGAGGAGCTATAGCTTTACGTGGGATCCGAGCCGTGAGTCACAGTATTATCTAGATGCCGAGAAAGGTCACCCATCCAACTGCTGCCCAGACCTAATATCACTTCACTTCGCTGATCATGCGTGAAGCGGTGTGGATACGTGGCTGTGAAGGTAGCCCTTTATGCTAATTAATACGAAAACGAAAGAACCTTAAATATAAATAATGGTTTATAACTTAGGATTATTTCTCGCTTTCCTTATTTTAAGGGAAAGATTACTGTATTCATAATAAAAATTGGACTTTGAAAGGTATTTTCCAGCGAAACCACTTCCTTTTCTATAGCCTGCAGAGTCATCTGAAGAACAGGGAAAGTCTTCGCCAGTACGTGAAAGGTCTTTAAAAAATTGGTATAGTTTATATATATATATATATATATATATTGTGTGTGTGTGTTATGAATTTCACAATCAAACTGTTGGAAATAATAAATAATGCTCACCCACAGGGAAAACTATAGAGAGATTCCAGTCTTTCGTGTAGTGGACACCTCATCAGGAAGGTGACAAGGTGTTCGGTAGACGAAAAGCTTTGGAATTGCTTTATATTTTTCCTACTGTGTGTGCATCATATAATTTTCTTTTTCCTTCGTGATTATTTTCATCATAAATATTATTCACGTGTTACTTTCGTGAAATAATTTTCATATACAGGGTGTCCGAGAATTATCTGTACAATATTTGGCTTATTATTAAAAGTCAACCATGAAGTGTAGAAATTCCAGTGTTGTCCCATTTTACAGAGAATCTCATTATGTTTTTTCTGATACCACGTTTTGACAAGTTTTTTAGAAATGTACGCGGGTGACAGACATTGATGATTTAAAAGCAAGAATCACAGCTGCTATTGAGCGAATTGATGTGGATATGCTGCAGCGTACATGGCAACATTTGGAGTATCGATTGGATGTTTTGCGAATCACTAATGGTGCACATATCGAATGTTTGTAACAACGTTACTTTAATAAAAGAAACTTTTGAAAATACAGATTCTAAATAATCTTGTTTAAGAATTTTACGTGTGTTATCAAGAATTTTATTAAAAGATGAAATTGTACAGATAATGTTCGGACACACTGGAATTTCTAAAAAACTCGTCAAAACTTGGTATCAGAAAAAACTTAATGAGATTCTCTGTAAAATGGGACAACACTGGAATTTCTACACTTCATGGTTGACTTTTAATAACAGCCAAATATTGTACAGATAATTCTCGGACACCCTGTATTATAAATGCGCCTCGGTGGTGTAGTGGTTAGCGTCGCTGATTAGAATCCATCGGCCCAGGGCTTGAGACCCGGTGACGGCAGGCGGCGTGCAGCAAAATCCAGCTGTTCATCCTTCCACACAATAAAGAAAGTGGTTGGTAGATAAGTGGGTACCCTGGGTCACCTAGTGGTTAAGACGCTGGGCCGCTGGTTGGGCGTGGTTCGGATTCCACGTTAAACTGCAGGTCTAAGGTGGAGTGAAAAGTTTGACCTTCGCCAGAATGAACCATTCGGGCGGAAGCAAATCAAAGGTTACCAAAGGTTATATATACACTCGTGTGTGTGTATATATATATATGTATATATATATATATATATATATATATGTATATATATATATATATATATATATATATATATATATATATAAAGTTCAGTCCCAGAAACTGAAAATTAGATTTCTATGCACCAACATGCAGACCTTTAAAGCGGAGCAAAATTCTCTTCATCCCCCTTCCCTCATTCCACCCCAAGTAACCGCAGTTCTTTAAAAGCTTTAAAAATATATTCTATGCAAGCCTATTCTTCTCAGAGTTTTGTGTGTGAGAGGGAGGAGGAGGGTCTCACGCTACGTTTAGGTTAGGTTAGAATGGTCGCAAGCTACGTTTAGGTTATTATTATGTCAAAGAAATTTCCCGACGACTAAATGTGTATAGTTCCACTTCTTGACTCGCATGCAGAAGAAGGGAATAAACACTTCCATCTGTCGCATTGGCAGGCAAAAGTTGGTTAAAAAAGTCTTTACTTTGAAACTTCATATTTCTTCCCGATAAATATGTGTTGGAGATTGTAGACACCAATTGTCCAGGGAAGTACTCAGGGGTGGACACAGGAGAGAGGGAGTGCTGGAACACCCGTTTCTCCTGTCACTGTCCCCTTTAACTAATCTTTTTCCACGTCTCATCTACCCTGTGAGTAGTCCAGCATGCTCTCACTACATATATATATATATATGCATTTTACACACTACACAATCCTTTCAAAATTTATAAAAAAAAAAACAGTCTCATCGTTAAGCCTTGGAGACCTCGTTTTCGGCTCTCTCCTTCTATGGAGAGGTCACTTTTGCGAGCGTCTGCCCTTGGACTTCTCCTTCCAACGTAAAAATAAAGCCCCTGGAATTTTTAAACTTTTGGAACTGATTTGAAACTGATTTGGAACTTTTGGAACTGATTGTACATATCGGAGCCTTACCTACACAAACAGCTTCGTCGTTGTAACAAATTCAATACTGTAGTGACGTATGATGTCATACGAGTTAGTTACTCCTCACCGGAGAACGTATGATGTCCGTCCATAAGGGTTGGGGAAGTGGGAAAAGGAGGGAGTGAACGTCCTTCATGCAGGCATCTAATCAATGCAACAATTAGAAAAAGGCTCTGTTCTTACGCACACACTATATATATATATATGAAACATAGTGGCTTAGTCAAAGCTTTGAAACTGCGGACAACCACAGTCCAGAGATAAACACACAGACAAGAACACTGTTGGACTATGGTAACCTGCAAAGTTTCGCGCACACACACACACACATATATATATATATATATATTTAGAGAGTTGGCAAAAGTAAGTAAACACCATGATAATTGTCCTCAAGAACAAATGGCAAAGCTCATCATTGGAATGTCAGAACGTCTGTCAACGTTACATAATGCAAAGGGGAAAGCAACACCATTCTAAATATATTGTTCCTCGCTTCGTTTCTCTTCTATTGTTTCCCATTCATTCCCTATCTTTTTTCTCTACGTTCACGGACACACCTATATATATATATATATATATATATATTCTTCTTCTCGGGGCGCTACCTCTCTCTTGATCTTTCTTGGGAAATATGAGTTTGATAAATATTTTTAATGCATTTTTCCTCGGAGGAATTGAAATCAAAAGAACTGAACTTTTTTATTATCTCCCTTTACTTCTGAAATCTCATTTGATCGCCTCCGGAAAGATTTATCAACTATAAAATATGCAATATGCATAATGGCTATATATATATATATATATGAATAGAAACGACATAAGTGTTAAGGAACGTTTCTGCACACGAGGAGGAGAGATAACGAATAATGAAAAATGAGGCGAACCGCCAGGGAATCGAACCCAGGGCCTTCCAATTGCCGGTTGGACGCTCTACCATTATGCTACGGACCTCACTCAATCACAAATCGAAATTCTCCCACATAGGGCAGAAACCAATGCCCTGAGAGGGCACCCTCGCAAATCGTGAATATGCGCATATAACTGCAATGACCGCGCAGTATATAAATGAATAGAAACGACATAAGTGTTAAGGAACGTTTCTGCACACGAGGAGGAGAGATAACGAATAATGAAAAATGAGGCGAACCGCCGGGGAATCGAACCCAGGGCCTTCCAATTGCCGGTTGGACGCTCTACCATTATGCTACGGACCTCACTCAATCACAAATCGAAATTCTCCCACATAGGGCAGAAACCAATGCCCTGAGAGGGCACCCTCGCAAATCGTGAATATGCGCATATAACTGCAATGACCGCGCAGTATATAAATGAATAGAAACGACATAAGTGTTAAGGAACGTTTCTGCACACGAGGAGGAGAGATAACGAATAATGAAAAATGAGGCGAACCGCCCGGGAATCGAACCCAGGGCCTTCCAATTGCCGGTTGGACGCTCTACCATTATGCTACGGACCTCACTCAATCACAAATCGAAATTCTCCCACATAGGGCAGAAACCAATGCCCTGAGAGGGCACCCTCGCAAATCGTGAATATGCGCATATAACTGCAATGACCGCGCAGTATATAAATGAATAGAAACGACATAAGTGTTAAGGAACGTTTCTGCACACGAGGAGGAGAGATAACGAATAATGAAAAATGAGGCGAACCGCCCGGGAATCGAACCCAGGGCCTTCCAATTGCCGGTTGGACGCTCTACCATTATGCTACGGACCTCACTCAATCACAAATCGAAATTCTCCCACAACCGGCAATTGGAAGGCCCTGGGTTCGATTCCCGGGCGGTTCGCCTCATTTTTCATTATTCGTTCTCTCTCCTCCTCGTGTGCAGAAACGTTCCTTAACACTTATGTCGTTTCTATTCATTTATATACTGCGCGGTCATTGCAGTTATATGCGCATATTCACGATTTGCGAGGGTGCCCTCTCAGGGCATTGATTTCTGCCCTATGTGGGAGAATTTCGATTTGTGATTGAGTGAGGTCCGTAGCATAATGGTAGAGCGTCCAACCGGCAATTGGAAGGCCCTGGGTTCGATTCCCGGGCGGTTCGCCTCATTTTTCATTATTCGTTATCTCTCCTCCTCGTGTGCAGAAACGTTCCTTAACACTTATGTCGTTTCTATTCATTTATATACTGCGCGGTCATTGCAGTTATATATATAATATATATATATTAGTGGTGGACCAGGTCACCAGATATCCGCATCATTTTTAACATGCGCATCTGCACTTCTGACTGCGGATGTTATGTGGATATTACCTCTAATAAATTATGCAATTTACAATTAAATTAGCTTATAAAGTAGCTTATAAGGCCCAGTCATGCACATTTCATGTAAAGTATTAATTACACTGTACAACAAATTTTCGGTTCAGAAAAAAAACGAGAACAACATTCGGTCATTCTCAATATTTCGAGTGTGCTGATTCCAAATCTGAAAATAGTTTTTTTTCTATCACGTCACGTTTTTTTGTAATGACTGCTTAAAATCTTCATACCAAAAAATACGAATATATTGATAAACAGTTAGGCTTTATCATATGGAACAGTTTAATTATTGCTATACTTCAACATGTAGGCAAAAAATTAACATAAAACTCTCGTTTTTTCCTGTTTTCAACTCATTATTTGCATTTATGCTGGCGTTTGTGTGATGCTTCTGGTTGGTCACGCTTTAAATTCCAGCAGAAATCGGCCAGTATACAGTACTCCACTTCCCTTTGTATCGGCTCTCCATTGTGGCTATATCCTGGTGGAATCTCTCCCCGTGTTCGTCACTAACAGCAGATGCGTTTTCCGGAAAGAATGAGAGATGTGAATGCAAAAAATGAATTTTCAATGACATCTTACATCCGAGACGTTGGTATGAGTTGATAAGTTGATCCACAAGTGCAGCATAGTTGTCGTATTTAGTCTTTCCTAGTAGACCGCTGCACACGTTTTTGAATGCACGCCAGGCTGCCAACTCAACCTCATCCATCACCGCTTCAAAGTGTTCGTCTCGTATGAGTTGGCGAATTTGAGGGCCGACGAATATGCCTTCTTTAATCTTGGCATCACTTATTTTTGGGAATTTTTCCTTTAGATATTTGAAGGCAGGCTTATCCTGTTTCAACGCCTTTGCAAATTGTTTCATCAGCCCTAGTTTTATATGAAGTGGCGGCAAGATAACCTTTTCCTTTCGTACTAGTGGTTCGTGAATAACATTGTGAGATCCAGGTGAGGAATTGTCTCGCGGCGGTCATACTGAGCGTGTATAGTGTTCAGACCTTGCTCGGCTGTCCCACTTGCATAGGAAACACATGTATTTCGTATAGCCAGTTTGCAATCCATTGAGAATAGCCACAACCTTCAAATCTGCGCAGATAAGCCATTCATGTTCATTGTATTTTATACAGACCAGAATAAAAGCAACATTGTCATACGTTTCTCTCAAGACGATTGAATGAGCGATCGGAACAGAAGGCATTGTGTTCCCATTGTGTAGCAGTACACCCTTAACACTGTACAGAGATGCATCAATGAACAATCTCCACTGATTCGGTTCATAGCACAAACCCAGAGCATCAAACAGACCATGTATATCAATGCAATAACAAAGATTGTTCTTCATTGTGAAATATTCCTGCAAATCCAAGGAGCGCTTTCGGAATGCTGTAATTCGTACGTCTTCCGCCAGCATATTCCATTCTTGTAGACGTGAGGCCAGCAGTTCACTTTGTTGCTTGGTAAGTATTAAATCACGGACCAAATCATTGAGTTCAGGCTGCGTGATGAGATGTTGTTCTTTCTTGGACTCGACTTGAGCTTCATAGCATTCGCCGTTTGATTCCGATTTGTCAGTCTGTGTTGTCGGTCGGCATTTCAGCTGGAGGACGAGGGATGGGTATATCTGTAGAATGTTCCACAGGACGCATAGCAGAACGAAGATTTGGGTAGACTATAGCCTTTTTCCCTTTTCTGTTGCAACCTGTAATGTGAGACATAGACATTGTTGACTACTTAAGATACTGTTGGTTTACGTCGTCGTCGTTGGGCCTAGGCAAGCTACGGCTTGGGACCGTAGCGCATCTATCCGGTATAGGTTAACCTGGATGATGTAGCCATAAGCACTGCCGCTAGTTAAGTGCCAACCAGTGATTATCTCACTAGCCGTATTGAGTCCGTTAGGCGAAACTGCGACAGTACCAAAGGTGGAAAATATAACCCTTGGATTTCTATTATTTATTTGTAAAATGGACATGGTATTAGATTAAAATAATTATTTGAATATAAATAATTAACTGACAATTGTGATATATAATTAATTATGTTTACATACAATAAAATAATACAATATACATAAAATTAGTATTAATGTGGTTCACAATTGAATTATGAGGGGTAACTAATTTAAAATGAATTTATAACTATTCCGAAATTCAAGACGGTAAAATTAACATTTATCTTGAAACTAAAATAAGAGTATTCACTACAATACCATAATTGTGTAATACATTATGCAGAGCAGGATATGCTAAAATGTGCTAAAAACACCAAATTTGACGTATATTCAAAAAAATAAAAGATTCAAACCTGTGATGTTCGTTAAGCAGAAATAGCAATCAGTTGAATGGTCCAGCGGCTCTCTCCATACCATTGGGACACCGAATCCCAGACCAGGACCGGTGCCTTTGAACCATGCAGATAACGAGCTTGTACATCTTACACAGCAGATATGAGGCGCCCAGTGCTTGTCGATCACCAACTTTGCATGCGAAGTATAATTCATAAAGCTTTTTCACGTGAGAAGTCAACTTCCTTTTATATTGTTTTAACGTTAATGTCCCACAAATATAACGAAAACTGTCTGGCGAATTTTTGCACTCTCTAGGGCGGGCCGCCGCAGAGCTGGGCACTTGCGGTTTTTTTTTGCGGTACTGCGGTACTACCGTGTTGGTCGGTACCGCGGAAAGTACCGCGGGAAATTTGAATGCGGTAGCGGTACTGCTGTACTTTCAGCGATCCTTTGCGGTACTGCGTTATGCGGTACCGGTTTGGTAGTGCGGTAGTAGTACCGCAGTACCGCAGTACTGCAAAAAAGCGGGCAAAAAAACGCAAGTGCCCAGCTCTGCCGGGCTGAGGCTGAGTCTAGGCATTGTAGCATAACATCAATAAAAACCTGTAAAATAAGAAAATCATAGATCAATTTGCAATTTCACACAATATAGACGTTGTCGGTGAAATATACATAATTTGATAGCTATTATTCAATAGTACTCACTTATAGCACCGATTTATGATAAAATATGGCTGACAATTTTGTTTTATATGATTAATGAAAGAAATTTTTCATAAAATCAAAGTGGAAACACAGAGCCGAACACCACCACCACAGCATGTGCATGACTGAACAAAATGTAAAAGATGCGTTCAGAGAACCAGTGGTTCTCAAAATGATACAATGAAATAGGGTCATTTTCATAAAATCGGTGGGTGATACAAATAAATTAGTGTTATTTTCGCAATCTACACATATAATTAGCCATAAAAATGACGATCTCATTTCCGTTTTTTTTCACTGTTGTACAGTGTTATTAATGAACAAACAAATATATAAACGTCAAAATATAAATAGATGGTAACACAGAAAATTGAATGAAACTTGTTTCATTGAATTTTCTGTGGCTGAAACTCTTGAGAAAGTTATTATTTTTATCATAATGAAAACTAATATTAATTTTAATTCTTATGCATTGCCTGCCATAATAGTAATATCACGAAATTTGAAAAAATTATGTCATATATTCATAATTCTCTATTATATTGATAGATTAACTAAATATCCGCATCCGCGGATATTGAAATTAAAATCCGCATCCGCAGATGTTGGAAAAACTGACATCCGGTCCACCACTAATATATATGAAAGTGAAAATGAAATGGTTTATTGGCAGAGTATAGTCCATATGACAAATATTAATAATACAATGACAGTTCATATACTAAGGATAGAAATATATACAATTGATTAGAAATAATACTGTAATGTCGAAGTTAAGTGGAGCTACAGACACGTTTTCGTACCAAGAATTTCATAGCTCAGAGGATAAATGGCAGGACTCATGGATAGCTTGGATGATCGGGTTGGTTGATTTTTTAATTCTTTGCATTAGACTGTGTTGAGCACCTCTTGTTACCTCCGGGAAGCTCGGAACATTGCGGGTGGCAAACATTTGCGAAGCTGAGCATCTCGGGGGTAATTTATGTAAGAGTCTAAAAGACCTGTTGTACAGCAAATTTAGAGTTCTGCCAGAACCTTTTTTATAATTCACCCACAGTTGCTGTCCGTATATATTACTGCAGAAAGTACGAAAGAGAGTGTCTTTAGCTTCACTTTGACAGAATCGAAAGTTCCTTATGGTCATATTCGCTTTAGCACACAGGCTTCGAGATTTTCTTATATCCGAGTTATCACTCAAGGAGCTGGTAATAGTTTGACCCAAATACTTAAACTCTTGTACTTCCTCAATTACTTCACCATTTATTTTAAACCTTATATCAGCTGGCTGATTACAGCTTTTAGGATGAAATTGCATAACCTTAGTTTTTGTAACATTAAAAAGAATATGTTTCTGCGAATACACTTCGCAGACTTTTAGTAGCCGATCCAGACCTTTAACAGAGGGACTTATTAACACCATATCATCGGCATAAACTAAGTTATTTATCTTTGTGTTATCTATACAACATCCCACTGTTGCCTCATTAAGTGAAGCAATTAATCCGTCGATATACACATTAAACAGCATAGGGGAGAGCAAGGAGCCTTGTCTCACCCCGCAAGAGGAGCCAAAACACTCGGATAGTACATTGCCCCACCTAACAGTGAAAGATTGGTGGGAATACCAAAATTTCAATAAATTTAATATGTACATGGAAACCTTCCTGTCTTTTAGTTTTTCAAATAAAATATTGTGGTTCACCCTATCATATGCCTTACTTATATCTAGGAAACAGCTATAAATAGTTGAATTACTGTCAATGTATTTAGATATTGTTTCTTTAAGTACATAGATACACAGGTCAGTTGAGTGGGACCTTTTAAAGCCAAACTGATTAGGAGATGTCCATAGGAAATCATTTAATCGGAGTAACAAGAGTTTTTCTAGTAGTTTCGAGAATCAGGAAGCGACAGCAATAGGCCTGTAATTATTGCTGGACAGAATGTCTCCGTACTTATTTTTGACCAGGGGCAAGATATATACCCTCATGAACTCTGCAGGGATATAGTTATAAGTCAGCATGGCTGATAGGAGCAGTGATATATGCAGACATACTACGTCATTTGCATATTTTAAATGCTCATTCGATAAGTCATCTACCCCTGACGCAAAACCAGTCTTTAACTCTTTAATTAACCTCTTTGCTTCAGAAAATGATATCAAAGTATTTTCCCTTGTCCCTTCCACAATCGTTTCGCTGCAATCTATCTTAAGATTATCCCTACTCACACTGTTAAGAATGTTAGAGTAGTGGTTTTACCACAGCTTTGCAATTTCCTCCTCACAGGCTTTTGATGCTCGAATAGACTTCTTCCTGTTTATATCGCTTTATGGCCGCCTTATACTGACCCCGACTTCTACACACATTCATGTATACTGGTCCTGATCTGGGTCTACCATGAAAGTACCACAAATCATAGGCGTCTTTCGATTCCCTCTTCAAGGGGGCAATAAAATCATTCCATCCAGGAATAACCTTAGTATGATAGTTGTAAGATTTAATCAGGGGGCTTCTATTCTCTGCTGCATCGTAACATTGAACCAATCGACGCGATTATTCTTACCTATTGAGTTCTTGTTAAGTCGTGTTGCGCATAAATTGGTAACGTTAATTAATATTTCTAATGGTCTATGATCAGAAAGAAGGAAATCATGCAGAATATGAACTCTAACAATTCGATCCTTTAGATTATTACTAGTGAGACAATGATCAATCCACCTGGCGGTACCACTCATATCACTAATGTATATAAAATTACCACTGGCTACCCCTAATACATCTACAGGGTGTCCCGTAAGTCTGGACCCATAGGGAAAAATAATAAAATTACAAAATAGTCCAAAAATTTATTTATAATATATATTTTTTTTTTATTATTATTATTTTTATTATTTTTTTATTATGATCTTACTCCGCTGGAGTTTTATTTGTGGGGCCACTTGAAAGCCAAAGTGTACGAGGTCAAACTTCAGAACATTTTCCACCTTAAAGCACGCATTGTGGAGGCGTGTCAAGAAATTTCTGCGACTGTGATTCAGAAAGTGCTGTCGCAGTGGAGATTGCGTCTTCAACTATGTGTGCGACACAACGGCGGACACTTTGAACAGATTATGTAATAAATTTTTGGACTATTTTGTAATTTTATTATTTTTCCCTATGGGTCCAGACTTACGGGACACCCTGTACATCACTTATACTTAAATTTGCCGACTCGCACATGTTACCCAATTCTACAAAGAATTCCGAGTTCACATGTGCGTTAAAGTCCCCCATTATTATACAGTGAGAATATTTGGTAGTTATCTGATAATGACTTAATTTTGTACAGCAAATCAATGTATCCATCTAGATTACTGCCGTTGTTATATGGTAAATAGCAGTTTACAATTAATATGCAATCATTGTTCACTTTTAATTCAATGCCTAACAACTTTACATTATCGCTTGTTAAAATTTTTATATGTTTTGACAAATTTTTCCTTGTTAAGAAAGCAACACCACCAAAAGGCCTACCGTGCATTAATTCATCTGACAAGTCTACTGCTGATGACGCATCCATGTACATAAAGTCATCATGGATGGTAGAGAGGCATTTTAGCTCTTGCTTAGGTAGCTAGTGCTCCTGCAGGAGTATCAAATCTGCACTGTCGCAGATTTTATGGACATCTCCAGTTGAATTCCCCACTGACCTTGCATTATATGAGACTATTTTCAACAAGTTATCCGCCATGACTGATAGAGAATTTATTATTAGTAATATTATTATTATTTTACACAGTACAACTTTCAGGCATTACCGTTAGGGCGCCTATTATTATTATTATTATTATTATTATTATTATTATTATTTTGCCTATTATCAAATCTCCTGGAAAAGTGAATAAACTTCTTAACAATAATACCGTCTGGCCATTGACTCATATTATACGGGTTGAAATGCGCATTTACACCTTTAACCCTTTAACGCCGGAATTGTTTGTAGGGTTAAGTTATGAATACGTGTATTTGAAAGGTTACCAATATGTAGCGGTCGTCCTTTTAGGGTTAATTATTACTTTAAATGAGTTATAATACTGAGATTTCGTGTTTAATTTATTAACTATCAATATACTGTGTTCACCAATGACTTCTTCCATCATGTGCCGAATATCGCTTGCCTCGTTCGAGAGCTGAATTCGCGACACAAAGAGGGTGAGATTCCCCATCGGTGGCCTCGCCGCGGAGACCGGTTGAGGAAACCTTCGGGAAGGGCGCCTGTTAACAGTTACTCACCCGTCGTCCTCCTCCCTCGATCTCCCTGAGGCAGGGTTCGCCTGCCTGGGGGATAGGAGGCCCCTCCCTTACTCTGTGGCTTGGTGAGGGTCTGTTAGCGGTGTTTATAACCTGATGGCCGCGCGTGCCCCTCCTTCTTCGGTGGGATGGGGGGGAACTGCGCTCCGAGCGAGGCGTAATCGAACACCACCTCTGCAGTGGGAGGCAGGGAAGAGGGCAATGATGCCTCGTCTCTCGGCATTGGACCGTCCCTGTTCCTCATTGTGAAATCTGGAGCAGGGGTCCTTTCCTGAACGGGAGGGGGGTTGACCGCTACCCCTGCATGCTGCGTTTCCACCCAACCTTCAGGGGGGAAGTTGGAGGCGGGGATTTCGTTTCCCTTGCTGCCCGACGCGCTTCTTGGAGATCTGGCTTGCTGAACTACTTCCGAGTAACTGGGCTTTGGGAGGAGCGTCTCTTTCAACGCATCTAACTCTGACCGGAATTGTTCTAGCGAAATCGCGTTTTTCTGATTTGACACCACGTGTTGGTGTTTCAGTTCAACTATCGACTTTTGTCCCTCATTATACTGTTTGAGGAGCACCGAGACGTCTACGTTACCCATAGAGATTACCGGAATTCTATTGGAGTTAGTAACGCAAAAGGTAATATTGTTCTCATTATCCCGGAGGGTCGACACTTTAT
>JAJOZX010004273.1:235000-406745 GCA_023014485.1 Bathynomus jamesi
GGTGTCTACAGTCTCCTCCTATGAAGGAAGTATATGTATTTATGAGGAGGACCTTTGCATTACACTGTATATCATATTCACTTGAGAACTAGACTTTTTGAGAGACATATTTATATATCAAAAGGTGCTATGCATTATTATTTTAATGAAACATTTAAAAATATTAATATTCGTCTTTTCACTCGCTCACGCGCGGTTAAAACAGTATAATATATTGAATTGTCATTCAAAACTGACTAAGAAAATATATATCTTATGTTGTGCAAATTTGTTCAAATGTACTTTTTTTAATAAAATATATTTCCTGTTCTGGCTATAATGTACTTTTTTTCATAAAATATGTTTCCTGATTGGGCTATTTTTTCGCTACTCTGCGACTTAACTAGTTTGTTGGTTTTTGCTCTGGCTATTTTTTTTTTTCTAATTGGATTCAGTTTAGTGGTGCTTGTGATAGAATTATGACGTGCCGTTCGTGTGATTTCGACTTTGAGAACTTGATTCGTATTGTGCCCTAGATGAAGACAAAGGATTGGATGTTTTTATCAATTACGGCGTTATTCTCTCATCCTTAACTTGCCCGAAATGTGACAGTGAGTGCCTAATACGAAAAGATCAGAAGATATTTTGGTGAAATAACCAATATTAACCTGTTAGGTCAATTGAATGCCCGGTTAGGTCAATTGAATGCCCGGTTGGGTCGACTGAATGCCCGGTTGGGTCGACTGAATGCCCGGTTGGGTCGATTGTACGCCCTTGATGATTGGTTAGGTTAAGTCGTGATATTTCATTAGTTTAAACGAAAATGACGAGAGCAAACTTTTCTGGTTAATTTTGAGGTTTGTATGAAACTGCAATCCGTTTCGTGTGCAAATTCGTAGTTTTCGAGATGACGATATCTCGAAAACTACGCATTTGCACAGGAAACGGATGGCAGAGTCGTGCAAAACACCTCAAAATTGACCAGAAAAGTTTATTCTCATCATAAAAACAGACTGGGTGTAAAAACAAATAATTACCCCACCTTCAAGTTTTATGATAAGCAACAAAATACTAAATAAATCTTACCCACAAATCCATTTTAGCGGTTGATGTTCGTCACCGAAAGCGTCAAATTATAATTTCAAGATAAAATCCCCCCCCCCACACACACACTTTCGAATCTGTTCGGCGATAGTCTACGAATATACCTGTATGCATTGCGTACCAGATAAATAATATATAGAGCTGGATGCAATCGGTATTTTTAACCCTTAAATACGAGACTGGGATATTTTATATATATATATATATATATATATATATATATATATATATATATATAAACACAACGTACGAGGGGACTGGGAGGGGCGGGTGTCTCCCTAAAACCTTCCCTGGTTTTCCCTTAATATGCATACTAAATTTGGTGCACATTACCCTAGCTGTTTAGGCATGTTTAAACGAACATAGATCATCATTATCCGCTATACATATATATACTAGACTGGTTATATATATATATATATATATATATATATATATATATATATATATATATACACAGTATATATATATATATGATACACATATATATGATACACACAGACCGTGCATAGAACAAGGAACTCTTCTGGGAAAATTAAATCCACTATAGTCCGAATAAGTAATGGTAAATGACAAATACTATAGTTTTTTCTTTTTCATGATGCTAGCCCGACGTGGGCAACGGGTCACTCGCAAAGAGGTCCCAAAAATATAGCTATCCTCACCAGCTATCTGCAAAGCAGATAGGATCCAGCTTTGGGACAGGATCTAGGGTTTAAAGCAGCCTAGCCCAGCTACATTTAGAACTTCAATATAAGCAAAAGACTCGCTGCCTTCACGTCAGATTGAATACATCAAAGAAAAAGGGGTAACTATTATATTTTTAGCCAAAAACCAAAACTTAAACCTCAACTGGCAGAATTGAGCGTCCACTTTTCAAGGCACATAACATGTCCGTTTCATGATGGAAATGAACTCAGAATGGTTCCCTGAGGTTTTTGTCATTTACCATTACTTATTCGGACTACAGTGGATTTAATTTTCTTAGAAGAGTTCCTTGTTCCATGCACGGTCTGTGTGTATCACAAAAAACCTCAGGGAACCATTCTGAGTTCATTCCTATATATATATACAGGGTGTTTGAAAACTTTCTGTACAAATTGTAATGGGGGATAGGCAACACCAAGACAAACCCTTTTCGTCTATAAGTGTATGTCCGCTGACGTCACCATTCGGCGCGAGAGGGCGCCGCTGCAATTGGCTAAAAGGTGAAGTAGGCTAGACTCGCGCTTGCCGCGGGCATTCTTAAATCGGACGTAGTACGCGTAACATGGAGCGCTTCACGACTGCTGAGATGGCTGACATGCATATGGTGTATGGGGCTGCCAATGGAAACGGAAGAGCTGCTGTGAGGTTGTACCGACAGCGCTTCCCAAACAGACGTGTGCCAAACCACCAAACGTTTGCGCATTTGCATCGGCGACTGCGAGAAACTGGAACATTCCATGGCATGACACTGGTCGGGAGAGAAACGTGCGCACTCCTGACATGGAAGAAGAAATCCTACGGCGATTTGAGGACAATCCAAGCGCAAGCACGCGAGGTGTTGCACGTATCCTCGGTGTAAACCACGACCTGGTCTGGAGAGTGTTGCACGAGCAGCAGTTACATCCGTTTCATCGTCAGAGAGTCCAGGCATTACAACCTCGGGATTACCCTCTTCGTGTGGAATTCGCACGCTGGTTTCTGCAGCAGACAGCGGTGCAGCCTAATTTTCCGGCTTATGTGCTGTTCTCAGATGAGGCCTGTTTCACACGTGAGGGTGTGTTTAACATGCACAATTCTCACGTGTGGGCGCACGCAAATCCACATGCTACACGGGTGCATGCTCATCAAGAACAGTTCGCCGTCAATGTTTGGGCGGGTATCGTCCATGGCAAGTTGATTGGGCCGTACCTGCTGCCTGCCCGACTCGACGGGCGGGTTTATCGGATATTTCTTGAAGAAACGTTGCCGGAATTGCTGGAAGATGTTCCCGTGGCTATTCGTAGACGAATGTGGTTTCAACACGACGGGGCCCCAGCACACTCCAGCAACGATGTGCGGGATTATCTGAACGCCACTTTTGGGGACCGATGGATAGGCCGGGGTGGGCCCGTAGCCTGGCCACCGAGATCGCCCGATTTAACATGCCTCGATTTCTTCCTGTGGGGACACATGAAGAACCTCGTGTACGAGACTCCCATTTACTCAGAAGACCTCGTAGCAAGAACCGCTGTCGCCGCTGGAACTGTTCCCGAAATGCCGGGAATCTTTCGACGTGTACGTCGGTCAATGCTTCGACGCTGTCGGGCATGCATTGATGCTACCGGTCGCAATTTTCAGCACCTTCTTTAAATAAACATGTTACGCGTACTACGTCCGATTTAAGAATGCCCGCGGCAAGCGCGAGTCTAGCCCACTTCACCTTTTAGCCAATTGCAGCGGCGCCCTCTCGCGCCGAATGGTGACGTCAGCGGACATACACTTATAGACGAAAAGGGTTTGTCTTGGTGTTGCCTATCCCCATTACAATTTGTACAGAAAGTTTTCAAACACCCTGTATATATATATATATATATATATATATATATATATATATATATATATATATATTACCAGTCTAGTATGTACAATTGTACATACACATACATATGTATACACAGACATACATACATACATACATACATACATACAGTCTAGTATTTGAGGGTTAAACTTCAGTTACAGAATACAAAGGGATTTTTTCTCCTCTGTAAATAGCCTTCTTTCTACGCCACAACACTCGAGCAATTCACAAACACTTCACAACACTCATTCACAAACACATTCGTTAAATTAATATTTTCAGAATAATATATCCATCCAACAAACCGCCAGATTTAACTGTTCTAGAAAGCAACTACGGACTTGTCCAAAGACAATCTGAGGAATAGGAAAGGGGATGCAGCGACGAGACAGCTGCACGTAATGCATTTGACTCGACCCAGTTCCCCCTTCAAAGGGGACATATTTTTCCTGATTGGTGGCGCACCCTCTCGTCTCAATGACCCATCGTGGTTGTAGGACGTTAAACGGATCAAACAACCGACCAATCAGTGCTGTGTACAGCTGTTGTTGTTGTTGTTTTAGTACAGGGGTCTTGTTCGACCCTGTATGGAGTACGCTTCTCGTGTGTGGGGTGGCTCAACCCATACAGCTCTACTTGATCGGGTGGAATCAAAGTCTTATCAATTCTTCGCCCTTACTGACTGTCTTCAATCCCTCTCTCTTCGCCGCAACGTTGCCTCACTCTCTCTCTTTACTATCGCTATTATAACGGACACTGCTCTTCTGAACTCTCTAACTACATGCCTCCTCCTTTAATGAGAACATGCAGTACCAGACTTTCGACACATTCTCATTCCTTTGCTGTCCAACTCTCCAACGCAAAGGTTAATCGGTATTTTCAATCTTTCATCTACTCAACCTGTCAACTCTGGAACAATGTTCCTCAATCCATTTTTCTCCCTGTTTATGATCTCCAGTCTTTCGAACGCAGTGTGTCCAGTCATCCCGTAAACTCTGGACCTTGATTTTGGCTCTCTTCTTCCTCTATGGTTGGAGGGGCGGGGGAGCGTTTTCATAAAAAAAAAAATAGGGGTCACAAAATTGATCCCTTCAATAAAACTGCAGAACTACCACGAATATCAGAACACTTAAATCTGTTTACCTTAGAGTTTATGAGGTTGCACAGTTAGCTTATTCAAGTTTTCAAGATGATCAATGGAATAGACAGGGTAAACTACAGGAAATTGTCCTCATTTAATACCACTTCGACAAGAACTAAAGGTTTCAAATTGGAACTTAAAACATTTAGTACCTCCATCTGTGGTAATTTCTTCTATGAAATAGTTAATATCTGGAACCAACTTCCTCGGAGGTTGTTTCAAGCCAAAATGTAAATAGGCTTGAAAATAGTCTGGACAAAGTTCTGAATACATTCAATGTTTAAGACTACCCTCACATATAATATAATTTAAAAATCGATTAACTAAGTACTTTGAAAATAGTATTAAAACTTAACCCTGGCGGAATGTGTTTAAACATTTACTCCACTTAGTCCTCCCCCCACTTTAGAGAGACGTCTCTGGTTGATTGTACCCCACATAGCATGATCAAGCATCAAGCAACTTGTTTTATCACTTGCCCCATAAACACCTTTACGTGAGAGACTCTTGAATTCACGGTAGCAACAATGGGTGATCACCCACGAAATACTCACTCCATAAGGGGAATTTCCGGAGAATTTCCTCGCCGGAAAGAGATTTTCTCTACTCTCGTGGTGGCACAACACCGCGAAGTATGGATGACTCAATATATCACTTGCTGCATAAATACCTTTCACGGCGGGAGACCTAAGTTCAAACGGCGACATTCAAAGAGTTGGTGGGCATACACACATGACAGATATCCATTTACAGAAAACACGCCCACACACTTGTCTGCCTTGTTAATGCGTCTAAGAACAGAGTAGAAAAATATTTTGTACAAAAACACAATGTCATAACGAACAAAAAAAAATGCATGATATATACTAGGTGAGGTAGAGTTGTGTTTCTGCCGTCACAATTTCCTCTTTTCTCCTTTCTCTTGGGTGGCTGGATGCACGTGACGGGTGAGAGCATGGTGTAGAAAATCTGATTTTTATTCTTAATTCATGTTTCGTTTCCACTCCTTTTCTATAGAAGCATTTCATTACTTTGCCGGCGTGATGGTTTTGCGCGTACATGGGTGTAGACATGGAGAGTTTAACCTTTATTTCTCCCTTAATCCTTTTGGGGCTAACCTGAAGTGGATCATGTGGTCTTTGTTGAACCGATACCTCAGTAAATAGAGCTGTAAATATTTTGTATAAAATGAAAATCACATGTTCGAAGTTTTTGTGACGATACCAAGTGGTTGATGTGCGATCGGTACGAATATATTTTTGGTTAGTTTATACAGTGGTGCTATCAAGTGCTACGATCTGTGTGTGTGTAGCGTAATTGTAGAGGTGCTTATATATTCTCATCTTTCCTGTAAAATTTCCTTCGCTTCCAAGGTCAAGGTAATTTTTCAACCTTTTTCTGTACCCGCCTCTGGCAAGGAAGGTGGGGATAGAGCCTTATATTTTTTTATCTGTTTTCTAATACTGCTAGAATATTCAAAAATGAAGATTAATAACAGGACCTCCCCGAGTAGACCGAAAGGTCTCTCTCTCTCTCTCTCTCTCTCTCTCTCTCTCTCTCTCTCTCTCTCTCCCCCGGTATAGAATGTTTCACAAAGACTGCACCCGTGGGGATGGGGGAGGGGTACTAATATACGTGAGGGACACGTTGAGTCCGGTTGACTGCCAGTTCCGATCGGAAAGGGAGCTGCTTGGCGTCGATCTGAACGTGGGAGGGACGAACTATAGGTTAATCTTGGTGTACAGACCTCCGCATCTCCTCCTCGAGGAGGATACAGCCCTGTGCACCGAACTTCGTAGCCTGCTAGGGGATAGGGTGTGTGTACTTTTAGGAGACTTCAGCTGTCGTGGCATAAAGTGGGGAGACAGGGCTGCTGATGCTGAAGGGAGGAGGCTAGTTGACTTTGCTGATGAGAACTTCCTCATTCAGTGGGTCAATGAGCCTACACGAGGCGAAAGCGTTCTAGACTTAGTATTCACGACCGAAGACAACCTCGTCACTGGTCTCACCGTTGACGAATCGTTGGGCGGGATTGATCACGGTCTGATTAGGTTCCGTGTGCGCGTCCCTCGGGCGAAACGTAGTAACTCGAGAGGCAGTAAGCTCGATCTATGGCGGGCGGATTTTGTTATCCTCCGGGATAGCGTAGGTGAGATGGGGTTAGAGCTCGGCGGCGATGTTGAGGGAGTGTGGAGTGCATTCCGGGACGAGTTTATGGTGCTGAAGTCTGCTGCCATACCCTCAAAACAGGTCACCCCTGCTTCAACGCAGCCTAAGTGGTTCAGTCGTAACATCGCTTCGGCTATCCGAAATAGGAAAGTAGCGTATGGGAGGGCGAAGGCCAATCGTTCCCATGAGAACACTGAAGCGTATGTCCGCTTGTGTAGGGAAGTGAAGGCGAAGATTAGGCTAGCGAAACGTAACGAAGAACTACGCGGACATCGCTAATGTGCTTAATGAGTACTTTGCGGGAGTATTCACCAGAGAGGACACCCGCTTGATCCCAGAGCCAGGCGTGAGGCACGAAGGTGCTGGCCTGGATAGTGTTCGATGTACCACGCGACAGTCGTTGCCGATAGAATAGACAAACTGAGCGCGTTTAAGGCTCCTGGACCAGACCAGTTTCTCCCCAGAGTGTTGCGGGAGGTGCGCGACCAGGTGGCTCCTCACCTGGTTACAGTCTTCAACAAATCGTTGGAGACTGGCCAGGTGCCTGGTGACTGGAGGGAAGCCAACGTGACCCCTATCTTTAAGAAAGGGGATCACGAAAGTCCAGGGAACTATCGTCCCATTAGTCTCTTCAGTTGTAGGTAAATTATTAGAGGGGATAATAGCGGATAGGATCGTTGACCATTTGGATTCCTACAAGCTGCTTGGGGACTCCCAACATGGGTTTAGACGGCATAGGTCGTGTCTCACCAACTTGCTCGAGTTTTTCCACGTCATGTTGAGTGAGTATGATAAGAGTAGGGCGATTGATATACTTTATCTCGACTTTCTGAAAGCCTTTGATAAGGAACCTCACTGCCGGCTAATGGCCAAAGTGCGCGCGCTGGGTATCGGTGGGGAAGTAGGTAGGTGGATTGAAACTGGTTGAAGAATAGGCAGCAGAGGGTTGTAATTAAAGGAGCTACTTCGGGTTCGGCCTTGGTCACTAGCGGGGTTCCTCAGGGTTCCGTTTTGGGGCCACTGTTGTTTATCATTTACATAAATGATATCGACACTGGCATCGTCAGTCGGATCGCCAAATTCGCTGATGACACAAAGCTTTGGGCCAATGTTGGGACGCCCGAGGCGATAGAGCAACTGCGTGCAGACCTACGTAGGATAGGAGAGTGGTCCGAAAAATGGCAAATGCCGTTTAACTTGGGTAAGTGCAAGGTGATGCACATTGGCTACGCCACTCCCAAGTCCGACTACTCCATGTTGGGGAGTAATATCGAGGCGACTGATTTGGAAAAGGACTTAGGTGTGCTAATTAGCAGCGACCTTAAGTTTACCAAACAGTGCGTAGAGGTGGAAAAAAAAGCCCAGAAGTTGTTGGGTTATATCAGGAGGCAATTTAGATTTCGGAACAAGGAGATTGTGCTCTCGCTGTACAATTCTCTGGTTCGGCCGCACCTGGAGTATGCTGTGCAGTTCTGGTCGCCGACCCTCAGGAAGGATATTGACAGGCTGGAGCGAGTCCAGGCGAGGGCCACAAAGTTAATCCCTTCTGTTAGGCATATGGGCTACAATCGACGCTTACGCGCTCTGAATTTGTTTTCGCTGGAAACTCGGAGGCTGCGTGGTCAACTGCTCGAGGTTTTCAAGTTCTTACGCGGGTTCAACAATGTCGATTTTAGAAGGATGTTTAGTTTAAATGATAACCCAACTCAACAATGGTTGGAAGTTGGATTTGAAACGGTTTAGGACTAGTGTGTGTGGGAATTACTTTACCTATAAGATCTGTGACACGTGGAACAGGTTACCTTCAGAAGTTGTGAACAGTTCCTCTGTGGCTCTGTTCAAGAAAAGGTTAAACCAAATGTTGCACACTATTTGAGGGTGTAGAAAATTTTCCGTGGCACCCGTTGCCATTGGTACCTCCTCGGTATGGGCCGCAAGGCCTTTTGAGGTACTTCTTTTCCTTGTAACTCTGCTGATGAATTAAAACATTTGCAAAGTCGACAATTTTTCCTCATTTACCAATTTCCTCTCATCCCTGAATAATGATTGGAGTTCCAGAGGAATCCGTACGAAATCACGGCATCACGGCACTCAAATTCATGCCACTCAAAATCACGGCATTCGGAATCCTGTCGCTCAAAATCCCTACAAGTTAGGTCAGGTTAAATTAGATATGTTATTGAAAGTTTCCGTAACTTTTCCTGATTTTTAACGTCGAAATTTCGCACCGGAGCCTGAAGCGAAAGGAAGTCAGATGGGTTAAGTTAATTTTCCCTCCGGAAAGAATGAAACACATTGAAATAAATTACTTTTAACCTTTAAAAAAAGGAAATATTAATGCATAAAGAACACACTATCATTTCTCCAGTTACGTCTTAATACTGTTCAACAACTGTATGTTAAGAGAATATTCTTAATAAATAATTATGAAAAGTTGAATTATTAATTATTTTTATTATTAAGGAATAAATCGACAGTAAAAAAAAGGTTTTGTTTGAAGCACGAGCTTTCTGCACGTACTTTGGTGTTTATCAGATGTAAGTGAAACGCATGATGAAGACTTTAGTTTAGGTATAAACTATAATAAATCTGTTTTTTAGTCTGGTTTTATTTCCCGAGTACTGAACCGTTCTGAAGACACGGTTATACCCAGATAATGAGTTTAATTAAAACTGAAAAAGTTTTCGGGAACGTTTTTTTTGTAACCCAAAGACAAACAAATTTAAATTGTCATCCGTTCGTCACGACCATGATTTCGTTTAATTGCTTTCATACGGTATTAAAACCGCGACCCACTAAAATGTAAATCAGCTGATTTATTATTAATTTGCTTACATACAAAGCATTTTAGACTAGGTCGTATGGATATGATTTAGGATGCCATGTAAAGTAGACACGTATCAAAATTATTCACCAGACACGGGTTTATTTTGTGATCTAGGTTTGATTCGTTGAATTTAGTTTTTGAAAACTAATATTTAATGTAATTTACTGCCTGCTAACATAATAGCCCTGTGAGTTATGTACGTTTTAGGCCTAAGTAACACATTCTACTTCTTAGACCCTATTTACTTAGCTCTGCCAATAGCTAGTTAGTCCTATTTTTATTATATCATTGAAGATAAAGAAAATAATCTAATCTGGCGTTTGTGAGGTTATAATTAAACTAAATTCAGTCACGAGCCCTTTTATTACTCATAAAACTTTGCTGAAGCCAAAGGCTATATTTCACGAGGGTTGAAATTGAACTTTAATAATTATTAATCTTTAGTGTAACGGGTGAATTAGCCTAGTTAATTATCTTCGACTTAAGGATTATTACATTCTTAAAATAAAATCTTAAACTCACTTACGTTATTTTTGAATTCACAATTTGTTTTACCTTTAACTATTTAAAGGTAAACTGAGTTTTGCTCGTTTTCGTTTACAAACATGAGTGATGACGTTTTTTAAGTGATCAGAAAACAAACATCCTTTTCAGAATCTGATCGCTTTGTTACTCGCAATCAAGATTACTTTGACGCGGTATCGTTGACGAATGGTTGATCGCGATTAAAAGCAATCATGATTGAAGTGTCACTGACGAACGGATGACGATTGTAATACAGTTAGAAAAGATTTATGAGCGATTTATTGGCTGAATGAAGCCTAATTTACGGTAAAAAGCGCGGCTGAAGCATTACGTGCGAGACAGTTTTCATCATTGATAACACTGAGTTTTCTCGGTTATCGGCAAACAAACCTCTTCAGCTAATCACCTATTTCTAAGCGAAAAGCTACAACCTACCCCACTAACCCCCATGTTAATGCTTGCTGCTGGGTCTGCAGAGACAGTTCGGTTTAAGAATTTTGTCCAGAAATTTACGCTGTTCACGGGATTAGAACCTTGGACCCTCGGGTCACGATTGTACGAGCTTTACCACTGAGCCAAGAAGATCAGCATTGATCTAATTTTTCTTAAAAAACCCACTTGTTAACAGGATAACAAAAAACTAACTTACAACATACGAATGTGTGTGTGTGTGTGTGTGTGTGTGTGTGGAAGCTCATTACAAGAGAAAATTTGTATAATTCAGGTTCATTTAATTAACTGATTTGTAGAGAACTCAAATTCATGATATTTGGAAGTAAATAAATAAATAAATAAATATTTTTTACTCCTCAAAAGAAATGCCTCAACTTTAAGTACAATTTCACTCTTATATTCTTCCAAACCTCCCTAACTCCCTCCCTCCCCCCACCCCATATCCAAAGAGGTTGCGCCACCAACACACTTGTTTCTCTCGAAAATTAGATGTCTCGCGCCTAAAACGAGAAGAAGCACAACAATATAACTGTTGAAAAAACTTTAGAACCATGGGCTGGGGATTTACACACACATATATATATATATATGAGAGAGAGAGAGAGAGAGAGAGAGAGAGATTCTACATGGAACTTAGAGCAAAATATGTAAATTTTCTTTCGTACATGATGTTGGTTTCCTAGTCGTTATCGCTTTTTGTTGTTTTTCTTGTCGGGAGTCTCTCTTAGTAACAAGGAAAAAGGGGCTAATAAAACTAGAGCAAAATTATCGCCATTCCCAAAGTTATTTCATCGAATTCAAAGGATCTTCGCAACCCTTTTCAAAGGATGCAGATTAGCTCTTATGGCTTGTTTCAATTGATTCCTCATCATTCACTTCCTCCTCTATCAAGGACTTGTTTATAATAACGGATATTATAATTATATATATATATATATATATATATATATATATATATATATAAAATGGTGCTAAATATTATAGTTAATTGCTTATTTTCCACAATATTAATATATGTTGACTATATATATATTAGGGCGGCTCGTTTTTACACTTTTTTCGATATTTGATTGGGGGTAGTGCGGAAAAGTTGCGATTTGGAGAGAAAATAAAGTGTGTAAAATTTTTTTGATCTACGTCAATACCTTCCGGTGGCGGCGAGTCCTTAAAAATCGAAAAATATGCCTAAATTCCTAATTATATTTGTGAGTATTTTTGAACGGGGTAGATTGGAAAATGGTTTTAAAGACTTACAAAATAAACAATAAAAATTTCAGCACAATCTGTTAATAACTTCCGGTGGCGTCTTAGCCGTTAAAATATCCAAAATATTGATTTAAAGCAATTTTTAACAAGATGTTATACAAATGTTAATTCCGGTATATTTCTGTGCAAACAACCCTGAGAACACTATTATAGGCTTGAATAAATTAATAGCAGTCATTGAACAATGAACATTATATAAAATTATATAAAAAAATTTGTGTTTTTAGGCATATTTTTCGATTGTTAAGGACTCGCCGCCACCGGAAGGTATTGACGTAGATCAAAAAAATTTTACACACTTTATTTTCTCTCCAAATCGCAACTTTTCCGCACTACCCCCAATCAAATATCGGAAAAAGTGTAAAAACGAGCCGCCCTAATGTACAGATATATAATTTGTTTAATTTATTAGTTGTATTGTCTAGAATTACCGAACTGCATATACATATATATATATATATATATATATATACAGGGTGTCCCATAAGTCCGGTCTCATAGGAAAAAGTATTTTAAATTAAATTTACAAAAGTAATACATTTACAAGTAAAACAAATGTTCAAATTGATGTCTTGTTTTGGGACTTTATTTTTTGTTGCAGGTAGAATAACACGCAATGGCTAATATGAAAGTGAGTTACACTCGTGAGGAAAAGGTGGAGGCCTGATGTCAAACTTGTTCAGTTTTTTGCAAAAGTTAAAAAAGGATGACGTATTATTAAAACTAATATAGCAAATAATAATTACACCAAATATTTCTGACGAAGTTCACAAATCTTGACAAGTGTTACTAAATTCATCTGTACTCAAAATACATCAATGATGTTATATGTAATTTCAGTTACTCCCTCTGTCATTCCAAAAAAATTGAAGGTGTTTCAGTTCTTTTGGCCATAACTATTATATATACAGTATATATGTGTGTGTGTGTGTGTGTGTGTGTGCGCCTCGGTGGTGTAGTGGTTAGCGTCGCTGACTACGAATCCATCGTCCCCGGGTTCGAGACTCGACGGCAGCCGGCGCGCAGCGAAACCCAGCTGTTTATCCTTCCACACGATAAAGAAAGTGGTTGGTAGATAAATGGGTACCTAGGTGGCCTAGTGGTTAAGACGCTGGGCTGCTGGTGGGGTGTGGTTCGGATTCCATGTTAAACTGTACGTCTAAGGTGGAGTGAAAAGCTTGACCTTCGTCAGAATGAACAATTCGGGCGGAAGCTAACCAAAGGTTATATATATATATATATATGGTGTAGTGGTTAGCGTCGCTGACTACGAATCCATCGGCCCCAGGATCGAGACCTGGTGACGGCAGGCGGCGCGCAGCAAAACCCAGCTGTTCATCCTTCCACACAATAAAAAAATTGGTTGTAGATCAATGGGTACTCTGGGTAGCCTAGTGGTTAAGACGTTGGGTTGCTAGTGGGGCATGGCTCGGATTCCACGTTAAACTGTAGGTCTAAGGTGGAGTGACAAGCTTGACCTTCGTCAGAATGAACAATTCGAGCGGAAGCAAAACCAAGTTAACAAATATATATATATATACACATATATATATACATTTTAACTGCAAACACGCAGTATAATTAACGTAAAGAACGACGCTTGTATAGGAGAATATTCCGCGCAAGATGAGGAGAGAGAACGAAACAAATGAAAAAATGAGGTAACCACCCGGGAATCGAACCTGGGATCTTCCGATTGCCGGTCAGATATGATACCCATTACACCATGGGCCTCACTCGAACAAATGCCATAATTCTCCTACATTGCGCGGAATATTCTCCTATACAAGCGTCGTTCTTTACGTTAATTATACTGCGTGTTTGCAGTTAAAATGTATATAATGTACGGCATGAGGGAGGTGCCCCCTTGGGGCATTGGTTTCTGCGCGTATGTAGGAGAATTACGGCATTTGTTCGAGTGAGGCCCATGGTGTAATGGTTATCATATCTGACCGGCTATCGGAAGATCCCGGGTTCGATTCCCGGGTGGTTACCTCATTTTTTCATTTGTTTCGTTCTCTCTCCTCATCTTGCGCGGAATATTCTCCTATACAAGCGTCGTTCTTTACGTTAATTATACTGCGTGTTTGCAGTTAAAATGTATATAATGTACGGCATGAGGGATGTGCCCCCTTGGAGCATTGGTTTCTGCGCGTATGTAGGAGAATTACGGCATTTGTTCGAGTGAGGCCCATGGTGTAATGGTTATCATATCTGACCGGCAATCGGAAGATCCCGGGTTCGATTCCCGGGTGGTTACCTCATTTTTTTTCATTTGTTTCGTTCTCTCTCCTCATCTTGCGTGGAATATTCTCCTATACAAGCGTCGTTCTGTACATATATATATATATATATATCTTATGAACCTTATGTTGTTTCGTGCGTTGGTTTCTCTTCACACGGAGGTCAAGCTGGTGGCCCCGCCTCTAGGTCTGGCTTGGTGGAGGAGCGAGTTGCTTTCTTCCGCTCTCCACTGTACATAGCCAGGCACGCCCGGCTGATCTGGTACCGTCCTGAGCCAGGCATCCAGTCTTCTCTTGAAGACTTCAACTTTGACCCCCGTTACGTTTCTGAGGTCCTTTGGAAGCTGGTTGAAAAGTCTTGGCCCCCTGACAACGAAGCTATTTTCCTTCAGAGTTGAGGAGGTCCCTTGTCGGGCCTTTAATTTGGGAACACTACACATTCTGCCTTTCCTATTTTCCAGTGTTGTTTGAATGGTAATTAGGTTTAGTTTTAGGTTTGGTACCAGTTTTTCGATCATTTTTCCATATGTAGATTATGGTGTACCTCTCTCTTCTTCTTTCCAGGAAGTACAGATTTAGTTTACGTAGTCTTTCCCAGTAGTTGAGTTCTTTGCAGCCATCAATCTTGGCTGTGAAATGCCTTTGCGTTTCTTCTAGTTTATTAGTTTCTTCCTTTTTATATGGGGACGTCAAAACTGAGCAGTATTCAAGTTTTGGTATAATCAGTGTTTTTAGCAGGGGAATCATTACTGTCTTGTCCCTTCTCTTGAACGTTCTTAGTACCTGTCCGGCGACTCTTTTTGCTTTATTTATCGCTATCTGATTTTGTGTTTCGAATTTCGCATCATCCGTCATTATTATCCCGAGATCGATCGCTTTCGTGCTTCTCTGAATTTCCTGTCTATCTGGAGCATAATATGCAGTCTGTTTAAGTTCTTCTTTTCTACCATATCTCAGGAGCTGAAATTTCTCGGTGTTAAATGACATGTTGTTGTCTTCTGACCATTTGTATATTTTGTTCGTGTCCCTCTGCAAGGCCTCCACGTCATGTACATCGCTGATTTTTCTGTTGATCTTTGTATCGTCTGCAAAGGATGTTACTATACTGTTGCTGTTTACTCCGCTGTCTATGTCTGTTAGCATGATAATGAACAGGAGTGGGGCCAGTACTGTCCCTTGTAGTACTGAGCCGCGTACTTCCGATTCTGATGATGATATACCTTGAATTTTGACGACCTGCAGACGTTCTCTGAGGAAGTTGTAGATCGATTTTCCCACTTTGCTTGTTATTCCCATATATTTCATTTTATGTGCTATTATACCATGTTCACATTTGTCGAAAGCTTTAGCAAAATTTGTGTATATAACATCGTAGTTGTCATTGCCTTCCAATGCATCTAGGATAGTGTTGTAGTGTTCTATTAGTTGTGATAGGCATGATCTACCTGATCGGAATCCATGCTGATTTTCGTTGAATCTTTCCCGTGTCTCCAGGAAATCATAAATTTTCTCTCTAACTATTCTTTCAAATACTTTGGTGAGGTGGGACGTCAATGACACTGGTCTATAGTTCTTTGCTTGAGATCTGTCCCCTCCTTTATATATATAGGGACAATGTTTGCTCTTTTCAAGATGCTCGGTATTTCCCCAGTGTCTAGGATCTTCTCCATATCCAGTATAAAGGTGTAGGTATTTCATTTTTACAGTTTTTAATCAATAATGCGTTCCAATTGTCCGGACCTGCAGCTGAATGTGGTTTCATTTGTCCTATAGCTCTCGCTACATCTTCTGGTGTT
This sequence comes from Bathynomus jamesi, assembly GCA_023014485.1. Taxonomy (NCBI): domain Eukaryota; kingdom Metazoa; phylum Arthropoda; class Malacostraca; order Isopoda; family Cirolanidae; genus Bathynomus; species Bathynomus jamesi. Next base: position 251,052 of record JAJOZX010004273.1, read on the forward strand.
ATATATATATATATATATATAATATGTTACGGTCAGTGTCTAAAATCAGGCAATTTGTAAATTGACTGAAATTTTAGGCAATGTGTCAAATTGATGATACAAAACCTAACCTAACCTAACCTTTCTGGTAATGCTGCATATGCATGCCTACTGGTATTTCCCAATATGCTACCTAAAAATTCATTAGGTTAGGTTAGGTTTTGTGTGTATCATCAATTTGACACATTGCCTAAAATTTCAGTTATTTTACAAATTGCCTGATTTTAGACAGTGACTGTAACACACATATATGACGGCACAAACAAGAATAAACAAATCATTCTACATTTACTGTTTATATTAATAATTTAAGTCAAACTGCAACTGATGTCGAATTTCGACTGTAATAACTAAATGTGACAAATGGAAAGCAAAGTTTACTCACTAATTAAAGAGGGAGCGGTAATCGAGCCATGGCAAATCGTTCCCAATAATTCCTCCTTTTGCTTCTCGTGTTTTGGCAGTTTTTTAACACACACGTAGAAAGTTTGTCCGGACGATGTTTTAAGAGAAAATTACTCGGTTACAACCACAAAATACTTTCTTCTCAACCAGTCCAAATTGCTAATGTAGTTAGTGTTTAAACTTGTTACCAGGATAATAAACATGGTTTGTTAAATTATACCATGGTTGAATTAATTAACCATCTGGATTTGTTGGCAGATTAACAGTTAACTGTATTGGTTGCTGTGGCTATGTATTTTTTCTGTATGTATACATTTGTTAGGCATAATTATTACTAAAATTCCAGTCCGGGTTAATGATATCTGATGGGAGTTGACATAAAATCGACAAGTTATTGTCGGCTAGATTAAGTTAGCTTAACAATGGTTACGTTATGCTAAGTTAGGTGAGGTTAAGTTAGTTTTTAGAGTATCGATGTTACGCTTTGTCGACCAAATAGGTGTAGTCCCTGACGATCCATTCAACAAAAGCGTGTGTATGTTATAGGTATGCTGGAGAACTAAAGGCTTGTATTGCTATAAATCCGCAAAACATCTGTTTTATGACAGCAGCCTGAATCAGGTATGTAATAAGCTTTACAAGACACTTTTATGGGAGTCAGTATAATTCGATATTAGACTCTGGGGGAGAAATATACCTTCAGAGCTGATGTTAAGTACATGATACAACTAAAATCATTTGAGATCCCCTTAGAAAGAAAGGTAATCATAATTTGAAAATGAGTTCTACGGAAAACTCCATTACAAAAACGAATTTTATACGTAACTCGTATTAAGTAAAAAGTCGTGTTTCAGAAACAGAATTTTTAATTTAACAGCGCGTGACGGGTTTTTGATCTTGGGTGTGTTGTGTAATTTGAACATCTGTACGTGATTTATGTCTTTTCATTAAATTCAATAAATTTCTTACAAAAATTTGATACGCGCACATTGAATTATACACGAGAGAGCAATTTTGTCGGATTTTAATTTCTTTGATCTTCCATCGATACGCGTTTATTTTATTATTTTAGACACTATATGCCACTGGTATGTACTAAAATGTTATATTTTAGGGCTACTCTAGCTCTGTATTTTTAAATTAAAAATAATTAAGTTTATCCTCTTGAACCGTTTTCTAAAAATTAAGAAAAAATATAAAAGTATATGAAATTTATATAAAAAAAAGTATCTTATTTGGAAATTGATTAATGTTTAGAGTAAAGAGTGAATTAAAACAAAATATTGTCGTAATGTAGATAATAAGATGTAATAAACTCAAAATTGTGAGCATAAATTAGGTAAATTTATTAAATTTATCAAAGATTAACTGTTTAAGCGATTTTCAAATAAATTTTCTTTCAAAGTTTTGAAAATAAACACAATTCCTAATTTCACGTCCTCGACCAAAAATTGACAGGAGTTTGGCTAAAGAATAATTAGATATTTATTTCGTGTCAGTTTTCATTTGGATCCTGTTTAAAGGTATGAATTCTGATGGGAAATTGTAATCTGAAATTAAAAGTACGTAAATTAGATTTTATAAAACCAAAACCGTTTAGTGAGGATGCGTGATTCGAGACTTTTCATTTCGATTCGATTCGGCCACTTAATTTCGATTCTTGATTCGATTTTAGATTCTTTTTGTTTCATCAATAAAACTCTTAAACCTTTTTCTGAACCTTCAAAAAGACTGACAGTTTCATTCCTCTCGAACTGGGATAGACAGAAAATGGGCCCAGATTGGTAATAAACTATTTTTTAATGAAAGTATAGCATATTTAATTCACAACATATAAGAAATAACTATTTATTTAAGGAAAGTATAACACCATACCTGCCAGACAGTTTAAACTAAGTCGGAACAGGCCGAATCGAAATTCTCGATTCATTGCGCGCTGATTCGGGGGGTTTCGGTTCTTTTGCCGAATCGACCCGAATCAAGTTTTTCAATTCCCGGCACACCCTTACCGTTCAGACAGGACGTCAATAAAATTGATTTTTTAGAATGAATAATTTTATATGCTACTGCCATACTACCTGTTCTAAGATGGCAGCCACGGTCAGAAACTAACATTGTGACTCCAGTAAAATGATTCGCGTGACTCAACTTCTCAAACGAGACAAGAACGGTTGCGAAATTATTAATATACATTTTGTCCAAAATATTGGACGCCACGTCTGAAGGGGTTAAATACCTAAAACGTAATATAATGTAAGTGTTTGGGGTCTGTTTACCCTGCTTCGTAGCCTCTTAAGGCAGGGGTTCTGAAACGGGATAATTATCCCCAAGGGGTAATTTGGGTATTTCCTGGGGTAATGGAGCAATTCTTAATATGGTAAAAATACAACTTGTAGCTAAAAAACAGTTGCACCCATCATATTAAAGGTAATTTCAGTTATTTTCAGTAATTAATTTTTCCACTTTCTTTACAACTTCGGCATTGCAAGTTTGTGTGGGTAATGAGATTAGTTGAGATCAGGAAAAGGGGTAACGGGGTCAAAAAGTTTAAGAACCACTGCTCTAAGGTCATATGATGGGAGGGACCTACGGCTTTACGTGGAATCCGAACGACGGTTCGCTACATTATCTGGACACGAGGAACGGTCCCTCGTACAACTACCACCCAGACCCGACGTCGCTTAGCTCTACTCATCTAACAGTAATCAGTGTTACGACGTCGCCCGCGTAAAACTTGATATTTTGCAGTTAGAAGTATCGTAAATAGAAGCTGCGGAATATATTACTAATTAAAGTATAGAAATGTGTAGAATAAATAGGATTAAAATTAAAAATAACGTATTAATGCAATGCAATATTGTAATTATCTTGTTTTGTATAATAATAATTGTAAATTGAATTTCAAAATTTTAAAGTGATTTGATGGCACGATATACGACGAGTGATAAGCAGTTAAATTCTTTGTTATAGGCACTGTTTTCTGCGCTTTGCAGTCGCCTCGTGTGAATATTTCATTTATTCTAAATACGAATCCGAAGTTGTTGTTTTTTTTAGGCTATTTCTAATGTCCTTTCACAGTCACCCTGATCGCGAGATTAGCGACTTCGTTTGGGAGACAATCGGGCTTCCTGGGACTGGGTACCGATCTTCCCAAATACGGGAGTTGGCGAGTTGCGATCGTTACAGTTCCGTCAGATAATAATTGGGTCGGTTGGCTACATTAGTTACGACCTTCCGCATCTCCCGCGCCAGCAATTAGAGTTGGCTGAGAACGAAAGTTACGAACTCCTTTGTCCTTTCGTCAGTAGCTAAGAAAGATCCAAGCGAGGTCTAGGCAGTTAAAATGTTTATATTATTATTATTATTAATTTAGTTCTTCAAACGGTTTTTATATATTATTATTGAGGTGTCATTTCGGATTCCTAATTTATTATTCACTTGAATTTAAATGACCAATAGAGGAATGTAATGATGGGAGCTGTTTAGCCTTCTTTGCGACTTCTTAGGTTATATGACGCGGACGACCTACGGCTTTGCGTGGTATCCAAACCACGGGTCGGTACATAATTTGGACGCGGAGGACGGTCTCCCATTCAACTACGCTTCAGAATCAGTGTCGCTTAAACTTCGCTGATCGACAGAAAGCGGTGTTATGACAATGGCCGCAATGTAGTCTAAATAGAGGAATCTGGTTAAAATTCAGTTTGCTTCGGTGGAAGTAAATTGTTCCCCTTGGCCTGAAAAAAAGTATATTTTTCCGTGATACAGTAAACTTAATATTCATTTAATTTCTATTTAATTTCTATTTAATTTCTATTTATTAACGCTCAGACTCCTTAACCCAAATTTAACTTATGTTAATTTTTTGCTCTCTCTCTCTCTCTCTCTCTCTCTCTATAGAATATGAATATCTAAAAATGAGTCACTCAACCTTTAATAATTTGATAATGAAACTCGGTAATGTCTTTTGTTTACAGCTGCAACAAGAAGAGCTACTGCATTAGCGCTCTCCATACCAAATTCATGTGCACGTGAATAACGAATAGATTTAATTTTCTTTTTTTTTATTTCACTCTCTTACACGCTTCTCTTGTCTCTTTGTGTGCGTGTGCGCGCGCGCGCGCGGGCAGGTTGTTTTACAGCAGGACAAAAGGTGTAGGGGAGGGGTTGAGACTAAGGCTAGGGCAGTGGCTCAACGAAGTGTTACTTGTATCAGGGTTGACAAATTGGCCCCATCAAATTGAGTGTCAGCCCACAAAAGTTTCTGTCCTGCGTCAACAAACATGATCTCATATCGCTGCCAGCGTTCCCCAGATTTTTATCGGACTTTTTCATGATAGCGATAACAGTGTGATGAAAAGTCTTGTATACCACTCGAAACAGGACATTTCAAGTCCTAATATATATACACACACACACACCTTTGGTTAGCTTCCGCCCGAATTGTTCATTCTGACGAAGGTCAAGCTTTTCACTCCACCTTAGACCTACAGTTTAACGTGGAATCCGAACCACGCCCCATCAGCAGCCCAGCGTCTTAACCACTAGGCCACCTATTTATCTACCAACCACTTTCTTTATTGTGTGGAAGGATGAACAGCTGGGTTTTGCTGCGCGCTGGCTGCCGTCGGGTCTCGAACCCGGGGCCGATGGATTCGTAGTCAGCCGCGCTAACCACTACGCCACCGAGGCGCTATATATATATATATATATATATATATATATATATATACACACGGATTCGGAATTGAAAATTATGTATATATTGATTTGGAATTTGAATTAGGATCTGATTCAGATTCAGTTCTTTTTTTATGTGAATCTGAAATAAAAATTACACGCTACATTACCATCCAAGTATTTGTATATGAAAGATTAATTCAAATATTACTATAATAAAATACTATAATCAAACAGGAGCCAATTGAAATTTTCCTACTAGTTTCATATCCTATTTAGCGTTCATTAAATACTCTTCGACTGTTACAGATAAATAAGACAGGACAACGGTCTGGTTTAGTGAGAGCAAACTTGGTTACGAGAGTCCATCAATAAAGATAAAGCGGAAGACGTTCAGCAAAATATATTATTAAAAATGAATTAATAGGCGTAGGCGTATGTTAATTTTGACGTCTCTATACCATACATAATTGATAAGCCGACATTGACTGTGGGTGGTAGTAAATGGATGGGTAACCGTTCTCCGCTTTCAGATTATGTAATAATCCGAGTCCACGTCAAATAAACCACCTTGGATGTTAGTACAAAGGCAAAAGTCATCGACCAACGACATATCATATAAGTTACTCGATTAAAGGAAGTTAAAACTGCAGCGAAAATGTAGCTTCATTGCAGTGGTGTAGTGCTAAATAAAGAAGTGAGGGAACGCATTTTGAATGTGTTACTCAGATGCGGGGGGGACAATGGCGAGCGCGGCGAGCCCATACAGCTGGGGGTCCGGGGGCACTGAACCCCCCGGGAAATCTTTGAAATCTGACCAATTTCAGGGATATTTTGAGGTCATACGCACTGGATATTAGGATATATTCCAAGGTTGAAGATGCAGTATTTCCAGTGTCATTAGATATACGACATCCAGTACGATCAATAAAAATAGCTAACAACTGGAATGATTAACTAAAAAAAAGTTAACAACTGGTACGCCGTGGTGACTGTTTCACCAGATCTTTATAGGCTAGCATTGCCTCAGTCGAAGCTAAAAGAAATGAAGCAGTTAACGATTCTTTCTCATATTTCTTCTAGGGGTGGGAATTAAAATTTCATGACGTTAGAGATTTATAAGTTCGGATTTATTTGAAATAGTGGGGGAACGCCGTTCCGTCTACCAAAAAAAGTAAGGGAACGCCGTTCCCACGCGTTCCCACAGCACTACACCACTGCTTCATTGTCTTTCACAATTTTATCGAAATAAAGCAACATAAATACCGCCTCACAAATACCCTTAAGATCCACTCAGGTTAGATCAAGGAAACGCGAAGGATTTTCTTTCAAATAGAATGAAAACTTAATTTTTTTTTTATGGGTAACATTTTGAAAATGATTTAAAAGGAAACTGATCAATATAGTTTTTAATGTAAAAAAAATAAAATCCATAAAAATTTAGTTTTAAAAAGGTAACTCAAATAAATAAAAATTTTATTCTTCTCGAAATTAGAATTGGAGTCCCAAATGTTTTCGTTTCTAATCTGAATTTTAATGGATTAAAAAAAAAACGCTTTTGTCTGAACACCGGACTTGGAACTAGTAACCAGAAGTCGACTATATATATATATATATATGGTGTTTCTAAAGTCGCGCAGCATATATATATATATATATATATATATATATATATATATATATATATATATGATCAAAACGAAAGAGTAATTAAATTTTTGTACATCAAAATGTGTCAGTTTGGTAGAGCATTTGTGTGCCAAATGTACGAAGCTCAATGAATACAAATGCGTTTATCTGACGACGCTTTCCACCCACGCTATCGGACGGGGATGGAATGGCGGGGGTGTAGGATTGGTAGGGGTTGGGGGAGCTTAGGCGACGAATGGCCTGAGAGAGAGAGATGCGCGCGTGATTCGTTCGCCAGATTAGGGGGAAAAAAATGGTCTGACGACTGACTCCCTTCTTTGGTGGCTCTTTTTGGGGTCTTGGATCCTTGTTGTTGGCCCCCTTCCAGGGCAGGCATAAGACGAGCAGTCATAAACAATTTGCCTCATAAATCTTTCGCTAAAATGAGAACGGAAAGATATTCCGCCCGTGGATTCATTGTCTAAAATTAACCAACTCGTACCAAGCTTCGAAGAGGAATTCTGCAAGGGTTACAGGGGTTTCCACCCATTTTCCATGGGGTTTCTCAGAGGATTTTCCAGGAGAATGGGGTTTTTGGGAGGAGGGAGAGGGGAGAAGTATTCAGAGGGCGAATTTTGGGACAGTCTCGAGGGGAATAAGATAAAGTAGGGTTTTTTAAGACCAAAATAGTTCTTTACAAGAATGAGTCAACTTAAAATCTTCATTAAGATGATATATATATATATATATATATATATATATATATATATTTCGCATTTAAAGATAAGAACTCAATGAAAGCATGAATTTATTTAATGACTTTTTTCAAGTTTTTCTTTATAGGATTTTGACATTTAATACCCGCCCACACGGGACGGGTATTTGGGTATTTATTTAAGTTTTTATGTACTTTTTCTTTAGTTATAACTTAAAGCAAACAGACTTTTATTATTATTATTATTACTAAATATATTTGAAAGTTACATTTTTGTAAACCTTATTAAGCTATTATATATATACACACACACAATAAACCCTCGTCCAACGCGGGGTTAGGTTCCTCGAGAACGGTCCGTTAGGTAAATCCGCGTTGGACGAACTTAATACCTTATGGGATAAATGGGGATACGTGAACGCAGCCGAGTAAAGTCTCCCATTAATACTTAGATACGTAGATTTTTTATTCACACATAAATGAATTTCCCAACCTATATTGTATATGAAATAAGAACATAATAAAATCATGAACATAATGATATTTACATATGATAAATAAAAATATATTAAATGAAAATAGCACGCATCTTTTCTTCACTCTTTCGGATGGTGCGTATGGTAGACTCATTCACGTGATACTCGCGGCCAAGTGATGTTATGCTCATACCACCACGCAACTTATCTAGAATCTTTATTTTTTCGGGCTAATGTCATAACCTTACGACTTTTCTTCTCTTCACTATCGCTTCCAGATGCTTTACGTTTTGGTGCTATACTGCTGTTTAAGGGTGTGTGATTGGTATGGTAGGGTCATTGTGAAAGTTGAATGTGAGCGATAGGTGGAGTGTGAGACTAGAGCTTGGTGTGAATGATTTGAAAGTGACCGAGGTGAAAGATAGTAATGGAAGTGGGGATGATTTGTGCTTGTGATCTGAGCAATAAAGATTGGAAGCGGGAAATTTCAAGTTATCGAAATTTCAAGAAAGTTGGATATTTAAGTTTGAGTTGTCGGCATTAAATCTGTGGTTACTTCAGGGTACAGTCGTGTCTGAACATTGCCTACAGTGCAAGTATTGAAGCCTCTATCCGAGGTAAGGCTTCAAATTTGGAATGTGGAACTGCGCTTGGGTGCGGCTGGGAATCTGAATTCCTGGTAATTGGAACGGCCGTCTAGAGGAGTTGAACGTGACGGTCAGAACGTTTGTGGCCCCAGTTCCGAGGGCAAGCGTCATCAATCGGGAAGTCAAGGCAGGGTTGGAAACAAAGCCTATCCTTGCCTGTCCATCTTAAGCACTTGCAATAGCAGGAGTCGAGATTAATAGTTCGAGACACCACTGTGACTGAGACAAGTGAAGTGATAGTTTACTTTAAGTAGGAATAGGACCTACTGTTTGTACATATTTAAGTGCATGGTTTCGGTGTTAATTTAAGTTTAGGTTATAGGTTTTTGTAAATATATTTAACTTATTTGAATGTTTTCTTTTAATGGACCTTAGTGTAGCTTAGTCAAATAGTTTATAGACACTACATTGCCTTTTTGTTAGCCCATAAGTGAGAACGAAAGGAGTTCCGGTAACAGTAATAGCAAAACAACGGCAAAATACGATAAAAACAATCCAACACAACTTCACTGAACTTAACGCGGTAGCGGGACTGAGACGCTGAACAAACACGCGTTGGACGAAGGTTTTTACTATATATGTATATATACACACACAAAGTTTGTAAAACGTTTAATTTAATATTGTATGAGATTAAGCTACTAATACCAAAGGGCTCGTATGAAAGAAAGGACAAAGATTGATGTGGAATCCGAACTGCAGGTCGTTACATCATCTAAACCCATCCAATTTCAACTTAAGCTGAATGTCTATATACTGTGTGTGTGTGTATGATAGAACTCAGAATGGTCTCCGAGAAACATCATGAAAAGGAAAAAACTCGTGTTTGTCATTCACCAGTACTTACTCAGACTATAGTGGATTTAATTTTCCCAGATGAGTTCCTTGTTCCAAGCACGGTCTGTGTGTAACAAATTATATATATATATATATATATATATATATATATATATATATATATATATATACCGTTATTTGTAGCTTCGCTTATACGTGATAATTCACAATTCCACATGCTACCAAACGCAGCGCAGCATGCCCGTATCGCAGGCATTATTCAAGAAAAGGCACGGTCTTTGTGGCGAGATGTGAGGAAGGAAGTCGTTAGTGAAGGTGAGAGCAGTGGTGGTGACACTTTCAGTGCGAGTCGGGAGTGGTTTAACCCCAGTTAGGGGTGGTTTGAGGCAATAAAAGTACAGTACAGGTATGTTTCTTCTTTTATTGATGTTATTCATAACTTATTATGCTAATACAGGTCTGTATTTGTTTTATACTTGCTTTTATGTATCGTATGGGAACGTATTCAAACATCTTACCTTCTGAAAAATGACATCGGAACGCATCCCCCAATAAAACATGTACGGTATTTATATGGGAAAAAAATTATTCGTTATTCGCAATTTCGCTATTCGTAATGAGTCTGAGGAATATAACTTGCGAAAATTGGTGTGTGTGTGTGTGTGTGTGTGTGTGTGTGTGTGTGTGTGTGTATATATATATATATATATATATATAATCAGGTCATCCCATAAGTAATGTCGTTTTTTACGATAGATTAAGTTTAAACTAGTCCTACTTGGTTTAAGCATAAATTTTCCGAAGGTTATATCTAAGAGGAGATCTATCGTGTTTCGCTACATACTTTACAGACCTTGACCAGTGAAGACGTGTGTTTTGCTTTATGTGAACCCCTCATAAACATGGCGGTATCAGAAGAGCATATCAGGGATATAATGCTTTACGAGTTCAAAAAAAGGAATAGTGCTACTGAAGCAACGCGAAACATTCAGGACGTTTATGGCAACGATATTCTGCATGTGAGGAAATGTCAAAGATGGTTTCAAAAGTTTAGGAATGGTGACAGCTGTTTGACAGATGCAGCACGCTCTGGACGCCCTGCTGAGTTTGATGATGACCTGCTGTTAGCCGCACTTGAAGAAGACTGTTCAACAACTGTCGAAGAATTGGCCCAGAAACTCAATTCATCCCCGTCCACCATCCATCGACATTTGCAACAACTCGGGAAAGTACCTAAGTTAGGAAAATGGGTGCCACATGAATTGTCGGTCGACAATCTGAGGGTGCGGGTAAACATTAGCACAGCTCTTCATTCCCGTGAACTCCAAGATCCGTTTTTGCACCGTTTAGTGACTGGTGATGAAAAGTGGATACTGTACCAGAATGTTAAGCGCCGTCGATAGTGGATTTGTGCCGGAGAACCAGCGACACCACAGCCAAAATCAAAACTTCACCCTCGGAAGGTGTTGCTTAGTGTTTGGTGGGATAAAGGTGGTGTAATACACTTTGAAACTTTACCACACAACCAAACAATCACCGCTCAAGTCTACTGTCAACAGCTGGATTGATTGAACACTGCACTAAAAGAAAAGAGACCTTCTTTGGTTAATCGGAAAGGAATCGTGTTCCACCACGACAACGCACGTCCTCATACCGCTCGGATCACTTCTGCAAAAATTGAGGAGCTTGGGTGTGAAAAACTTCCACATCCTCCAGACCTTGCGCCTTCAGATTATCATCTCTTCAGGAATCTGCAAAACTATCTTGACGAGAAACGCTATACTTCTTTAGATGACCTGCACACCAGTCTTTGTACGTTTTTTGCCTCAAAACCGCCTGAATTTTATAAACATGGCATTGAAAAACTTGTAGGACGTTGGCAGTGTCATTGATTCCGATGGAAAATATATACTAGATTAAAAAGTTTCAGTTGAGTTTTTTTTTGTCTTTCAAATTCCGATCTAAAAAACGACATTACTTATGGGTTGACCTGATATATATATATATATATATATATATATATATATATATATATATATATATATGGGCGGAGGAGGCTTACTATAAATAAATGTATATAAAATATTGGAAATAAATTTGACAATGTCACAGAAAGTTTTCCAGCCTTTGCAGAAAATTTTACTAGTGGATGATACTGAAGCTGAAATAAGCTTACTAAAAAGAAAGTTTATTAAATTATAGGCTTCTAAAGCTAAAATTATATCAGCTTAACCAAAGTTTAAGACAAATGTGGTTACTCAAATTAAAATAACCCGAAATAAAGAACAAATATGGATTATCGGTGAAGTTGGAAAAAGTATAAATAAATTCCGATTTATTTTCCGTTGAGTAACATCTGTTAACGTTATTTTTTATGATTTTGATGTTTTACGCTAGTCATACTCGCTGCCGGCATACCCACTCCCCATAGCAAATCTCGGATCTTTTCGGTTTGATGGCCTGCGGAAAGAAAACAAAAAATAAACAGCTTTTTTATTTAGTTAAAACTAACGAAAATATTACGACTCAACCTAACCAATCGTCAAGAGCGTACAGTTGACCTAACCGGGCATTTAATAATTTTTCCCGTAGGTTGCCCCTGTTGATTGCACTAATTGATTTGTTAAGTTTTGTAAAAATTTGTAGCAGTCTGCCAAACCGAAAAGACCCCAAATATCAGTTTCCAGTAGAGTGTAAATCAGTTGCTTGCTTTATTTTGTAAACAAACGATTAACACACGAGTGAGAAGCGTTGTGATTAGTAATGGTCCCTAGCAAACTTTTCGAAAGACATAGCAAAGATTTCGGAAGGCTCCAGGTAAAGGTAAATTTGTTTTCAGTTTATTAGTGTCAAATTACCACCTGATTTAAAACCTTTTTTTTTATTATCGCAAATTAACTTTTGTCTATTAATTACAGAAAACATAACCATAAACTAATCCAGTTTGCGTAAACTCCTTTCAACATGAGCCTAATTAAGGCAATTTATATGGATAAATGTTAAGTTTCGAGGAGACCAGTTTTTGACGAAGTCGAAATTTGTTACAAAGATCTTGATTGGCTGAAATTGGTCACGTGAAAAATAACTAACTTACTGGTTCCCAACCAGTGGGCCATGGCCCACTGGTGAGCTTGCTTGTTTGTCCTTTAGCATTATGTTAATAAATGTTAAAAAGAAATTTGCTTATTAAGCCTTATGTAAGCATTATACCAGCTTAACAACATGGAAGGTGGGCCATGAGTTATTCGAATCAGTTCTAGTGGGCTGTCGTCTCAAAAAGGTTGGGAACCACTGAACTAACCAATATATAAAACGACCACCTAACTTAGTGTAATCTGGGCTCCGTGAAATTTAATATTAGTCCATATATATCGTATAAAATGTTTCTAAATTCAGAATTCCTGAATTGTGAATGCTCCAAATTTGGATTTTTTTGTCGACTCTGATACCCGTTCTAGAAATTTCCAAAATTTGGACGAGTCTAAGGTTTGGAACATTATGTCCCCGACCAAATGAGTTTGAAGGGGCCATACAAGACGATGCGTCATGAACAAAAATCAAGTTTCTGCATCAAAGGTCAAGGTCACAAAAGTCAAATGGAGGTTCATGCCATAACTTTTGAACCACTCGCCATAAAATGAAACTTCCCACAAAGAGGATCATTACAAGACCTTGTATCACCAGCAAGAATTAGGTCGTTGCATCAGAGATGAGTTAAGTAGAGCCATATAAACTTATCATCATATAATAATGACGGTTCTAGGACAGTTCATACCAGGACAGCTCATACCAGGACAACTCATACCCGGACAACTCATACCCGGACAACTCATACCTAGGACAACTCATACCTAGGACAACTCATACCTAGGACAACTCATACATAGGACCAGAAAAAAAAATGAAAAATTAATGAAAACATTTATTTTGTAAAATTAAAAATTAAATTTAAACATTTAGAATTCATGCAAGTTATTAATGAAAACATTTTGAAATGAAAACATTTATTTTGTAAAATTAAAAATTAAATTTAAACATTTAAAATTCATGCAAGTTATATACAGTATATATATATATATATATATATATATATATATATATATATATATATATATATATATATATATATATATATATATATATGATACACAGACCGTGCATGGAACAAGGAACTCTTCTGGGATAATTAAATCCACTATAGTCTGAATAAGTAATGGTAAATGACAAATACCATAGTTTTTCTTTTTCATGATGCAAGCCCGACGTGGGCAACGGGTCTCTCGCAAAGAGGTCCCATAGATATAGCTTCCCTCACCAGCTATCTGCAAAGCAGACAGGATCCAGCTTTGGGACATGGATCTAGGGTTTAAAGCAGCCTACCCCAACTACATTTAGAACCTCAATATAAGTAAAAGACTCGTTGCATTCACGTCGGATTGAATAAATCAAAGAAAAAGGGGCAACGAGTCTTTTACTTATATTGAGGTTCTAAATGTAGTGGGGCTAGGCTGCTTTAAACCCTAGATCCATGTCCCAAAGCTGGATCCTGTCTGCTTTGCAGATAACTGGTGAGGGAAGCTATATTTATGGGACCTCTTTGCGAGAGACCCGTTGCCCACGTCGGGCTTGCATCATGAAAAAGAAAAACTATGGTATTTGTCATTTACCATTACTTATTCGGACTATAGTGGATTTAATTATCCCAGAAGAGTTCCTTGTTCCATGCACGGTCTGTGTGTATCATAAAAAACTCAGGGAACCATTGGGTTCATTGAATGCCCAGTTAGGTCAACTGTACGCCCTTGACGATTGGTTAGGTTTAGTCGTGATATTTTCGTTAAAACTAACGAAAACATCACGACTAAACCTAACCAATCGTCAAGGGCGTACAGTTGACCTAACCGGGCATTCAAATTTTATCTTATGTAAATAATGGTTCTCTATTTATTATATGTTTGCAATAAATAATAAATTTGTTGTTATTGTTTTCTTATCTTATTTTGGTTAATTTGCAGAGTTTAAACTTTCGGGGTGGATATAGATGAAAAGATCAACATTGGGGTGGTAATTGTTGAAGAGAGTATGAGTTGTCCTAGGTATGAGTTGTCCTAGGTATGAGTTGTCCTAGGTATGAGTTGTCCTAGGTATGAGTTGTCCTAGGTATGAGTTGTCCTAGGTATGAGTTGTCCTAGGTATGAGTTGTCCTAGGTATGAGTTGTCCTAGGTATGAGTTGTCCTAGGTATGAGTTGTCCTAGGTATGAGTTGTCCTAGGTATGAGTTGTCCTAGGTATGAGTTGTCCTAGGTATGAGTTGTCCGGGTCTGAGTTGTCCGGGTATGTGTTGTCCTGGTATGAGCTGTCCGGTCACGAATAATGACATATTCCATATGTATTCCAAATTTGTAACGTGGACCCTGTTTAAACGAAAGTTGATGACGTCATCAGTAGGATTTGCCACAAATGGCTGAGCGCTCATGATAACGTCATCAGTTTTCAGGCCAATCGGGATTCTCGTAACAACAAATTTTGACTGGCAAAAAAACTGGTGTTCGCCAAACTTAACATTTAACTTAACCCTATTTCATAATAAAAAATTTTAATACAATAAATAGTGTGCATTAATGATAAAAATATTGATTTCCATAAAAATGGTAAAAATAACAGGGTAAAATGTCAGATTTCAGACGCAGTTCAGAGACAGGTTAGGTTTGGTTAAGCTAGTAATTATGGCCTAACATATTACTAAGCTGTTGTTGGCTCTTCTCGGAACTGCGTTTTGATTCTGGAAAATCGGCAGAAATAGTATTCGAAAGCTCAATTCCTATGCGGCCTAATTAATATTCTGTTTTTTCAAGAAGATTCTGAACTTCAAACAGACCTTCCCCTTTCCCCCCAAAATTAGTTCGAACTAATGAACATGATATTTATTTATTCCATTTAGGGTGTTGGCAATCGCTAGTGTGTCCACATTGCGTATCGGATCTCTATAGGTTTACTGTGAGCATTTCGTCTTTCAATAGTGTAGGAGGTACTTGGTTCCAGTTCTAGTACCATTTTAATGAAGTTTTCCGCTGGTTGAACGGTATCACTCCTCAAGAGAGAGTAGCTTAAAACTTCAAAGTTTAGTGGCGTTCATGGTCAAACCAAGTACGAAACAACCAGTTGATTCTCCCATTCTCACTTTCCCATCTTTGCAAAATCAACTTTACCAACAGATAGTTCATAACTGGTTTTTGTTTCCTTCAAGCTTTACATCTGTTAAATGATTATTTCAATTAAGTTTAAGGTAAATATTCAGTTTCGGGGCCACCAATTTTTTGACAGTCCAAATTTCGTACAAGGATACTGATTAGCCCAAAGTTGACGACGTCATTTGGCGGCCCCAAAACTGAATATTAGGCAAGTTTTTTGGGTAATTGTATACAACATCCCCCTCACCTCAATTTTATGAAATTGACTTCACAATCGATGTAAAACCTTTATTTATAGCATGTAATTACTTTATTTATTTTCGGAAACCAACCTAACCTAACCTTACCTAACCTAGAAAAATGTATACTAGAAAAATGTATTTTTGACTAAAAAAGTGCATAACTTAACATGTTATTACATTATCATTTGTATAATTTAGGTCTCGGGGGTACGGGGGCAGAGCCCCCGTAAAGATCACGCATCACAAATTGATCGGTATAGGGTTCACTTTGTGATGCGTGATCTTTACGGGGGCTCTGCCCCCGTACCCCGAGACCTAAATTATACAAATGATAATGTAATAACATGTTAAGTTATGCACTTTTTTAGTCTTCATCTAGGGCACATGACGAATCAAGTTCTCAAAGTCAAAACCACACGAACAGCACGTCATAATTCTATCACAAACGCGACCAAACTGAGGTATTACCCAAACTGAATCCAATTAGAAAAAAAAATAGCCAAAACAGAAACCAACCAACTAATTAAGTCGCAGAGTAGCGAAAAAATAGCCCAATCAGAAAAACGTCACGTCAAATGGATATCGTTAATTAAATATCTCCATAAGTATGATCGACCGAAAATTTTTTTTACTTAAAGGAAAGGTTTTATTTATTATTTTCTACGCATTGCAATAATTTTTATTTGAAACTGAGGTGAGGGTGATATTGTATACAATTACTTTTTTTTTTTTTATAAGGAATTGATATAGTATTTATGCACTATCTCTCTGGATACACTATAGGTACCATCTGAATCCTTCCCATAAATCAGCAAAATATCATTTCCATCAGAGATTATATCAGACCTAACCTCGAAATCACTTTATATTCCATTAATCCCCATTATATTCAAATAAATGCGGTCTTATAATGGAAAACGAAGTTATTCCCAAATGTTGGTTCTCTATTTTGTATTCTAATAGCATTCAGCACGGAGTATATGGATTAAAGATAACATGATCTATAAAACAAGGGAAATCCCTCCTCCGCAGTTTAGTTCCGTCTTCAATTTGACTGTTATTGTAGCAATAAGGGGGTCGATATATCGTAGTTTCTCTTTGATTAATGGCCCACACCGTTCTTTTCAAATGTGTTGACTGTATAAAAATTAAAAGATATTAATTACACCGCTGCTAAATTTTAATAGGCGAGTGAATCCAGGCAGCGTTTAGAGTTTTCTTAAAGGGTAAAGATTGCAGAAAACTAAAATACACACGCACATGTATGTATGCATGCACATATGCATGTGCGTATGTGTTTTCTTAGAATGCGACAATTGTTAGGATGCACACATCGCGACACGAACGTGCGGGCAAAGGGAATTAGTTTCTTATTTTTACTGAAATTCATTAAATATGGAAAAAGTGATTTAATGAAGGGTTTTAAAGTTACGCTAGCTAAAATGTTACTATCCACAGTTGAAAATGTTGCGGTTTCGTAAGGTAATCAAACCTGTGTGCGTACGTGCGTGCGTAAGCAACTGGGCATAAGTGACGTCAAGTGTGTGATAATTCACGTGGGTAATGTGGTAATTTTTTTGTGAGGTAACTCTTCCGGTACCAAAAAACATTAAAAAATTTATTTTAAAAATCGAAATGTTTTTATTGTTGGAAAATAAATATGTTGGTCCTGATAAGGTTAGGTTAGTTAAAGTTTGATTAGTTTAGGCTAGATTAGTGAGTACCTCACTATTTAATAACAGAGAGAGAGAGAGAGAGAGAGAGAGAGATATCAGACGCTCCTTTCAGGTTAGGGATAACTGAAAGGAAATTGCTTTTTATATCGTTTGGTGCAAACCTCGTAGGACTTAGAGCAACCCATTCTCCCTTTGCAAAAGAAAAAAAAAAGGAACTGTAAACCAATTTGTCCTCTAAAGCCCTTAAAAGGGGGATTCTGAGCCCGGTCTGGGAGAGAAACCAAGGGACGAAGTTTAGACAAACACCCCAAAAACCTAATTAAGTAAATAAAAAGGATGGGGTGTCCACTGTTTTAAAGTTAACTTAAGAAAAGTTGAAAATTTTTTCCACAAGAAAAGAGTTGCGTATTAAACTCAAATGCCATAATAGAATTTGCGTTTGACATATCTTGATTGTAATTTTAAATGTAGATATATTTATCTCTTCCGATTTATTATTAATAATAATTTTAATTAGTTGAACTTGAAATAACCACATGATTATTTAATGAAGTGTGTGTGGTGTGTGTGTGTGTGTGTGTGTGTGTGTGTGAAGTGACCATAGATAATAAAATAACTTTGTCTGTTGCCATGCAATAAATGCACTAAAAATGTCGTCTAGAAAGGATATCTGATTCATCCCAATAAAAAAGTTTCCTAATTTTTATTTATTACGCTTGGTCACTCCACTAAATTTATTTTATTTAGCGCTCTTGATTCTTAATCCGAATAAATAAATAATATATATATATATATATACACGCAGCACGGTTTTAGGCGAAACAAATCTTGCTTAACTAATCTTTTAGAATTTTTTCAAAGCGTGGTTGACGTTTACGATAGTCATCGGGCGGTTGATGTAGTGTATTTAGATTTTCAAAAAGCGTTTGACACCGTACCGCACAAAAGACTCATTGAAAAACTAAGGCTCATGGAATCAGGGTGTAGTAATAAATTGGATAGAAGAGTGGTTGCGAGGTAGGAAACAGAGGGTGGTCGTTGATGGAGCGAATTAGTGTTGGGCTAATGTAGCGAGTGGCGTTCCTGAGGGTTCTGTATTGGGCCCCTTGCTTTTTCTTATATATATTAATGATTTAGATGTCGGCCTAGTCAGTACAGTTTCAAAGTTTGCGGATGACACGAAGCTGGGTGGTAGGGCGATTAATGACGAAGAATAGAGGTAAAATCCAGGAAGATCTGAATAAAATCGTAGATTGGTCAATCACATGGCAAATGGGATTTTACGTCGATAAGTGCAAAATTTTACATATAGGTTCGCGTAACGGTAATTTTGCGTATAGTATGTCAGGTAAGGAGTTAACAATCGTAGAGCAGGAAAAAGATTTAGGAGTTATAGTCACTGGTGACTTAAAAGTGGCGAAACAAAGTACAGCAGCGGTCAATAAAGCGAACAAAGTGTTAGGTTTTATAGCTCGGAATTTTGAGTACAAATCGCGCGATATTATTGTTCATCTTTATAAATCATTAGTTAGATCCCATTTGAGTACGCGATCCAATTTTGGAATCCGCATATGCGCAAAGATATAGACAAAATCGAAAGAGTTCAAAGACGAGCAACTAAGATGATTCCATCGCTTAGGTCGAAGTCGTACGAGAATAGGCTTAAGGAGTTAAAGTTGACTACACTCGAGAGTAGGAGGCTAAGGGGTGATCTAATCCAAGTTTTCAAAATTATGAATGGGTTTGATAACGTAGATAGAGATAGCTTTTTCGAAATATCTCAATATAATAGGACTAGAAATAACGGGTGTAAGTTGACAAGTAGAAGGTTCGAGAGAGCAGTTGCCAAAAACTTTTTTACGCATAGAATAGTAAATAGGTGAAATAGTTTGCCGGTAGAAGTAATTAGTAGCACGTCTATAAACATGTTTAAAAATCGATAAGACGCATATGTTGATAGATTGGGTATAGTTTAAGGTAGTAAAATTAAGGCTTTGTGGTTCGGAACCCACATAAAATTGTAGGTCCCCTCCGCCACCACGGAGGACATACACAATACACAATTACGAACAGAGTTAGGTAGACCAGCCATGAGTGGATCCAAGGGTCTTTTTGGTCTGAAACATTATAACATATCTATGTGTATATATATATCTATGTACTTAAAGAAACAATATCTAAATACATTGACAGTAATTCAACTATTTATAGTTGTTTCCTAGATATAAGTAAGGCATATGATAGGGTGAAGTGAACCGCAATATTTTATTTGCTAAACTAGAAGACAGGAAGGTTCCCATGTACATATTAAATTTATTGAAATTTTGGTATTCCCACCAATCTTTCACTGTTAGGTGGGGCAATGTACTATCCGAGTGTTTTGGCTCCTCTTGCCGGGTGAGACAAGGCTCCTTGCTCTCCCCTATGCTGTTTAATGTGTATATCGACGGATTAATTGCTTCACTTAATGAGGCAACAGTGGGATGTTGTATAGATAAGACAAGGATAAATAACTTAGTTTATGCCGATGATATGATGTTAATAATTCTTTCTTTTAAAGGTCTGGATCGGCTACAAAAAGTCTGCGAAGTGTATTCGCAGAAACATGATATTCTTTTTAATGTTACAAAAACTAAGGTTATGCAATTTCATCCTAAAAGCTGCAATCAGCCAGCTGATATAAGGTTTAAAATGAATGGTGAAGTAATTGAGGAAGTACAAGAGTTTAAGTATTTGGGTCAAACTATTACCAGCTCCTTGAGTGATGACTCGGATATAAGAAACCAATCTCGAAGCCTGTGTGCTAAAGCGAATATGACCATAAGGAACTTTCGATTCTGTACAAGTGAAGCTAAAGAGACACTTTCGTACTTTCTGCAGTAATATATACGGACAGCAACTGTGGGTGAATTATAAAAAAAAGGTTCTGGCAGAACTCTAAATTTGCTGTACAACAGGTCTTTTAGACTCTTACATAAATTATCCCCGAGATGCACAGCTTCGCAAATGTTTGCTACCCGCAATATCCCGAGCTTCCCGGAGGTAACAAGACGTGCTCAACACAGTCTAATGCAAAGAATTAAAAAATCAACCAACCCGATCATCCAAGCTATCCATGAGTCTTGCCATTTATCGTCTGAGCTATGGACTTCTTGGTACGAAAACGTCTGTCTGTAGCTCCACTTAACTTCGACATTACAGTATTATTTCTAATCAGTTGTATATATTTCTATCCTCAGTATATGAACTGTCATTGTATTAATAATATTTGTTATATGGACTATCGTCTGCCAATAAACTTTTTCATTTATATATATATATATATATATATATATATAAGAGAAAGAGAAAGAGAGAGAGGTTGCAAAGGGATGGAAAGCTTTCGAGAATTTTGGAAAGTTTTGGAAATTTTGAGAATTTTCAATTTTAGGTAATTTTGAAGGTTCATTAGATATTTTTGGCAGTAAACAGTAAAACATAACATATTTAAGCATTTTCCACCTAAAAATGAATTTGTGGCTCTTATATCAATTGTTTTTATTAAGTTCAGGTAAGTCTAGCGTGAATATACTCGTACCTGGCTAAAAATAGGAATTTGAAATCGATATGCGGGAAATTCACTTTTTAATATTTACTAATTGGTAAGATTAATTTTTACATGGGAAGTGCCATTTCATCATTCTAGGAAGTTCTTTTTGTAAAATAATTGGGGGTTAGAAGAAATTTCAAGGAGTGGGGAGTTCCCATTTCAACTTCTTCACCGCCACCATACTGCCATATGGCAGTATCATACTGAAGCAAATCCTTTACGCAGAGTACCCTCATTCAAGAATACGTGACCGTTCATTTTATGAAAATTAAAGGTTTTGAAAATTTCCCAAAATTCCCAGCGGAAATTTTGTGCTTTAAAAATTCCTGGGAATTTTACAGCCCCATGTGTGAAAGTGAGTCCTCTTAATTTTATAAGGACGACGACCGCAGTTTCAAAATGTGTTTATGGTTGTCTGAAAATGCTTCTTACTATTTGAAACTTGATGAGGACAAAAACATTCATGTATTTTTTAGTCAGTAAAAATGTATCGTTTGCTTTAAGGACCCTTTTTGTTTAAGAATGTTTGCCGCAGAAATGTAAACGAAAATTTTATGTTCATTCTTATATTACATCGGTCGGCAACTAGATTCAAATGTGGGCCGTATCGTTTGCGAGGCAAGTATCGGCGGGCCAAGCCCACTAGCCATTTTTAGCGCTTGCACTGTAAAGAGATACTTAAGTAATTTCTTAAGAAGTATCTAACTTATTAGATAAAGCAGAGTATTGATATTGGTCCTAATATACAGGGTGTTTCAAAACTTTCTGTACAAATTGTAATGGGGGATAGGCAACACCAAGACAAACCCTTTTCGTCTATAAGTGTATGTCCGCTGACGTCACCATTCGGCGCGAGAGGGCGCCGCTGCAATTGGCTAAAAGGTGAAGTGGGCTAGACTCGCGCTTGCCGCGGGCATTCTTAAATCGGACGTAGTAGTACGCGTAACATGTTTATTTAAAGAAGGCATGTTTATTTAAAGAAGGTGCTGAAAGTTGCGACAGTAGCATCAATGCATGCCCGACAGCGTCGAAGCATTGACCGACGTACACGTCGAAAGATTCCGGCATTTCGGGAACAGTTCCAGCGGCGACAGCGATTCTTGCTACGAGGTCTTCTTCTGAGTAAATGGGAGTCTCGTACACGAGGTTCTTCATGTGTCCCCACAGGAAGAAATCGAGGCATGTTAAATCGGGCGATCTCGGTGGCCAGGCTACGGGCCCACCCGGCCTATCCTCGGTCCCCAAAAGTGGCGTTCAGATAATCCCGCACATCGTTGCTGGAGTGTGCTGGGGCCCCGTCGTGTTGAAACCACATTCGTCTACGAATAGCCACGGGAACATCTTCAGCAGTTCCGGCAACGTTTCTTCAAGAAATATCCGATAAACCCGCCCGTCGAGTCGGGCAGGTAGCAGTACGGCCCAATCAACTTGCCATGGACGATACCCGCCCAAACATTGACGGCGAACCGTCTTGATGAGCATGCACCCGTGTAGCATGTGGATTTGCGTGCGCCCACACGTGAGAATTGTGCATGTTAAACACACCCTCACGTGTGAAACAGGCCTCATCTGAGAACAGCACATAAGCCGGAAAATTAGGCTGCACCGCTGTCTGCTGCAGAAACCAGCTTGCGAATTCCACACGAAGAGGGTAATCCCGAGGTTGTAATGCCTGGACTCTCTGACGATGAAACGGATGTAACTGCTGCTCATGCAACACTCTCCAGACCAGGTCGTGGTTCACACCGAGGATACGTGCAACACCTCGCGTGCTTGCGCTTGGATTGTCCTCAAATCGCCGTAGGATTTCTTCTTCCATGTCAGGAGTGCGCACGTTTCTCTCCCGACCAGTGTCATGCATGTTTGCATGGAATTTTCCAGTTTCTCGCAGTCGCCGATGCAAATGCGCAAACGTTTGGTGGTTTGGCACACGTCTGTTTGGGAAGCGCTGTCGGTACAACCTCACAGCAGCTCTTCCGTTTCCATTGGCAGCCCCATACACCATATGCATGTCAGCCATCTCAGCAGTCGTGAAGCGCTCCATGTTACGCGTACTACGTCCGATTAAGAATGCCCGCGGCAAGCGCGAGTCTAGCCCACTTCACCTTTTATTTAGCCAATTGCAGCGGCGCCCTCTCGCGCCGAATGGTGACGTCAGCGGACATACACTTATAGACGAAAAGGGTTTGTCTTGGTGTTGCCTATCCGCCATTACAATTTGTACAGAAAGTTTTCAAACACCCTGTGTGTGTGTGTATATTATATATATATATATATTATATGTATATATATATATATATATATATATATATCGGTATTTTTTAGGTGTTCCAAATATAGTTTAGATA
The DNA here is from genome assembly GCA_023014485.1 of Bathynomus jamesi. Taxonomy (NCBI): domain Eukaryota; kingdom Metazoa; phylum Arthropoda; class Malacostraca; order Isopoda; family Cirolanidae; genus Bathynomus; species Bathynomus jamesi. The sequence continues at coordinate 274,487 of JAJOZX010004273.1, forward strand.
AGATGTGAGGATATAAACGCTCTTCGGAACATTAATTCGCTCTATTACCTGCAGTATAGGCTACATATTACCCAAGTAGCCAATCATTCTTTAAAATTTAATTAATAAAGTTAAAGCTTAAAAAAATTGTCGATTATTTTAATGTAGAAGTCATTTTTGTAGATACTGTATATTTTGGCGAGCCATAGGTGACTGAAGCTGACGTGTCAAACTACGATCATCAGCGGCCCGGATCTGGCCCACGGATCACCAGTGGCCGACTGCTGCTGTATGTTGACATTTGTATAGAATTATAAAAATTCATGGTGTTTACTTTATGGTCATGTTTGTCTCAGAAAAAATGATATATATATATATTACAGTACGCTAATAACGCGGTACACGAATAACTTATTTTGTCAGTTTAAAAAATAAAACGTGCACAAAATCAAATTTCATAAAATCAGCATATTTGATTTTATGCAAACAAATTGTATAAGACTCCAATTGGACCTTATGCAGGTTCATGCATTTAAGATTTCAGTGGAAAGTTTGTTTAACATTTCAACTGAAAGAGACTAATATTATATATATATATATATATAATATATATATATATATATATATATATATATATATATACATACATACAGAGAGAGTTACAAGGAAAAGAAGTACCTCAAAAGGCCTTGCGGCCCATACCGAGGAGGTACCAATGGCAACGGGTGCCAGGGAAAATTTTGTACACACTCAAATAGTGTGCAAGATTTGGTCTAACCTTTTCTTGAACTGATCCACAGAGGAACTGTTCACAACTTCCGAAGGTAACCTGTTCCATGTGTCACAGATCTTATATGTAAAGTAATTCCCACACACACTAGTCCTAAACCGTTTCAAATCCAACTTCCAACCATTGTTGCGAGTTGGGTTATCAATTAAACTAAACATACTTCTAAAATCGACATCGTTGAACCCGCGTAAGAGCTTGAATACCTCGATCAGTTGACCGTGCAGCCTCCGAGTTTCAAGCGAAAACAAGTCAGGGCGCGTAACCGTCGATTGTAGCCCATATGCCTAACGGAAGGGACAACTTTGTGGCCCTCGCCTGCACTCGCTCCAGCCTCTCAATATCTTTCCTGAGGGTGGGCGACCAGAACTGCACAGCATACTCCAGGTGCGGCCGAACAAGGGAATTGTACAGTGAGAGCACAATTTCCTTGTTCCGAAACTGAAATTGCCTCCTGATATAACCCAATAGTTTCTGGGCTTTCTTTTCCACCTCTACACACTGTTTCGTAAACTTAAGGTCGCTGCTAATTAGCACACCAAGTCCTTTTCTAAATCAGTCACCTCGATATTACTACCCAACATCGAGTAGTCCGACTTGGGATTGGCGTAGCCAATGTGCATCACTTTGCATTTACCCAAATTAAACGGCATTTGCCATTTTTCGGACCACTCTCCTATCCTACCTAGGTCCGCACGCAGTTCCTCGATCGCTTCGGGCGTCCCAACATTGGCCCCAAGCTTGGTGTCATCAGCGAATTTGGCGATCCGACTGACGATGCCACCGTCGATATCATTTATGTAAATGATAAACAACAGTGGCCCCAAAACGGAACCCTGAGGAACCCCACTAGTGACCGAGGCCCAACCCGAACTAGCCCCTTTAATTACCACCCTCTGCCGCCTATTCCTCAGCCAGTTTTCAATCCACCTACCTATTTCCTCACCGATACCCAGCGCGCGCACTTTCGCCATTAGCCGGCGGTGAGGTACCTTATCAAAGGCTTTCTGAAAGTCGAGATAAAGTATATCAATCGCCCTACTCTTATCGTACTCACTCAACATGACGTGGAAAAACTCGAGCAAGTTGGTGAGACACGACCTATGCCGTCTAAACCCATGTTGGGAGTCCCCAAGCAGCTTGTAGGAATCCAAATGGTCAACGATCCTATCAGCTATTATCCCTTCTAATAATTTACCTACAACTGAAGTGAGACTAATGGGACGATAGTTCCCTGGACTTTCGTGATCCCCTTTCTTAAAGATAGGGGTCACGTTGGCTTCCCTCCAGTCACCAGGCACCTGGCCCATCTCCAACGATTTGTTGAAGACTGTAGCCAGGTGGGGAGCCACCTGGTCGCGCACTTCTCGCAACACTCTGGGGAAAAACTGGTCTGGCCCAGGAGCCTTAAACGCGCTCAGTTTGTCTATTAGTACAGAGAAATATTTAAATTATATTTGTTTTTATCTTTTGTATAGGGGTCCCAGAAGTCTTGGAGGGATTTTATTTGGCTATAACCTTTTTCTTTTTTGATTAATTTATTATTCTTCTTTTTCAATGAAAGTACCCTTGCTGCGATTAATGAAAATGGAATCCTGGAGAGTACAACAAAGAGTGGCTATTGTGGAACTTTATTTGACAAACCTCTTCCATCGTTGCCGCTCAAAGAGCTTTTCGATTAAAATTCAACACACGGTCTGCTTTTTCTGATCGAGCTATTCGACGGTACGTCGCTAAATTTTGTATGGGAAAGGGTCAGGGAGACGAACCACGGACTGGGCGTCCTTGGACAAGCCGAAGTCCAACTCGGGTTGAGATGGTTCGTGAAAGCGTTGAGGAAAATCCACATCAGTCCGACGACGCAGCCAGGAATTAAACATTTCAAGAAGTTCCTTACATCGAATTTTAAGAGAGGATATCAATCTTTACCGGTACAAAATTCAAATTGTTCAAGAAATTAAGCCACAAGATCATCAGAGTCGGATAATGTACGCTAATGCGATTTTAGATTTACGCAATGAAAATGAAGATTTTCACCAGATATTAAATTTGTAATTAAAATCGCAATAAATATTTTCAAGTGTTAGAAACCTTTTTTATTTGATCCCCAAACAAAAAATTTATAGCAAAATAAAACCCCTTCAAGACTTCTGGGACACCCTTTACCATGCCTACGATAGTTAAGAAAAGTTTACCGTTTGTTTGGAAAATTTTAACAAATAAAAAAATTAGTTTAACTCCCAACATAAAATGTAAAACATCAAAGAATTTGAAGAAAATTAAAAAAGTTAAAATGCAAAAGTTTTCATACATTTACTTACAAAATTATTTAATACTTTGTGTCCCTTTTGCTTGAATGACGTCAATGATTCATTATGGGTATTTTTCTACGAGGTTTCGACATCTTTCAGTAGAAATTTTAGCCCATTCTTCTAAAGGAAATTGTTACAATTCATTCAGATTCGAAGGGTTTCTCTTGCGAAGACCTTTTTTCAAATCAAACTATAAATTCTCGATTAAATTGAGGTCTGAGCTTTGAATGGGCCACTCGAGAAGTTTGAAATTCTTTTGTTGAAGCCAGGGATTTTTCTTGTAGAAAAAAGGTACCGGAACGCATATAATATAGAATGGCGAAATTAATAAAAATAGTATAAGGTATACTATTTTTATTAATTTATTAATAAACTGAACACATCTCAAAAAAGGTTCCGGAACGCCGTTCCGGCACAAAAAAAAAACCTGATTGAAGCCATTTCATGTTGCTCTTACTTTTATGTTTTAGATCATTATCTTGTTGCAGTACATAATTGCGACCCATTCGCATCTCCCGGACTGAAGGCAGTACATTTTCTTCTAAAATTTCCTGATATTTCTTCGAATTCAAGATTCCATTGATGACAACAAGCTTTCCTGGACCAGAAGCAATAAAGCGTTCCCAAAGAAGCAAACTATCACCACCATGTTTAATGTTTCCTCGAATGCAGTATTTGATTTTCGTCAAACATACCGTTGCTTGTTGTTCCCGAATAATTCAGTTTCGGTCTCGTATGTTCAGAGAACTTTCTTCCAGAATGCACTCCATCATTTTAATGATGCTTGGCGTACTTTAAACGAGCTTCTTTGTGCGCTTTTCGTAGCAGAGGTTTTCTTCGTGTAACTCTTCCACGCAGACCATTCTTTCTCAATGTACGACGTACATAGAGGAATGGACATCGATCTTAAACAGTCTTAATGTTTGGCAAATATCACCCGCAGTTACTCGTGGATTCGCAGCTTCCATTCTTTCAATCCTCCAGCTGTACGTTCTGAAATCTTGCAAGGTCGTCCACACCTTGGTAGAGTTTTGAATGTTCCAAAGCCTTTTAATTTCTTTATAATTACAGTAGCCTTCGTGAACTCGAAGTTCTTTTGTTTTCCTTTAACTCTTCCAAACTCGTGTGCAGCAATAACCAATCTCTTAAGATCTGTAGACAGCTCTTTACCACGACGACCCATTGCTTACTAATGGCTTCTACAGTAATCCGTCTTTCATGAAGATTTACAGAGAAAATTCTTCGGTAGAATTCAGAATTGCCAACAGTTTCTAATCAATAAACAGTCAAATACTGGTAAAAATTTAAATTCTTTAAGCCAAAGGTGAACACACAAAGTATTAATAATTTTGTAAATAAATGTATGAAAACTTTTGTATTTAACTTTTTTTATATTTTCCTCAAATTCTTTGATGTTTTACATTACAAGCAAGAGTTGAACTAATTTTTTTATTTGTTAAATTTTTCCAAACGAACGGTAAAATTTTTTATAACTATACAATACATGGTACAAAAGATAAGAACGAATATAACTGAAATATTTCTCTATACGAATACTTATAAGCGCCACTGTACATTTCAGATTTAAAATTTAAGCCGATTCAGTACTTAGGAGCATTACATGGCGTGCCTCTGAGCCGTGAACAGGCGACAAAGAGTGTAAAGACAACACATAGCATAAGGGCAATGAAGGACACAAACACAACTCGCAGAAATAGCACAAATAGGAAAGACAAGAGGGCAGTCAAGAAAACAGAGTGAAACTGTCCCCCCAATAAGGAGCAAAAAACAAAGGCCACGAGTAAATATGGGGAAGGAATTATATGCAGATATTATATAAAAGATAATTGCAGATTTAAAAGAGGACAATGTATATATGAACATCCCCCAATATGCAATTTCTTCTATAATAATGGTCATTGTAAATTTGGAGACAGATGTAAATTCTACCACCCAGACATTTGCAGGACTTATGCAAAATATGGAACCTGCAGATTCGGGAAAAAATGCTACTATCAAATCTCCCGACGGACTCGAAGAACAAAGGAAAAAGTTTAAATGACAATAGGAATAACAATAACAATAGGAACAACAATAAGAACACAATAAGCGAACAAGAAAATTTTTTCAACATCGCTGACACGTTACGGATGCTAAATGTCATCCACATGCAGTTGACACAGCTGGAAACCCCCGAGCCAAACCGCTACCGGGCAAGAAGCTACCAGTACAAGTAGACGTAAACGGATCTCTCTCGGAGGATCATAGGGCAACGAATCAAGCGATATCGAAGGAAAACGAACTTGAAATGCACAAGGGGCAACGAAAAACAGAGAACATAAAAATTCTCCTGGCTAATATTCAAAGAATAAGACCAAACCAATCACTCAATAAGGTTTCGTACCTGAAAGGATTTATGGACGAAACAAGGGCGGACATCGCATGCCTCACAGAAACTCATCTTAAGGATTGCCAAGGAAATTGTGAAAACTGCGAACATTGTATTGATAAGAAAGAGAGAAATATAGAGGGCTTCAACTTACAAAGAGCGGATAGAACGACGAGACGTAAAGGTGGCTGTGCTACATATGTACAGGGAGGTCATATGACAGAGACGATAAGTAAATCAAACAGCTATGTGGAACTCCTAGCAGTGAAAATAGAAAAACTAAACGTGATAGTAATAGTCATCTATAGACCTCCAAGCAGCCCAACCGAAAAATTCTCGGAGGCCATTGATGACATCAGAAAGCTAATAAAGGCCATAAACCCCCCATCCCCCAATAATGATCTTCGGTGACTTTAACTTCCCATTTATAAAATACAAAAAGGTGGATACGAATATTTATATATATATATATATATATATATACCAGGACAAGGGGGGCACAGAGAAGACCAGGAGCAAGCATAAATGTTGATGGCTCTCACAAATGAGTTTATGCTGACACAGGAGATAGCAGAAAATACCAGAAAAAATAACTGCCTAGATCTGGTATTCACGAATAACACGAACTTGATTGCTGATATAAAAATAACCCCAACCATTATCTCAGACCACAACTTAAATCGAGATATCAACAAAATATGACGACAGCATTAAAAGACAATACACATATTGAGGAAAAGTAAATTCGGGGCCTTTAACTTAAACTCCAAGACTATAAATTAGGAAGCAATCAAATCGCACATGGCCCAAATAGAATGGAGAACATTTTCGAGAATAAAACAACTGAAGAATGATACCAACCTTGGAAGAAAAAACGCTGAGAATTTTAGAAAAATATGCTCCGAAATCACAGCCAAAAGGAAAGAGGAGCTGGCTAGAAAGGCAAAAAGAAGACTATTCCGCAAAAGAAAGAGAGAGGCGAAGTTAGGCAACTGCGGAGATAATGACAGGAAAGCAATAAAAGTAAAACTGGAGGGTATCGATAGGGAAATACAAGCCCTGATTAAGGACCATACAGAGAGGGAAGAGGAAAAGGCGGTAGAAGCAATAAAGGAAAATCCAAAATACTTCTATAGTTATGCAAAAAGGAAAACAAAAACGCGCGCCGTTATTGGGCCCTTAAGGACGAGAAATAATGAACTAACCGACGATCCAAAAGAAATATCTGATACATTGAGAGCTCAATATGAATCAGTTTTCAGTACCCCAAAAAGTGACAAAGCGATACCTGACATAAATGTATTCTTTGAAGAAGAATTGCAAGGAGAATATATAACAGACTTTGATTTTACCCCAGAAGATGTAGCGAGAGCTATGGACAGATGAAACCACATTCAGCTGCAGGTCCGGACAATTGGAACGCATTATTGATTAAAAACTGTAAAAATGAAATAGCTACACCTTTATACTGGATATGGAGAAGATCCCTAGACACTGGGGAAATACCGAGCATCTTGAAAAGAGCAAATATTGTCCCTATATATAAAGGAGGGGACAGATCTATAGACAAGTGTCATTGACGTCCCACCTCACCAAAGTATTTGAAAGAATAGTTAGAGAGAAAATTTATGATTTCCTAGAGACCCGGGAAAGATTCAACGAAAATCAGCATGGATTCCGATCAGGTAGATCATACCTATCACCACTAATAGAACACTACAACAATATCTTAGATGCATTGGAAGGCAATGACAACTACGATGTTGTATACCAAGGGCGTATATTCAGGGTGTGCTAGGTGTGCGCCGCACACCCAATAGATTTTCTGTAAATTAATATTTAATTAACCCTTTTTCTCCCTCTCTCAACTTTAGTAGAGACGAAAAAGATGCCCTAACCCTTAATTCCGCGCTCGACTGTTACACTAGTCGAGATGAGGAATGAGCTACTTCAATTCAGTTGTTCGGATTGTCTTCACAACCATTCTGTAAAATTTTGGTACTGAGCGATAGAAGCATCCTAGAGCTTGTTTAAGGCGCGAAATTTCAGTATTGCGGTGCGGCGATATATATATATACATATATATATATATATATATATATATATATAATGTAAGAACGACGCTTGTATAGAACGTTCCGCACAAGATGAGGAGGGAGAACGAACAAATGAAAAATGAGGTAACCACCCGGGAATCGAACCCGGGATCTTCCGATTGCCGGTCAGATATGCTAACCACTACACCATGGGTCTCGATTAATCAGAAGTCGTAGTAGGGAAGAGCGAGGGATCAGGGCGGAGAGTGTGCGGTCTGTGGACAGAACACCCTCCATATATGGTAAAGTGGGCGGGGCCTATGTTGCAATGGCCCACGTCAGGTTCATGTGCGTAACATATTACACTGCTTATACATGTGAAGCAAAGAAGTTCCTTAGTATATGAGGACGTTATTGCTCACTATTTTTCTCCAAAAAGAAGACTTGAGTTTATGTGTAAATAAGTTCGATGCTTAAAGGAGCCCGTAGGAAATTGGTGTTAGATTTTTTACAGTTCACCTAAATTCTCCAAGTGTTTAGTGTAATATTGAGAAGGTGGATTGCGTATGCTTACCATATTACTATTAAGATTTATTAAAAACTAAGTTAACATGAATTTCAGTTATTTTTTTACTCCACATGATATTCCGCACACCCAATTCACACAGTCACCATCCGCCATTGTTATATACACAGATTTTGCTAAAGCTTTCGACAAATGTGATCATGGTATAATAGCACATAAAATGAAATATACGGGAATAACAGGCAAAGTGGGAAAATGGATCTACAACTTCCTCAGAGAACGTCTGCAGGTCGTCAAAATTCAAGGTATATCATCATCAGAATCGGAAGTACGCAGCTCAGTACCACAAGGGACAGTACTGGCCCCACTCCTGTTCATTATCATGCTAACAGACATAGACAGCGGAGTAAACAGCAACAGTATAGTAACATCCTTTGCAGACGATACAAAGATCAGCAGAAAAATCAGCGATGACGATGACGTGGAGGCCTTGCAGAGGGACACGAACAAAATATACAAATGCTCAGAAGACAACAACATGTCATTTAACACCGAGAAATTTCAGATCTTGAGATATGGTAGAAAAGAAGAACTTAAACAGACTACATATTATGCTCCAGATAGAGAGGAAATTCAGAGAAGCACGAAAGCGATCGATCTCGGGATAATAATGACAGATGATGCGAAATTCGAAACACAAAATCAGGTAGCGATAAATAAAGCAAAAAGAGTCGCCGGACAGGTACTAAGAACGTTCAAGAGAAGGGACAGGACAGTAATGATTTCCCTGCTAAAAACACTGATTATACCAAAACTTGAATACTGCTCAGTTTTGACGTCCCCATATAAAAAGGAAGAAACTAATAAACTAGAAGAAACGCAAAGGCATTTCACAGCCAAGATTGATTGCTGCAAAGAACCCAACTACTGGGAAAGACTACATAAACTAAATCTGTACTCCCTGGAAAGAAGAAGAGAGAGGTACACCATAATCTACATATGGAAAATGATCGAAAAACTGGTACCAAACCTAAAACTAAACCCAATTACCATTCAAACAACACTGGAAAATAGGAAAGCAGAATGTGTAGTGTTCCCAAATTAAAGGTCCGACAAGGGACCTCCTCAACTCTGAAGGAAAATAGCTTGGTTGTCAGGGGGCCAAGACTTTTCAACTAGCTACCAAAGGACCTTAGAAACGTAACGGGGTTCAAAGTTGAAGCCTTCAAGAGAAGACTGGATGCCTGGCTCAGGACGGTACCAGATGAGCCGGGCGTGCCTGGCTACGTACGGTGGAGAGCGCGAAAAAGCAACTCGCTCCTCCACCAAGCCAGACCTAGAGGTAGGGCCACTAGCTTGACCTCCGTGTGAAGAGAGACCAACGCACGAAACAACATAAGGTTCATAAGTAAGGTAAGGTGTGTGTATATAATAATTATTTATTTATTTTCGTAATCTATACTATAATAAGAGAGCTGTCCGTCTGTCTGTCCGTCACACTTTCAGAAATTGTGAGAAAAAAATTCAGAAATTGTAAAAAAAATTCAGAAATTGTATTACGGGCGGCAATGTGAAGCTCAAGATTTTCATGACTGTGTTCTTTTCTGTAGTTTAGCAATGGGGGAAGGGTGGGGGTGGGGGTAATGGGGGATGGGTGGGGTAATGGAGAGGGGGTTAGCCCCCAAGTTGTATGAATGGGGGTGAGGAGGTTTTGGGAGATACCAGATTCAGAAATGTTGACACAATGTGAAGCTCAAAATTTTCACGGCTGGGTTCTTTTTTTGTAGTTTAGCCCATCTAACCGTCAGCGAAGTGACGGGAACTGTACTAGTAATTATATATATATGCTGTATATATATTTATTTTATAATTTATTTGTAATTTATTTATTTTCGTAACATTTTCCTAAATGTTTCGAAATTCATTCCAGTCCGTAATTAATAATTAAATGAACAGTATAGATTAAAATCTTTCATGTTTATGACAGGCCCGTGGAGGTTGTAAATGCTTGAAAACAATTACTTTGATTGGCTCGTATCAGCCAATCATGGCTTTTGTCATTCCCAGTGATTGTATATAAAGTTCGAGAGTTAAATTACACTGAAAATTTAACTGAATTCAGCGCTTAAATAAGAACAACCCCAGTAGTAATGATCTTATCATAAGGTTACAATAACAGTCTAAACCATATTAACCCGTAAACCGTAATTTAACGCATTGTTCGTCTAAGAATTTTAACTCAACGTTTTAAATTCTTCTTTTATCATTGCAGGAGATTCTTTGAATTTTTTTTATTGTGTAACTCGTTAACTTGTAGACTCTTTCTTTGAGTGCGATATTGTGCCCTTAAATTGCTTTGGGAATCAACCGTTTAATTATTAGTTTTATTTTTCAAAGCTAAATTTTATTGCGTATGAATTAAGTTCTGTACGTGAATGCAGCATAGATAATGTAAACCTATTAGTTGCTTAGATTATATTTTAGGGGTTTTGTTATTTATTTAGCGCTCGGGACCACCACAATAAGAGTTGTTTATTGTTAGTTTAATTCATAAACTCGATTGCACTCGAGCGAGATGCCAGTCAACGCCGACTGCAGGCAAATTTTGGGAGTAATGTCTTATTGACCCTGGGACCTTGACCTTTTTTACGAGTCTTTAAGCTGGTTTCCAGATTTTTACCTGGCAAACCTCCGTACCAAGCAGCGTGCGAAATTTCGCTGGCCAGTTGGCCCGAGTCCAGTTGTTTTCACATCGGATCAGTAATTTTCGTAAGACAGCTGGTCCGAGTGGCCAGCGATGTTTTAACCTTGGCTGCTATGTTGGCAAGCCTAGTACAAGCCACGGATAAGCACAATACACGCGAAACATTATTTATTTATTCACAAGATCAACAATATATAATGTAGCCCTTATGTAGTAGGTCTAAATAAATTGGCGCATAGCGGACGAATCTTTTACCAATACCACAATAATATAAACGTGATTTACTATGCTCTACGTAAACTGTGTAATGATTGGGGCTCTAGCCGATTAACCTCGCGTATCCAGCCAATGGCCATGTTGCTCGCATTTATTGCGCATGAATTTGGTAAAATTTGATGCCGGTAGTAGACTCGATCATGGTATAATAACGTTATTATATTATGGACTCGATACTACTGAAAGAATTTCTCAAATGAATGATGCCTTGTATAAGCTTGAAAAATAGTTTTTTACGCCGTAATGTATATAAAAATGGGGAATTTAAATACAACACATTATTTGTGTATATTATAATGTAAGATATAGATATTAGATATGAAATAGTTAGTCATTGACTATGTAAAAATTTTCCCAATCGAACGTGAAATGTTTACGTCCGTTTTCTGTGTATGCAAGTTTCTCTACACACGTCACGTACGCGACTTATGTGCTTACTGCTTACAAAATGTCGATGTACAAGTTTTTGGGTATTGCCGTAGACTGACCATATTTCCTTGAGACAAAAACGGGACATTGGGATGGCAAAAAAGGGACGGGGGTTATGTAATATTCTGTATTCATGAAAAAGTAAGTACATAAACCGGGACAAAATTGACATTTTTATTAAAACGACGGGACGGCCAGGAAATATTTAAAAAACGGTACGTATGGTCAGCCTAGACTATTGCGGGCCAATAGTTTTCTTTACGGGCCAGTAGATTTTCAAACTCACTGGTCCTGTGGGCCATCAGAAAATTTTGGTGAGTTTCACACTCTAGTACCAAGTTTGATGATCATTGACATATCTGGTGGTCACTTATTTTGGCGACATATACTGTATACCCACCCACCCACAGAGCCGAAATTATGTAAGTTTTGATAGAATTAGTGTTTCATTTTATTTACGGTGAAGCAGTTCCAAGCAACTGACCGAAATTTTTTTACAAATTTTGAACGTTGCATAACATTACGTCTAAGCTCTTTTTTTTTTTCCCAAAGTTTTCTTAATTTTTGTTCTGACGAATAGTTTTCAACAGACACTCGAAATAAATGTAAATTTTCTGATTCAGCTGAAGCACATGTGTATTATAGGCCGGGTCGAATTTCTGGGGGCAGATCGGGCACTATGTGGGGCTTATGAATTGGGGTCCTGACCAACATACTCCAAAAGAAAGTTTATGCCCCCCCCCCCCGTACCACTAGCATACTCCCTCCTATTTTTGGCTCCGCCCCAAAAATGAAAATAGTCTCATAAATGAAAATAGAGACCATTTAGAGCATCTTCTCATAGAGATGACCCCCCCCCCCCCTAAAATTGCATAATATATCTCGTGTGCAATTTTCAGGCAATTACCTACCTCAAAAATTTGGATTTCTCAAAATTTTCACCACGCGTATTTTCTCAAAATATTTGCTATATCAGAAAAGTGATTACACATAAACATCGTTTATGTGTAATCAATTTACTGAGCTGTGTGTTGAATTTCAAATTCAATACCAATAAATTTCATGTTCTAATTATCATATATTTTTACAGGAATTATAAGAATTTATGCTCTTTAGATTTACTTATGATCCATGCATGCTTCTATAAAAGCTGGATTTTTAATTTTTTAAAAAGGTTGAAAAAATGTTCAACCAGAAACAAACCTTCGATTGCAGCTTTTGGTTTTGCCACTGAATTCCGCCGATCAATGATTCCTACAAAGGCAGACGTTGTCAGACACTATTTCTTCATTCAAAAGAGAGAAAAAATCAAGTCAAGGGGATCAGCAACTGCGAACGATTGCTACAATATAGTTACCAAAGATCTTCAAGATATTTGGGCCATGTTCTCTTTCCCTGTCATTCAAGAAAGATCTATTTCTTCTGCAGTGGAAAGATTAATCAGATCAGCTCTTTCCTTGAACAAGGTTCCTCTACGTCAAAGGAATGAAAATTTTGCTAAAAAACTTGCTTCATATGATGAAATGTTTGACATTTGTACTTGCAAATGTTATGATAAAGGAATAGAAAGACCGTTTTGTCGATGCGAGGTAAAAATCCCAATGGTAGAGTAGGAGTCATTTGTAGGCCAAAAGCAAAGAATAAATCAATTAGGGCCATTTGATCGTGAAGCTGCCGCTGTCCAGACGATCCCTCTCAAGAGCAAGAGAAGAACAAGAGAGGCAACAAAGGTCACAAGTGGAAATGGCAGAGGCTATGGAAGTTGTACCATCTTCTTCAGTAGATGACTTTAGCGAAGATATAGAAGACAGTGACAATGAGCTAGAATTCGTGCCCGATGTGGAATTGATTGAAAATTATCAAAATAGGTATTCATACAATGAATTACCATTGGTGGCAGACCGTTACCGTGTGAGTTCGAGAGCTACAGCAGCTATTGTTAATGCTGCATTGAAAGATATGGGAATAATCGATCAATCTAACATGCTTGATAGGAAGAAAATAGAGAGAGAGAGAATTCGTGCAGGCAAGAAAAATATTGTTAGATCTAGATGTGAAAATGTGAATATTGAATGTATAGGGTTTGATGGAAGAAAGGATGATACGTTAACCAAGCATGGAAAAGAGAAAGAAGAACATTATGTGCTGATCAAAGACCCTGGAGGTATCTATGTAGACCATCTCTGCCCTGACGCAGGAAATGCTCGGTGTATAGCTGATGAAATTATAACGTTCTTAATTGATTCAGCGAGCATCGACACTCTCAATGCTCTGCTATGCGACGGTACTGCTGTCAATACTGGTAGAATTGCTGGTACCATAAAATTGATTGAAATTTTTTTGCATAGATCAGTTCAATGGCTCGTGTCTCTTTTACACATGAATGAACTCCCCTTCAGACACATATTTGAAACCATAGACGGAAAAACATCAGGGCCAAATACCTTTAAAGGTTCAATTGGAACCAAATTGAAATGTGATTTAACCATTTTAGACTTAGTGGCATTTTCACCAGTTCAGGGCAACGTCCAAGATATACCACCGAATGTCGTGAAAGAGTTGAGCAATGATCAAAAGTATCTCTATGATATGTGCCTAGCAGTGCAATCTGGATGGGTATCTGAAAGTCTAGCCCGCAGGTCTCCAGGTGGCATTCATCATGCTCGCTGGATTACCCGAGCAAACCGGATTCTTCGTTTATATGTATCGACTTTGCATCCCGAACAAAATCTGAAAGAACTGGTAACCATCGTCATGAAATCATATGCTCCTGGATGGTTTCATATCAAATCCCATCCTAAAGCTGCTGACGGAGCACGGAATTTTTTTCATTTGATTGTCTTGATGCGAGGATTGGAAGAAAAACATCGCATTATTATGGAACCGGTGTTCCGTAATAATGCCTATTTTACCAATCCCGAAGCTATCCTACTGTCAATGCTTACTGATAGCAGACAACATGTCAGAGGAGAAGATGCTCTTCAGAAGATACTTCTCAGTCGGACACGTTTCAGTGGCACACGAAATTTTGAGCTTCCTAAATCTCTAAATTTCGATTCCAAAGACTACTATGAGATGATTGACTGGAGAAAGGAAGCTATCAATCCCCCACCTTTGATAAGGAATTTCAGCAATGAAGAGCTACTGCATACAAGAACAGAACCCTTGAAAATTGCTGCCTTTTCATGCCACAGTCAAAGCGTGGAAAGTGTAGTGAACTTAGTGACAAAAGCATCAGAACAAAGGATTGTCTACGGCAATCGGCACAAATTTATCCTCAATCAACTGGAATCAAGAAAAAGACTGCCACAGTTTGAACGGAAAAGCCAATGGGGCCAAGGCACATCCACAAGTAATTAGTGAATTGTGAAGGTAATTTTTAAATTAAATTTTGTTTTTACTTCAAAGCTGTTTTGTGTAATAAATGGTACAATAGACTAATTGTCTTCTTTTCAGACAAATATACTAGGCCTATATGAGGTTTATGAATTGGTCTCCTAGGCAATCAGTACTCCAAACTAAAGTTTATGCCACCCTTTTCTATATACTGATAACACTTTTTGGGGATGCGGCAATTTTTCAAGGATTTAAAATTTCTTGGATAATTGCCTGAAAATTGCACATGAGGTATATTATGCAATTTTAAGGGGAGTCATCTCTATAAAAAAATGCTCTAAATGATCTCCATTTTGATTTATGATACTATTTTTAATTTGGGGGCGGAGCCAAAAATAAGAGGGAGTATGCTAGTGGTACGGAGGGGAGCATAAACTTTCTTTTGGAGTATGTTGGTCAGGATATCATTTCATAAACCCGACATAGTGCCCATCTAAAAAAAATCATTTTGACTAGATTTCGACCCGACCTAAATTGTGTAATGAAGGCATAACTACAAGAACAGAAGTAAATTCTCTGAATGGGCCTTATTTTAAAATTATTTTTCCCAGTCTTAAATACCATAAACTTTAAAAAATATATATATTTTATATAAAAAGGAAATCTATATTCTGTGTTTGTAATCTTATTATAATGCACAAAGTTTAAAAGAGAATTTAACTTAAAATTTATGAAATTTTTTCTCTAATTTCACCATTTGTCTTTCCAAATAAAAAAAAATAAGGATTACTTTATTGGTATGCGGAGCTCAGTAAATAACTGTTGGACATAATGAGCCCATTTTATGCAAAGTGCGGCTTCTGTTATCGTGCATACATAGGCTGACCATACGTACCGTTTTGAACGGGACAGTACCGTTTGTTTTATATTTCCTGGCCGTCCCGTCGTTTTAATAAAAATGTCAATTTTGTCCCGGTTTATGTACTTACTTTTTCATGAATACAGAATATTACATAACCCCCGTCCCTTTTTTGCCATCCCAATGTCCCGTTTTTGTCTCAAGGAAATATGGTCAGCCTATGCATACATTAATTGCATAAAGGAAATTAGATGCCTATTGTATTCATATCCTATGGCGACTGCTATGAAATGTTAGTTTCATTCATAACATAACCCTTGTAAGTAACTCGTCCATCGAGAATTAATATTAGTTAGTTTCACCAAAAAAAGCTTATTTTTTTAATTATTTTATTCTCAATATACAAATTTGGGGTCACCTGAA
Source organism: Bathynomus jamesi (assembly GCA_023014485.1). Classification (NCBI taxonomy): domain Eukaryota; kingdom Metazoa; phylum Arthropoda; class Malacostraca; order Isopoda; family Cirolanidae; genus Bathynomus; species Bathynomus jamesi. The sequence goes on from JAJOZX010004273.1 coordinate 290,543, forward strand.
GATCCGTCACCTCAGCCTTTTTTAGTTAGCTTTATAAGGCGAACTAACGAAAATATCACGACCTAACCTAACCAATCGTCAAGGGCGTACGGTTGACTTAACGATTGGTTAGGTTAAGTCGTGATATTTTCGTTAGTTAGCCTTATAAAGCTAACTAAAAAAGGCTGAGGTGACGGATCTTCAGGTAATCCCAAATTTCAAATGTAAATAGGATTTTTTTTTACCCCCTAAAAAAAGTTATTTAAAATAAAATTGTAACGCAGAGCAAAATTCACCTGATACAAACGTAATCAATGTAGGTCCTTTAGTTATGAAATTATACGCCGTGTAAACTTATTTTCTGACCGCCCCTCGTAGTTAAGTTAGAGTGAAATATATCCTACTATAAATATTAAGTACGAGGGAATTCAGTTAGGCTTCATTGGTAGCTATGTTGGAACGAGACTAAATCAAACTAAGCTTAATTTAGAGCTCAAATGGACGAAAACAATTGCCTAAAGAAATATGAATTAACTCTACAAATTGATGATGAAATTTTGCCAATCTGTGGAGAATTTCGATGAAAAGCTGTTTCTAAAAAGCGGCTGTGGCTGATGGAAAGATTTTTTTACGATGTGATGTGTATATACTATACCCACGTACAAACGTACAAACCGCACCATCTCTGCCGCCTTCAGGGTTAACGCTGATAATAATAAAAGCGAGTCCTTTGTGTAATTTTAAAGAAGAGCTTTGAAAATCGATAATTGATTATTAAACTTTTAATTTTTATCCTATCAGAAAATAAGGTAAATGCGTTTGTGTTAAAGAATGAAAATCTTTTAGTGAATCCTCTGTAATGATTAAAAATCTAAATAAATAAACGTGAAAAGATTCTTAGACGAACAATACGTTATTATGCTTCGCGAGATCATACGGGTTGCATTGGTAATTGTATACTCATTGTGTGTGTGTGGTGTGTGTGTGTGAAAAATGTCTATTTTGTGCACATTTTCCAATTAATTTTCATAATGTGCGTAGAATACTTGTATTTTGTCTCTCCTTTTTCTCTTTTCATGGGGACATTTTTGTAGACGTTCGCCCTTGGCCCCCCCCCCTCTTCCTACATAAAAAAAAAAAAAATTCAGATGTACGCCTGGGTGTCAATGTGTCAACTTTAATCCCAAGTAGTTTGTAGCGGTTCTGCAACAAAGCAGATAATGGATTTACGCCTCTCTCTCAATCATCTAATCCTCATGGGTTTATCGTCAGATTTTGATAGTTTTGATTTTCCATGTCTGCCCTATCGGTGGTTCCAATTTTACTGTATTATTGTATTTCTTTATTTTGTTTTAATTGTATTAAAAACCATCTGTTTTGAGTGTATATCCTCGTTAGTATAATTTAACGCTCTATTTCATCAGAAATAGTGTCTTTGAGACAGATTTCGTACCTAGAAGTAGAGAATAGCATTACTAAGGTTCATCAGTAGAAGAAAATTGGCCTTAATGTTTCGTGGCGCATAAAATATTACTGGCTTTTATCAAATTTAAAAGTTTTTCATATATTTAATAACTAAAAGAATAATGATAATTTTATGTATAAAAAACCTTCGTAATTGTGAATTTCATTATCCATTCAACAAACCAGATGGAAAGTTCGAGTACTTTCCTAAACTTGAATTACATCTTATTTGTACCAACATTTTTTCAGTGTCACGCATAATTTACGTATTATTCCAGTAAACAACAGTTCATACTCGTGTGTGTGTATATATATATATATTATATATATATATATATATATATATATATATATGTGTGTGTGTGTGTGTGTGTGTGGATGTACCGATGTATCTGTATCGGCCTGTTTTTAGAGTATCGGTATCGACCGATACTGCAGATACTTTTCCAAGTTCTCATTTTAAAATTAATATTTAATTATTTATAAAATGCAATTGAATAAATTTTCATTTGAATAAACTTATTGAATACATATGAAGTTTCATCATTTTTCATTTCTTCCTCTTATTTTTTAAACTGCTAGAATTTCAAACCAATTGCCTATCACGAGATTATTACATCAATTTTTCACTAGAATTAATGTACTGTAGAGTAATGTAGTGATTAGTAACTATATAGTGGCATACGTAGTTATAAATAGTGTCTACTCTCTCGTGACTAAATTTATTTCCGAGTGACGTGGCGCTGGTTCGATCCCGGCCGCTGGCATCGGTTTGAGTTGAGTTAGCCGCTTAATGCGTTTCAACTTTGGCTCAGGGTGAGCCCTTGGGACACAGCCACTCCCACGCAGTTGGAAAACGCCCTTCTTCGATGTTACTTTTATGTCACCATTCCCAAAAGTTAAAAAAAGTAATGTTAAAGTGTTGGTGTTGAAATGTCAAAAACTTAAAACACCTCAATTTCAAATTTTCTTCACACGAAATTTATTTTTTTAAGAAAAAGAAAAGTTTAACCGTGAATAATGTCTCTCCCACTGGTTAATTTATTTTTTTTATAATTTATTTCTTACTTTTCACATTTACCAATTTTCAACCCGTAAAAAAAAGTGATTTAAAATTCTGTTAGTCTTTTCCTCTTTTTTTTTTTCCCTTAATCGAGTTTAATGCACGGAATAATTTAAATCAAAATGCTTTGAGTAGAAAAGCAAAGGTTGCGAAATTTTATATGATTGATAGGTCAGATAATATTTTGCGCGTGTGTGTGTGTACTCGCGACAAGGAAGGAAGGAAGGAAGAAAGAAATAATTTAAAATTTATTGAAAAAATTCTCATTTATAAATTCAAAGAAATTCATAATTAGTTAGAAAAATAATCTATCAAAGATAAAAAAAAAGTAACTACTTGAAATATTGACTGAATTCGGTACCCATCTTCTAATGAATCGGATTCTTTTTTTCAACCAATTATAAATTTTTTGTTACGAAATTTACAGTATTTTTTAATTACATTTTATTCAGCAGTTTTCTTTCCGCATTTTCCATGCACAGACCGTGCAGCATGGAACAAGGAACTCTTCTGTGAAAATTAAATCCACTATAGTCCGAATAAGTAATGGTAAATGACAAATACCATAGTTTTTCTTTTTCATGATGCAAGCCCGACGTGGGCAACGGGTCTCTCGCAAAGAGGTCCCATAAATATAGCTTCCCTCTTTGCGAGAGACCCGTTGCCGACGTCGGGCTTGCATCATGAAAAAGAAAAACTATGGTATTTGTCATTTACCATTACTTATTCGGACTATAGTGGATTTAATTTTCCCAGAAGAGTTCCTTGTTCCATGCACGGTCTGTGTTTAACATATAAGTTTCTCAGGGGACCATTCTGAGTTTGTGTATGTATATATATATATATATATATATATATATATATATATATATATATATATATATATATATATATATATATATATATTTAATGTTTGTATATGTGTGTGTTTTCTTGGCTACTTTACGAAATCACGACAATCTTTAGGATACACACGAGTTCATCGCGACTTGAACATACGTGTATTGACATTATCGGTGTCACTGTAGTTTCAGATTATTTTTCTTTGAAAATCATTAGATATCTTAAAGGTGAGATTAGGTTAAATGTTGCGGTTTCGTAAGGTAGCTAAATATGTGTGTGTGTGCGTGTGTGTGCGCGCGCGCATATTCTTATGCAGTTTTTCACTGTACTTACAATAACAGATAAATGTTCACAAATGAATAACAATTATATAATATTACAATGCTTGGGTGATACAGGATACTACAATGAATAAATTACAATGCTCAAATTATAACGATTGGCTGTAGATGTCACGTACAAAGAATAAACTTCTATTAATAAGTGACGGAAATTGCATGAGAAATGCACGAAAGAATTTCAGTCCTAATTGGAGGGTTGTTTAGGGTTTCGAAGCAACACGAAGGCGCAATGTTTTCTTGAAGTGGTTGTTTTTTTTTCCTCCCTCCAAAGGCTTCTCTTCTCGTGAGAAGCTGTTTTTTCTGCGACTTTACTTCTGGGTTATGAGTGCCTGTAGAAATTACTTGGTTGTTAGACAATTATGAGTTGCAGTAGACTGTACTTCAAGCCTGATCTCGTCATTTTACAATTCCTTGCTCATTATTACGGAAATTGTTCTCCTGATTAAAAGAAAGTACTTCCCAATTCCATATAGAAATTATGACATCCGGTAGCGGTGATTTCCAGTAGTATAGCCGCAAAAGGGGAGAGTGCAGGAATGTTGCAGGTTATTATGTAATGTTGCAAAGGGGGGTTGTTGCAAAGGGGGGTGGGGGGAAAACTTGGAGGCGGCGTTATCCCCCAAGAGAAAGAAGGAGGAGAGGTGTTCACCTGGCAGGAGCCAAGTGCACACTAAGACTTCCAGCCGGGCTGGCGTTGTTTTATAGGCTCCTAATCAGCCAGAATCAGCCAGTTGGCTGAATCAATCAGCCAGTTGGCTGAGCCAGAGACGCCTGAAGGAGAGAGAGAGAGACAGCTGAAGGAGAGCGAGCTGAAGAAGAGAGAGATGCCTGTAGGAGGGAGAGACGCCTGTAGGAGGGAGAGACGCCTGAAGGAGAGAGGCTAGGTGCACATGCAGGAGTACACATGCTGGAGGTACACACATACATGCAGGAGTACACATGCAGTAGGTACACATGCTGGAGGTACACATGCAGTAGGTACACATGCTGGATGTACACATGCAGTACACATGCTGGAGGCAAACATGCAGGAGAGAGAGAGAGACGCCTGAAGGAGGAAGATACATGCAGGAGAGAGAGAGAGCTGAAGGAGGGAGAGAGACACCTGAAGGACAGAGTGGAGTTCTCCCCAATTTATTTTCGTTTCTCTAACCTAAGAGGCCACTATGGGGTTTACCAAAGGGCCTGAAATAGAAGGAGCAGAGCTCCTTACTCGGCCGGAGCCGAGGGGGGAATGGTTCTTCACCAGATTCGCGATCTTTTATAATCCTCTATTCTGGCTGAGTTGCCAGATAGCGCAAGGTATTCCAGATAGCGCCATGTGTCCATTAATCGTGTAACACATATATAACGGCTGTTATTCCAAATGTACTTGTATATATAATAAACTAATGAATCATATAAAATACCACAATATATATTTATATGGTTATACAAGATTCAACCGTATAAAATAACACAAGCGCCTCTTTCATTACGCGTTAATAGAATTAGTAAAGTTACCCAATAAATAAATCGTTAGACAGAAAACGAATTTTTATAAGGGTTACCCAACTAATTATCCACCATTCAATAAATAATAGCAAACGTGAATAAAGAGTTCCAATTCAATGGGTAACTATATCGACATAAGCTTGTTATTATTGTAACGTTTGCTCCCAATATAAATTTTCCTAAATAACAGTAAAACCAATTAATTGAAACTTCATTTAAATACAGCTTCATTAAACTTGAAGATGAACGAAACAAATAACATAGTTATTCATAATTCAGCCTCACGAATAACGAAACGAAATGAACATTTACGATACAATTCGAAATACGATAATTTACGATACAATTCCACCAAACGAGATGAAAACTTATGAAACATAGAGCCTCATTCCTGCGACGAAAAAAATGAAAAATGACGTAAAATAAAGAAATTATTCATTTGATTTGCCCAAGCCACTATAGCGGGTCGAATCGTGTCTCTAGGGACACGATTCGAACGAAAAAGGTCTCTCGGGACCTTTTTCGGGTCGAGGGATTATCCTTCTACAAGCTATTCGAGCAGAAATCACCACTGACTCCAGATATTAATTTTATCATTGTTATTACTTCTACAAATATTTACGCGTATTTTAAAATATAATTTGAAGCCAATTAAATTCTACTTATTAATAAATAACTTTTTACACACAAACTACATCTTAACCGCAAACACCTTGCACATCTATTCTTATTATCATTATTATTATTATTTCTACAATGAAACGGGTCGGGCCGAAGAACGGGTGAGATCTCCCCCCCCAATATATATATATATATGCTACACACAGACCGTGCATGGAACAAGGAACTCTTCTGGGATAATTAAATCCACTATAGTCCGAGTAAGTAATGACAAATACCGCCTCGGTGGTGCAGTGGTTAGCGTCGCGGACTACGAATCCATCGGCCCAGGGTTCGAGACCCGACGGCAGCCGGCGCGCAGCAAAGCCCAGCTGTTCATCCTTCACACAATAAGGAAAGTGGTTGGTAGATAAATGGGCACCCTAGGAGGCCTAGTGGTCAAGACGCTGGGCTACTGATGGGTCGTGGTTCGGAATCCACGTTAAACTGTAGGTCTAAGGTGGAGTGAAAAGCTTGACCTTCGTCAGAATGAACAATTCGGGCGGAAGCTAACCAAAGGTTAGCCCGACGCGGGCAACGGGTCACTCGCAAGAGAATTTAATCATTGGTAAACTTCCTTCCAGACCACTCTTTCTAATATATATATATATATATATATATATATATTATATATAGAAAGAGAGCGAGAGTTTTGTTCAATAAATAATATCGAAAAAAACTGCACGATTTTCTATGTAGCAATACTAATTAACTCTTTCTCGCTACGGCGTTACAAGAACGTGCACTCGCTCGTAAATTAGACCTCCAGTTTAACATGGGTTCAGAAATACATCTCGTCGATGGGGTTCGTTGCTTACTCTACCACATGGACTTTTATATGTAGAGACCTAACCTAACCTACGAAATACATCTCGTCAGGGCCGATCCTAGAGCCATAATAGCAATGGAAATGAGCGCGATGTGTCGTTAAATACGTGATTTAAAATAACAGGACCATTTTACCCGAGGCAGTAGTATATCCGAAAAACATCGTAATGCACGATTTTTTCTATGTAGCAATAATAATTAACTCTTTCAAATACGTGATTTAAAATAACAGGACCATTTTACCCGAGGCAGTAGTATATCTGAAAAACATCGTAATGCACGATTTTTTCTATGTAGCAATAATAATTAACTCTTTCAAATACGTGATTTAAAATAACAGGACCATTTTACCCGAGGCAGTAGTATATCCGAAAAACATCGTATAACCTAATTGCAACTATAGTTTACCTTGACTTTCATATGCTTCTATCTTGTTTTATTAATAAAGATTTTTAACTTTAATAACGTATGAATAAAGATTTTTAACATTTAATTTTATTTTAGTATTTATTCATGCCACGCCGCCTTAGACCACAGCTTAACGTTGAAACCGAATGTTCTTTTTAAAATATAATTAGGATATAATTTCTTTATTATAAAATAAGTTAACAATTATGTTAACAAACAATACTAATAATTTGTAAGTAAAAAATTAATATAAGGGACTACCATAGAAATGTAAGTGCCTATAATTCGATTTTATATATATGTTACTCGTCCGGTCTCGTTATAGCGGATTGGTACACGTCATAGCTCCACCCAGCTACATCGGCAGCCAATCACGACGGACATCTGGTCTTTTGGGCGGAGCTTGGCGAATGTGCATATAAAAGGGGATATTTTCAGTTGGGAGTAACAGTAGCTATTTTCGCATCAGTGAATAATCAACCATGGACCTGTACGTCTCCCCAGACTTGTATGAAGAACGTGATACTGCAGCATTAACCACAATTAGTCTTTTCAATGCGCTGATTGTGGCGAACTATTTTCGACGCAAACCGTAGAAGATATTTGCAGTGACGCTCCTTACAATCCGACGCAAGGGACTACCATAGAAATGTAAGTGTCCATAATTCGATTTTATATATATACGGAGAGTTGTAGTATTTCGTCAAATAGATACTAGTCAAAAATGTCAATCAATGTTATTTCCCCATCATGCTAAAATCGAAATTGGTAATCGAACCAAAGATATCTTCACATAATGGAGATCTGTCTGTCTGTATACTCTGTATATGTTTTCCTTTAAGGTCCGATGAGGATTTGACACGAGTTATACAATCTTTTGAAGGGAATACGGATGATATACTGATCAGTCAGCAGTGTCACACATCCTCCACCATGGACCTGTACGTCTCCCCAGACTTGTATGAAGAACGTGATACTGCAGCATTAACCACAATTAGTCTTTTCAATGCGCTGATTGTGGCGAACTATTTTCGACGCAAACCGTAGAAGATATTTGCAGTGACGCTCCTTACAATCCGACGCAAGGGACTACCATAGAAATGTAAGTGTCCATAATTCGATTTTATATATATACGGAGAGTTGTAGTATTTCGTCAAATAGATACTAGTCAAAAATGTCAATCAATGTTATTTCCCCATTATGCTAAAATCGAAATTTTTATGGCGTTCACTCCTCGAACCAAAGATATCTTCACATAATGGGGATCTGTCTGTCTGTATACTCTGTATATGTTTTCCTTTAAGGTCCGATGAGGATTTGACACGAGTTATACAATCTTTTGAAGGGAATACGGATGATATACTAATCAGTCAACAATGTCAAATAATGTAAGTGTTTTTCGATCTTTTTGGGATAAGAAGACGCAATATATTTTCATAAATTTATTAAATGAAAGAAATCAGTACAATAAACGAATATACAAATATACGAACAAAAACATTATAATATACAACGAGTACGTACAATTGGAAAACGGTTTTTTATCTGTCTGCATACCATTTCATCGTTTCGGTGAGTGTGACACGGGTCAAATAAATTTAAAAAATTTATAAATTCTTTATCATTTGACATATGCATGAGAAATGAGACACAGTACATTCCGCAAACATTAGTAAAATATCCCTGCATACGAAATGGGTTCCATACAACTTCGGGAATATGTAACTGAGCGAGAAATTTTACAATAATAGGGTCACTCCAGGGTTGAGTACCGAGTGAATCAAAATAGTACAGGCGCTGTCTATTTTTAAAATAGACAGCGATCCAGTGAATCCCTTCATTACCGATGATGTCTGTGTTCACAATAAGACTACCGCATTCTCGCGTACTTGGCAAACTCAATGTTTCGCAAACACGCCGATAAATTTGGAACGTGTGACTCGCTCCATTACTTTCTGAAGTGTATTAGCATCCATTTTAAAAGTCAGTGATAACGCTTCTAAATCTATCTACTTCTATTAGGGCTTGCGATTCGAGATATACTAGTACACTAATAGGAGCGTCTATAGGCTTGGCGAATTCCAGCCGCACTGAGATGTTACCGCTCTGCTGTGGTGTTAAATGGGTATTTACGCTAGCAGATAAGTCAGGTGTAATGTCAAACGGATAAAGGTTAAATTGATCAATGAATTCTTCCTGCGTTACCCCATTACCAAGCTCATCACAATCACCTGCAATATGGGTCAGATTACTATAGGCTCTGGCACAAAGAGGTAACACAGCGTCTGATGAATAGTCCGTACCCATTGTTCCACCCAAAGCAGTGCCATTAACGTATAGAGTTATATTTTTAAGTCCGAAATTCTCGAATTTAAAGGCACTCTTTTTATATTTTCCATTCACCGAAGCGTGGTCCTGCATGCCGATTAATATCCTTTTAGGAAGATTTCCCAGGGCAATGTTTTCTATCTGCTTCGATGCCAACCCTGCAGGAACCGTATATAGTTTGATCTGCACTCTGTTAATAGGATATTTCACTGTAGCGTTTAGTAAATTTTTCTCAATTTCTAGTTGTTTTGGTGAACTTAATTTCACTCGCCGTACGCGGAGGTATGTGTCCATAATGTGAACCACAACGGACTTTGCGCCCTCTTCTTGATTCGCATCCAGATTTAAGCAGATCTCAGGACTCGTGCGGGTGAGCTTTATTTTCATATCCACCCCGTTCACAAGCAACTTCTCCTGGAAAGTGAAATCTGTGTGCAACCGTCCAAAACACTCGTATATTTTCTTTTTAGAATTTTTAAATTTGTCCTTTATACTATTTTCATCTTTAGTTTGATAATATCCCTCCGCACTTAAAAAGGTAGCCTTCGCTTCTTTGGAAAAGTTGAGGACATTTTCCAAATAGGCTCGTAGATGATAGTACCCCGTGCCTGCCGATATGTTGGTCTGATTTAAATATACGTCACACTGGTTGAATATGGCGTGCAGAAAGTTTGTTTCAGGGTATACAGCATATTTGTCATCGCAGGCCGTTCCATCAGAATGGGCTATACGTAGCTTAGCGTACATGTGCACACAGCTTGGATCAAAAAAGTAAGGACCTGAGCTGGGTATCACGAATTCTATAGGTGCACTCGGGGAACTAATTGTGTTTAAAGGGTTAATTGTAATAAAGTCACTGTGCTCAATAGAAACTTGGGTTGGCGGGAGCTCAAAAAAGGACAGCTCCGACTTACAGCATTGTGAACTACATGGGTGGATGAAGCGTGCCATGGCGAAATAGTGACTCCTCTCTCGACAAGTGGTAAACAAACTATGATTCATGAGATCAATATCCTTAGCTTATATCAGTCAAAAAAGTGGTCAACCATAGGTTTCATTCGCTTACAGCATTTCTTTTTTGATAGCCTTTTACGTTTAATACCACGTGACCCCTTCTTCTTCCGGGGAGCCCTCTTCTTCTTCCCGCCACCACGCATTTTTCTCTTTGCATCTTTGATGATTTCGTTCCGTGTACGCTTTAAATGTTTTTTTAGGGCTTCTTTAGGTTTAGCCCCGGCCAATATGTCTTCTGCAGTGTTAAGGCCTGATTGTAGCGCTTTCCTTCCAAGGTATCTGGCACCCCTCTTCAGCAAAGGAACAGCCGTACGTAGTATGGATGAAAAAATGGATCCAAGTCCACTACCGCGCTGGTATCGCATCCCTCGATAGACGGTGAAAGGCTTTCTATCCATTATAACTCAGTGCGTCGAAAGTGTAGCTTCACTGTTAAGCTCCCGTTACCGAATGGGAAGTTTTCGCCCTCAATCGTTCTTATATATATTGTGATATTGGTTATTAAATTAGTTGCGACATTCACATAATGGGGTCTGTCATATGTAATACTCAAACTCCTTCCTCTATGGTTGGGGATGTGAGCAATGCGCAGCAGGCGTGCCTGGGTATCCCCAACAAACTGGTGCTCCACTATATTACTGTAAATATAGCACATGTCTGGGGACCTTTCAGCCAATTTCTCCATCTTCAATTGATACATTAATCTGGACAAGTTATACTGTGTCTCGTGAAATGTGTCTCTTTGGAAGGCTGCGCTATATCGGCCGTTGGTTAGAATTTTGAACTTTCTATGTTCTTTAAGACATCTGTTAGTCTTTGATTTTAGGATTAGTGTATGTGCAGGGTTGTTTACGATTTCATATACTAAATCATTCGTAAGGTTTGAGTTTCTTAAACTTACGTTTAAGCCTCTCACAACATCCTCGGCCGAACCATATTGACCCGGCCCTAGTCTTACTTCTGTACTGTAATACCGTGCAATCTTAGTCCAAGCGATGCGCATAGTTTCATCCATAGCTACCCCAGCTTTTTCACACTCGTCAATGTCTCTAAGAATCGTAAAAACGGTTTCTTCATGTTCAATATTTAAAAAGACGGTGTCCAGCTGAATTTCGCATATCCCCACCTCATACGAATCACGACCCAATTCAATGTGCCCATGGAGTTCTGTTACAAAGTTGGCTAGCGTGTTGTTAGGGTGTACAGACAGGGACGAGGAGGACGGGAGTGTGACGTAGAAATGGTTAGGAGCCATGTTGCATACTATTTAAGCTTCATTATTGCATCAGCTTTTATATAGGTGTTGAAGCTTTCTGGGTACCCTAGCCATTTCACCAGGTACATTTTTCTCCTTCCTGAACCTTTGCTTCCTAAAATTTTCTCAATTTTAAACACATTTTTTTCTAAATTAAACGCAACTTTCTGCAATTCCTCGCGGTAAAAGCCTCCTGAGATTTCTTCCCCATTCAAATCTTCAATGTAATACATCATTATCACACCTTTAGGTCTCACAGCCCTAACTTTAAAAATCTCGCGTGTCCATCCTTGCTCAAAACCCTTTGCGAATTTATTCCCCGAACGCGACAGCCTTACATAATCATTGGTTTTGAAGCGCACAGAGTGTGGTGGTGGTGGTGGTGGTGGTGGTCCATCTCTTCTCGGGAGCGTACCTCTTTCTAAAACTTCGTTAGGTGTTGCCCCAATCGTGCGATGGTGTGAGCGGTTGTAGGATGATGCCAATGGTTCCAGAATGTCTAGAAATCTGTATGTGTTTTTATGTGTAAAATAACGGTGCATGCGTTCCTTTATGGTGCGCTGAACTCTTTCAGCTAAAGAAGCCTTATGTATAGAATTGGTTGTGTAATAGCTGATATTAAACTCTGTCAACATATTCTGAAAAGCACGGCCTATAAACTCCTTCCCCATATCCGTACAAAAATAGCCAGGAACCCTGTTTTCTTTTAACATTAGCGTTTTGGTGGCTTTAGCAACTGTTTCAGGTGATTTATTTTTCAGAGGAACTAGCCACAGATATCTAGAGAATACGTCTATTATGAATAGAATGTAGCGGTAACCATCGTTATACACAGAATATCTTTGCATGTCTGTTAAATCTGCTTGCCAAATAGAATCAATCGAGGAAGCCGTTGTCTTGGCTGTTTTAAACCTTTTTCTCACAGGCTTATGAAGCGTATAAGCGTCCTGCTCCCTCAAAAATCTTTCAACATCTTTTTTTCCTACTCCGTAAACGTGCAGTCTATCTACGCCGCCGTAAGAGGATGGGGTAGAAATGTCATAATAACGTTTAGTTAATACGTTAGCCATTTGCGTATTTTAGAGGCAGGTGGGTAGGGTTGGTTTAACCTCTTCTTTCTCCTCTTCAAAGGTGTTACCGCAGGGGGTGACGGCGCTTCAATTGTGCACAGGCGTTGCGTGTTCCAAGTCTTTTAACCTGTTCAGATTTCCTATCAACGTTTTAGGGACATTTATTTGTTGTAGTCTTGCTTTAATATGCTTCCATCCTGATGGTGATGGCCTATCCCACTTTCTCACCAGATCATGGACAATGTCTACGATATTCGATCCCTGTACCTTTGATCCTTCCACAATGATCTCCCCTGTATCGGTCCATTGTATGGCGGGATCCTCATTCAATAGATTATAAAGACTTAAGCCTTTACTCCTCAATGTAAGTGGGAGGGTATTTTTTAATACATGTTCGATATGTTGTGTGGCTAATCTTTTTGGTTGATCAGCTGTATCGTCGGGTACAGGTCCTATGTCGCCATCGTCCCCCGTGCTGTGCCTAATAACCACAGGAATCTCCGTAGGGCTCTTATAATTTTCGTACTCGTGAAGAAATTTCTGCAGAGCTTCTTGGTATAAGATTCTTTTCTCATCAGGTGTTTTTTCACTGTTTAATAGGGCTAACAATTCGCTTTCCATTCTTTTAAGTCTGCTTTTACGGGGATCTAGATCCGTGTCTCTTTGCAGTGAAGCGTACACCTCGTGGGGAATCACTACCACTTTCTTCATTATATTAATCTAGTCAGTAAAGGGCCCAAAACTGAAAATAAGATGGGGAGAAATGACCCTCCTGTTTGCACAATAACTCGTTTTTTCTTCGCTACAGTTTGACTTTTACGAGCGAGTGTACGTATTATGTTCTTGTAGCGGCGTAGGCGAGCCTTCTGATGGGTTTTCATTGATACATTGCAATTTATAACGTTAAGACAGATTTCACAGATGCATTTTAAAAAGTCGGCGTCGATATTTTTAATAAACATCTGCTGCATTGCCCGGGGCAGTCGATGATAGATTTTTATTAATTCATGGTATTTCTTTAGTCTCTTTGTCATTCTGGAATATACACCGTTTCAGGCTCGTTTGGAAATATATTCGTTCGCAGAAGCACTCTAAACGTGTTTCGCGGATGAAGGTCGCAAAGCAAATATCCGTAACGCGTGCTTGTAGCTTCTTTATAAACTTCCAAAAACTCCTTACGCTGATTCGGGAACATTTGATTGGCTAATACCCCAATTTGTGATACATCTCTACGTTGCGCGAATAAGACTAGATATTGCGTATTTAACGACACATCGCGCATGTATCTATTTTTGAAAAATAGATTCTGATTGATGAAGAACACGCTTATGTTAAGATGGTGGGAGTATACTGTAAATGTCTCGGCAAACGTTTTATCCATCTCCAACATGAGATCGTCAATTACAATGATTGTATGTTCAGTTCCCTTTAGCGAATTAACGTCATATACACCTTTGTGGAACAAAATATCATCTTGGTACTCGTTGAACACTGATTGATACGTCGAATAGCACCATATAACTTTATGCACAAATTTCGAGAACATCTCGCCCTTTTCTTTAATGATTTTAAGCATAAACACAGTTTTACCACATCCTGTAGGTCCAGATATAATACATGTGGATGGGCTCGTGAATCTGAATTTTTCTACAGAGTCCATTTCTAACACGTCACACTCCTAAGTGGGTCATTTACAAAATATTACAAATTTTGAGTGCTGATCCTTATATTTCTTCTCCCACAGAACCGACGATGAGGTAGAGCACCCTATCATTACGGATGACGATGACAGTGTAGTTGTGATCTCCTCCCCTGAACCCTCACCAGCGATACAGGTTGCACGTCCAAAGCGGAGGTATGAGAACCCCACATCAGGTATAAAGCGGCCGAAATACGTACCTGTTGCAGCAGACCCCCAACCCTCAACCTCTTACGCAACAACCTCCCCAGCAGCAGCACCTAATATACCCCCTTATTCCGCCCCCCGTTCTGTTAAGTCTACAATAATAGATCCCCAACCCTCCTACGCAACAGGGCCCCCATCAGCAGCACCTAATATACCACTAATTCCGCCCCCCGTTCTGTTGAGGATGTTATTACGTTCGAGTTAGTGCGATCCGCAGCCCCCACCCCCGCCTTGACTAGAAATCGGTATAGAGTCAGGGTCGACCCTAGAGCCCTGTATAGCAATGGAATTGAGCGCGGGATACGCAGGGTAGTACAGCTATTATAGAGTTTGCTCTTCAGAATCGCGACGAGCGTGAGGTCAGGACGAGTCTGTCCTTTGGGTTCGGGTCAGATGACGGTGATGTAGACGATTATTGGGTGATAGTACCGTTTAGACGTTTGGCTGCTGAAGATGTAGAATATATATTAGGGCGTATAATGCAAGCCGTCCAAAGTAGTATAGCCTTCAATATGGACAACTTCACGGTAAATATTGACCGTGTATTCCGTGTTGCGGGTCATAGTGCCATACCGTACACTCTTAACTTCAATTCTCCAACTATTTACCGAAGGCATATAAACGTCGATCGTGGTTGCGGCTTTATAGCAGTACTCTTAGCACGTATGTTTACTGTACAAAATACACGGACTCAAAAAATTTGGCTGCCTACGATCGTTGAGCGTGCCCGTAAACTAGCTGTAGACTGTGAACTTGAATTTGACTGTAATATGGGTCCTGAAGAGCTGAGAAAGGTAGAACAGGAAATGAATGTGCGCATAGTTATATTTGGTTTGGATGATCGCCGCCGGACTGTGTATGTTTTTAAAAGCTGTGTGAGAGATCGTACAAGGCCCCTACTTATTTTAGGATTGTCAGGACAACGTATCTCCCCATCCGTAATATAAGGGGGCTTTACGCGAGTTATGACAAAAGTCGAAAATATGGGAGACATCATGATTTGTGTAAGGGGTGCCTCGAGTTTGCGGATGATATAGTGAGACATTGTAAAGAATGTCACATGGTATGTGAGCAGTGTAAAAGCACCAAATGTGAAAGCCGTGTAGTTGAGAAGAGAGACTGTGATGTGTGTAGACGCACATTTTTCAATAATAGCTGCTTTGATCTCCATAAATCAATTGGTACGTGCAGGAAAATGAGAATCTGTGAATGTGGTATGTTTCACACAATGGATAATTGGGGAAAATTTAAGCACAAGTGCGACGTAATTCACTGTCCTACATGCCAGGAGGAATATAAGGCGGATGGAGTAAAGCATGTGTGTTATATGAAAGATGCTAAGCCTAAAAATAACCCTTGTATAACTGTGTACTACGATATAGAAACATATACGAACGCTGAAACCAAAGAGGTAATTCCACATTTACTTGTGAGCCAGACCATCTGTGATGAGTGTATGGGTATCGAATGTGACGAGTGCCCCAAATGCGGTAAACGGACAAACGTTTTTAAAACGAATGTCAGCGATAGTCCTGTGAAACTATTTGTGTCCTATATTGTCAAGTTAGCCGACAAGTTCAAAAAAATGACTGTGTATATTCTCGCCCATAACGGGGCAAAGTTTGACACGCAGTTCCTTTATAAGGAGTTGCTTGAACACGAATCCTCTGAGATATTTACAGGGTGATTTTTCCATTGAAAAGAGGCAACAAATTAATACAGATGCAGATAAGAGGCAATGTACAATTTAAAGATACTTTATTATTCACACCTTGTAAATTAGCAAAGCTACCCAAAGTGATGGGAGTAGCAGCTGAAGTTTCCAAAGGATACTTCCCATACACTTTCCTCACCAGCGAGACTTTAAACTACGTAGGCCCACCACCCCCCAAACATTATTTTGACTGCATGGATGAACGTGAAGACTTTGATCGATACTACGACAGTTTTAATGAAAGTAACCCTTATAATATAGCTGATGAATGTGAGCGTTATTGCGTGAATGATGTGCGCGTGCTTAGAGTATGTTTCCAGGCCTTTAGAAGTATGTACATAGCCCGTTTCAATGCGATCCACTGCAAGTCGCAACCACCATCGCATCATTATGTTTTACGGTGTTCAAGAATAACTTCATGCCTAAAGACACCTTAGCCATTATTCACCGAAACAACCCCCGCAGTTACGGTCACAAGGCTATTTACTGGCTCATACACCTGCAGCAACAAACAGGTGTATACATAAAGCACGCCCGCAACACGGGTGAAGTACCCATTAAGATTAATGGACGTGTTTTTTGGGTTGATGGGTTAAGTGAAAACCGTGTCACTGGTGTGAAGACTGTGTATTCCTTTAATGGATGCTGGTGGCATGGATGCCCCCGTCCTGAGTGCGGAGTCACCGGAGATATCAACGGTAGGTCTCCTGCCGACTGTTTTGCATCGACTCGCACCCGCGATCAACTTATAGGATCACAGTTCACTCACAAAGTCTTGTGGGAGAATGAATATGATGCACGGATGGAGACAGACGATGTATACCGTGAGGAAATAAAAACGATCAAGCGTTCAATGGTGCTGGATCCTCTCAAATGTGGTGATAGCTTGTTTGGAGGACGTACAAATCCTTTCAGACTATACTTCCCACCTACGGAGGGCGTGAAGCTCCATTACTACGATTTCTGTTCTTTATACCCATACGTATGAAGAGCCATCCGTACCCCGTGGGCGCTCCTGAGAAACTGGTGGGGCCTAGCCTACCATCCATCAATGAATTTTCAAAAATTTGAATGATCATTACTTTGGGCTCTCTTTCGTAGACGTACTCCCCCCACGCAATTTATGGATGCCGATCTTACCTGTCGTTATCGACGACAAGCTCATGTTTCCCCTGTGCGTGAAGTGCGCGGAAGAGGATAACGGCGAATGTAACCATATACCCCACCAGCGTAAGATCAGAGGCGTATATACAAGTCCTGAGCTGGCCCTAGCCGTACGCCATGGTTATAGAATACTGAAGATACACGAGGTGTGGAGGTTTCAGAAGCTCCCCAACCTTTTCACACCATATATAAACGCCTTTTTGAAGGATAAGGTTGAAGCATCAGGGTATCCGCGAGGAGTTGATACCGAAGATGAAAAGTCTGCCTATATTCAACGTTACCGCGACCGCGAAAGTATACAACTTGATCGTGTCCAAATTGTAAAGAATCCTGGCAAGCGCTTTAGTGCAAAATTGTCTAAACAGTCTATGGGGAAAATTTGCGCAGAATACCGGCAGAGGGAACATTCATTTGGCACAAAGTTATAGCGATGTCTGGGATTATGCCAATGCCCCCGATAAAGAGGTCATGGAGATCGTGAATGTAGGTAATACTTACGTAATAAAGTACAACAACACTGAATTTGCACAGATACCTCAAGGGTTACAAACATACCTGTGGCGAGCTTCACAACAGCCTACGCCCGTATAAAACTTTGGGGTCTATTGCATTCTCTTGGGCGGAGAGTATTGTATGCCGATACAGATAGCGTGATATTCACAGAGAGGGAGGGTGATTACATGCCCGCTATTGGGAGTTCCTCGGCGAGCTCACTGATGAGATCAAGGATGAGTATGGGGACGGTGCATACGCCGACTCTTTTATTTCAACAGGACCTAAGACTTATGGGGTACGGGTCAGGGTAGGGGATGAAATGAAATATATCGTGAAGGCAAAGGGTATTACGCTCAACCATGCGAATCGGGAGGTTGTTAACTTTGAGTCGTTGAAGGATCTAGTATGTTTGGAACCTCACCAACTAATTGTAGGCACCCACAATTTTCGGGCGCAGAAGCTGGGAGGCGTGAAGGAACTTAGGGGTACGATGGTGTGCCGTAACACCTATAGGAAACGTTACCAGTTACCTGGCACCTATGATACCGTACCCTTTGGATACCAATGATGCTTCTAACTCACACGTCTTGTATATAATCGTATCTATTTGTAAATATATATATATATATATAACTTGAATATCTCGAATCGTATTTGTAAATATATGAATATCTCAATAAATCAAATAGCGTTTCACTTCTCCTTTGTGTGTGTGTGTGTGTGTGTGTGTGTGTGTGTGTGTGTGTGTGTGTGTGTGTGTAGGTGAAAGTTCTAAGCTCCGCCCACTGCGTGAGTCATGCTACTATCTGGGAGTCCCTGCGTGGTCAGTCGACCGCAGTAAGCCCGAGAGATCAGACGTGTATTCAGATCAGACGTATATTGAAATGGCTACCTTAATATTGCTTGCACAACGTTTATGAAATGGTATTCAGTAAAGTGTGAGGATGTGGTGGATACCGAAAAACTTCCTATTCCCCCTCCTATGCCTCTTTTAAAGCCACATTGGATTGTGCGAAGTTCCAAGATGTACAAATACTCTACAGATGTTCTGGTGAGACTGTTGAAGGCTTTCGTTGCACAGACGATGTGCTGAAGTATGCTGCAGGGCTAAACTTTATAAAGTCTCACATACACCGTGAAGTAAAAGAAACAACGCGTGCAGAAGAGAAGCAGCAGGTATGGATAATGAGCCTTGTGGATGGGTGGTGTGACAAGCGGTATTACGTCATGCTACACCATGTCGATTACTCATACCCTACGTCTGAAAATGTGAATCTCGTGATCATGGACAATCTTAGGTGTTTTTATCACTATATTAACGTATATCATGATGAGGTTCATAGTGAGGTTGTGGCTAGTGCCATGCGTGAGTTTTTAACAGATTTCAGAGACGAGTATCGTTTGATGGGTAGAAAGGAAAAATATGAGCATATGTTCCTCTCAAATAGTGCGCCGGAGTGTGGAGATGATTAGCGCCTAGTTCTTATCCAAAGTGCGTAGGCTGGTAGTGACGAAACGGAAAAACAAATATGTGCAACAATTCGAGTCGTACGAACATGCCCATTCACGTATCATCGAGTCAGCCGCCCGTCGAACCGTTCCTGCCTGTGCCTCACACGGCTCATAGTTATCTCAGAGCTTGAACCGAGTAGACGTGCGCTCCTCGAATACGATGGAACTTCCTTTGAGCAGCATTCTCAACGCCTCGTACGATGTGTCCGTGACGAAATCGTTGCGCGTGTTCAGGCGTAATTCCGGTACCATTAGCTATGTACTGGAAACGGAATGTAGACCGACAAACAAACGGGTTTATTTAAGTATCGAGGAGATGAATAGAATCTTTGTGATAGTTGATAAGTGGTGTGAAGATCGTTATAAAATACCTGCTAACGTAGGTACAAGAAGAGAGCAGATTAGTGACGCGCCCTCATACGCCGTTGTATGTACGTTGTGTATAAATAACGATCGGCCGTGCATTGATATAAGGCTTATGTGGAAGAATGCTTCTGATAATAACGCTCTTATTCCTACGCGAAACCGTTTCATCCTCGACAGAATGTTTGAAATCGTCGGATTCCGTAAACTGAAACCTATATTAGACGCGCGTGTTACGGATATGCTTTATTTTGATACAGTTCTTGAATACGCATACACTGCTCTGCTCGATGGGTTTACCGAGTGTAGGACTGGTGAGAATGGTCTAGTGCTGGATGTTTATTTAAAAAGTTTAGACTCTTTGAAATACCATGAACTTTGGTACAAAGCAATTGATCGGTACAAGGCTGAGCTCACCTACACCGTTCACCCTGAAGAACTATTTCTTTATATAACGCGCAGTTGCCGTAACGATTTAGAAGATTATTTCAATTGCCGTTATGTTGAGTGAAGAGTTCACGATTGAAAAGCTCGAGTCGGTAGAAATAAACCCTCGATTGGAAAAGCATTCTTATAAACTTGCGTTTAATAATGTAGCTAACGATGAACTCTTTGTGCGTGCTTTTGAATGTATTCTAGACGTATTTAAAGATGACTTGCCAACCGGTTGTAAAGTGGGGACAAAAATAGTACTGAACGATCTGAAAGCCATTCATATCGAATACAGGTTTCCCTATACTTTAAGCGGTGAAATATTATTAAGCCGCATAGACTGCGTAATGCAGAGCAATAATGATGTAATTGTAAACTCGATTAAGACCGATTTTAGTATTTTGAAAAAAAAATGAATTGTATATATATTTTGATTATACGCATATTTCTATTGATTTGTGTTTATATATATATATATATATATATATATATATATATATATATATATATATATATATTTTGCTTGATATTTCTCCTGTACTGTTATGTACATATTGAAGTGTATATGAAATGTATATTTTATTATATATCACCATATTTGTGTGTGTGTGTGTATATTTCTGTTATGTACATATTGAAATGTATATGAAATGTATATGAAATGTATATTTATTTATTTTATATATAATTATGTGTATATATTTCTGTTATACGCATATTCCTCAAATGTATTTGAAATGTATATTTTATTTTTATATATATATATATCCATAATTGTGTGTATATATTTCTGTTATACGCATATTCCTCAAATGTATATTTATTTTCTATATATTTAATAAAAAGAATGATGCAATGTTGTTTATTGTTATGCCTTCTACTACACCGGTATTCTATATACAACAGGTATCTGGCAATATTTAAGCCTTCTAAGCCAACTGGCTGATTAGGAGTCTATAATAGTGTATACAATGGTATCTGGCAATATTTAAGCCTTCTAAGCCAGCTGGCTGATTAGGAGTCTATAATAGTGTATACAATGGTATCTGGCAACTCTGTCTTCGGAATACATGGCGCTATCTGGCAACTCAGCCAACTGGCTGATTAGGCGTATATAATAATAATGTATGCAATAATACTGCTAAAAAGAGGTATCTGACAACCAGCCAACTGGCTGATTAGGCGTATATAATAATAATGTATGCAATAATAAAAAGAGGTATCTGACAACCAGCCAACTGGCTGATTAGGAGTCTATAATAGTGTATACAATGGAATACATGGCGCTATCTGGCAACTCAGCCAACTGGCTGATTAGGCGTATATAATAATAATAATGTATGCAATAATACTGCCAAAAAGAGGTATCTGACAACCAGCCAACTGGCTGATTAGGAGTCTATAATAATGTATACAATGGTATCGCGTATCTGGCAACTCAAGCCATTTACGCCAACTGGCTGATTAGGAGCCTATAAAACAACGCCAGCCCGGCTGGAAGTCTTAATGTGCACTTGGCTCCTGCCAGGTGAACACCTCTCCTCCTTTCTCTCCTCCTCCTTTCTCTTGGGGGATAAACCGCCTCCAAGTCCCCCCCCCACCCCCCTTTCCCCCCCTTTGCAACATACCCCCTTTCCCCACCCCCTTTGCAACAACCCCACCCCCCTTTGCAACAACCCCACCCCCCTTTGCAACATTACATAATAACCTGCAACATTCCTGCACTCTCCCCTTTTGCGGCTATACTACTAACCCCAATCATTAGTGATGCAAACTACCGGAGTTTCTGTCACTCTCAAAAAGTGATATCTGACCGCTATTTCGTCGATGCTATTTCGTCAACTGCTTTTGAATTGTATAACTCCAGACCGACCGAAAAAGTAGAATACTGTCTCATGCGCTCATGATCTTGATAATACCTCTAAGTTATACACATTTATGAGGAATATCGAATATCTGGGACGTCATTACGATAAAGAGACACTTCTATGTGGCAGTTTTGAAAACAAAATCAAATATAGCAAAAACCTCATTAAATAGTGAAAAGTTGATACGTAGCGACATCCCGAAATATTAGACTATCTTGTCAGGTGTTACAAAAAATAGAATAAATTCATTTTGTTTATTGAGTACTGCCAATATATTAAACTTTTCTATAAAGGCTTTTCAACTCTGAATCTTAGTATTTAGTTGGTCCACTCTTAACCCTGATTTACGGCTTCCAATCGTCGTGGCATCGTGTCGACAAGCTTCTTGCATTCTTCTGTAGTTATCGATTGCCAGATTGTCGTTAAACACCTCTTCAGTTCATTAAGTGTTCCTAGTTTACGCTTCTGGACTTTCTGCTTACCAATATTCCAAAGATTTTCTATTGGACTAAGATCGGGAGAATTAGCTGGCCATTCATTATCTGAATGAATGAACGCTTGTTCTTCCCCTCAAATTAGAGTAACTGAAGAATTTGTAATGAAGGAAAATTTATTTACAAATTTGGTAAATTTCTACTCTAATACAAATATTTAGACAAAAAAATTTGAAAGTTATAAATTGGTTATAGCGTTGAAAAATATATCAAAAACAAACTGCACGGAATTACAAACTGTATGGACGAAAATCTTGTAATAAACTATAGAATAAGGTTGTATATGATAGTGACATGATACAGTGTATGATACAGTATGGTGTTCTACATAAATTCTTGCTTGCCAAGCAGTGCTCTGTGGAAAACTGGTATTACACACACACACACACACACACACACAGCATATATACAGGATATATATATATATGTACCCTATTAGCCTATGAATATGTTACAGTGTATACGAGTAATTGTCGCAGTGATATATAATAATGTTCATAAAGCGTGTAATTGAAAAGGGTAATGAAGAACTTTCATGTTGAAAATTGTCAGGGCTTGAGATGAAAAATTTGTGTTTGTCATGGCGTCGAGTTTTTAATAGTTCTTTGCCACGAATTGAGCTAAATTTCGGACAGAAATGAGTGCATGTAAATCTTACGCAGTTAGGAAGGAATTTTTTTTTTTTTTTTTGTCTAGGCATAGCAAATATAAACTAACTTTAATATATTAAATGGAATTAATATATTTCAGGTTTACAAATGATATAAATGAACAGAAATGTAAAATAAATTACAAAGATATTTCACAGTAAAATACAGGTAATATAATTTAATGTAAATAAAACCAGGATCGACTCGTAATTTTACGTTCTGCAAAGGTTAATATACTGTACAGGGTGTCCCAGAATTAACTATCTATTTCAATGAAATCGGACAAATTTAATAAAAACTGACATAATTTTGTGTTTATTACTAAATTATGATACAAAAACAAATAGATTTATAAATCATAAGTCAAAACTTTATTTACTTGAATGTGATAAGCCTTTTTCATCAGTGTCGAACGCAAGATTCTATGAACTGTTGTCTTGGATATGTTGAGTCTTCGACCGGCCTCCCTAACCGAAGTTGTTGGTTCATCCTCAAACAATTGTCGTACCTGTTCGGTACTGTTACGTGCTGTCCTTGGGCGTCCTCTTCCCACCTCGTCGTGTACGGATCCAGTTCTTTTAAATTTGTTCACAAGTTCACGAATCGCTTTGTCTGTAGGACCGGTTCTGTGGAATCTTCTTGTAAATTTTTCTCTGATTTCATTACATTGCATTCCTTTGATACGGGATGTTACAACAAAGATGCGTTCTTGTGTATTCATTATTAATAGGGTTCTGAAAGAGAATGAAAATAAAACTATGAAAAACTATGAAAAAATTATGAAAATAAAATTATGAAAAAAATTTAGAAATTTATACATTTTTAACACATATTAAACATGATAAACATAAATAAAAGTGTTTTTAAAAAATTTGTCCGATTTCATTGAAATAGATAGTTAATTCTGGGACACCCTGTATGATAACGAGTTTGTAAAAAAACCAAAAAAAAACCAGAGATTTATGTTAACACAGTGTAATAATAATAGAATATATTTTATAATATGAACACGTTTAATTTATTAAAAGATATTTCTCGAAAATACGTAGTAAAATTGTTTTAGTGATTTAAAGGGTAACTAAAATTTAATTTAAAGAGCCAGTGTTTATTCTGTGATCTTTTTTTTTTTATATTTCGTTAAATTACTTTCCATGTTGACCGTTAACTGGACTCAGCTTTAGAATTATTGCATACACTCCCTTCTTTGCTTTATTCCAGTACGGCAATTATTCAAACACTTATACTACACGAACTACATATATACATACATACATATATACTGTGTATATATATATATATATATATGTGTGTGTGTGTATATATATTACTGGAATACATTTTTATATACATGCATAAAGAACATGTATTTGCAAAGAAGGAAATATATTGTAAGTGGTACAGAATTGCATAATTTTAAGCATTGTTTCCTGTTACTGAAAGAGGGAAATGGAATCAGGTAAAAAATTACATACATAAAAATTTCAGACTTTATTTTTAAATTAAATTAATTTTATAGATTTTTTTTATTTATTTTAATTCCTCACTCATCACAGAAATTTCCTTGTTCTTATTTTGATGTTTATTATATGTTAATAGAATTTAAAAATTTATTCGCACTTGGAGTTATTTCAATTCAATTCAATTCAGTTTGATTGTTCTATGTATACACATGTACAGAATATATATTAGGTGTAACAAGAGACTTCCTTACACGTGTGTGTATATATATGTGTGTGTGTGTGTGTGTGTGTGTATATGTATATGTATATATATATATATTATATATATATATATATATATATATAAATAAAACAGTTCGACAATTAATGCATTCCTAAACATACAAAACATAGTGATCAAGTAAAGATAAGCACCCCCAGCCTTCTTTAATTAGCCTTATAAGGCTAACTAACGAAAATATCACGACCTAACCTAACCAATCGTCAAGGGCGTACAGTTGACTTAACGATTGGTTAGGTTAGGTCGTGATATTTTCGTTAGTTAGCCTTATAAAGCTAATTAAAGAAGGCTGGGGGTGCTTATCTTTACTTGATCCAAACATAGTATAATAATAATAATAATAATAATAATAATAATAATAATACAAGTTATTATTCTGTTTATACATGTTGAGTACATACTGTACATCAGGTGCAACAAGAAATATATATGGGTGGCCCATAATTCAGGAATCATAGGAATAATTGTTTTTTTTTTTCTAATAATTCTTGTACTTTCTAATCATGTTTTTTTCTTTATTTTCTTTTTGATGATTTACCTGGATGACGTACCGATAAACAAACGACGTGGCATGTTTTTTCACCAAGACGGTGCACCTCCTCATTTTGCCATGCCAAGTTCGCAAATACCTTGATAAAAAGTTCCCCAACAGATGGATTGGCCGAAGAGGTCCTATCGAATGGCCAACCAGGTCACCAAATATCACTCCACTCGATTTTTTTCATCAAAAAGAAAATAAAGAAAAATAAAATTATTAGAAAGTACAAGAATTATTAGAAAATAAATAAAATTATTCCTATGGTTCCTGAATTATGGGCCACCCGGTACATATATATATTACAACTTAGAATGGTCCCCTGAGAAACTTGTATAAAAATGGAACAGTTAATGCCTTCTTATACATACGTAGTATGGATTTATCATTCACAAGAAAATTTAATGCTTTATTGACAGAATGGTTTTTTTTTAACAAATCTTATTAGATACTGCAAAGAAATGAAGTTATTTACATTAATTTTAAAGACATAACAAGAAAGGGAGATAAAGATGTAGTAATTTTCAGCCAAATATGTATACATACACGTAGATACTGAGCTACGATTACACGTTATTATTTGTTGGGATATAAGAAGCTAAGTATTAAACCGCATATGCAACCTCCTTTAAGGACAGCTTGCAGTACCAAACTTTCGACACATTCTCATCCCTTTTCTGTCCAACTCTCAAACGCGAGAGGGTTAATCTCTATTCTCAATCTTTCATCTACTCAACCGGTCAACTCTGGAACAACCTTCCTCACTCCATCTTCCCCCCTGCCTATGACCTCCAATCTTTCGAGCGCAGAGTATCCAGGCATCTCAAAAACTATGGACTTTCATTTCGATTCTCTCATTCTCCATCTACAGAAGGAGGTCATTTTGTGGGTGCTCCCCCTTGACCCATCCTTCCTGCATAAAATATAAACAAACCTTGATAATTGAAGATCTTGACAGACTTAGATATCTTGCCCTTACGCATATTCACTTTTAACTTTTCATTTATTATTTTTATTATTGGTTTTGTTTTGCTGTAAAGGAATACAGATTAACTTATGCTTATGGAAATTAAAAAAGGGGAATATAGTGTTATGGTTTGTATGATTTGATGCATTCGTCTTTCAGTTTTGACTGGAAGGCGATTATTATTAACGTTCTGGATTGTTTTAATCTCCAGACTGAGGGTGTTCCAGAGGTTTGGTCCTGTGGAACATAAAAATTTAGTCGCACAATGTAGAGTGTAATTTGGTTTTTTGATGTACGTGTTTGATTGTCTCGTGTTGAAGTGGTGTTGAGTTTAACGAGGTAAAATTTTATTTTGGATAATCTCTGGTACGATATTATTAACGATTTGATACATATATGAGGCAATGTTTAGTTTGTAGCTTCCTATTAGTTTGGAAATTCTCAACTCGTGGAACAATTTGTTTGTACTTTCGATTTGTTTGTTCTAATTATAGATTTCCTAATTATTATTTTCTGCATTACCATCAGTGGCTGTGTAAAATATTGACGTGCACTTCCGTAAGCATTAATGCAGTATTAAACAGCCGGTTTCAAGCGCTCCTATGCTCTGCCTCCGTATTTTGAATACAGCTTCAGTGAAAATTCTTATAAAAATTTGAATCATATCCTCAGAACATTGACATTAATTTTAATGTTACGAAAACTAAGGTTATTCAATTCCATCCTAAAAGCTCAAACCAAACAACTAATATTATTTTCAAAATGAGAGACAAACTAATAGAGCAGGTACAAGAATTTAAGTATCTGGGTCAAACTGTCACCAGCTCCTTGAGTGACGACTTAGACATAAAGAAACAATATCGAAGTTACTGCGCTCAGGCAAACATGAATGTAAGGAATTTCAAATTCTGTACAAGCGAAGCTAAAGTCACTCTTTTTCGTACTTTCTCTACTAATATTTTTGGGCAGCAATTCTGGTTTAATTATAAAAAAGGGTTCTGCAGAACCGTCAATTTACTTTACAACAGATCCTCTAGACTGCTATGTAAGTTACCCCCAAGATACTGAGCCTCTCAAATGTTCGCTAACCGCAACGTTCCGAGCTTCCCTGAGGTAACAAGACGTGTTCAATACAGTCTAATGGGAAGAATTAAAAACTGAGACAATCCAATTCTCTAAGCTATTCATCAGTCCTGCTTTATCTCTTCTAGACTGTGTACCTCTTGGTATGAAAGTGTTTGTCTATAGCTCCACTTAACTCCTTCATTAACCATTCCATTACATGTACTTTTTATTTTTATGAAGCTGCTATTACTAATTCTATTATTTCTCGTTTCTTTACGTGTATTATTGTTATTTCTGTATTACCTTAGTCCTATTTTTGTTTTTGTTTTTTTTAATTTATCGTTTAATTAGATGTATCGTTGATTACCTTGATGGATACTGTTCCTTTTTCTTTAGATGGGCGAGGGGGTGGGGATCTGTCTCCTGCTAATAAGCATTATTAGTCATTACTAAGATAATAAATAAATAAAATAGGGATATTAATACATTTTTTATTAAAGGTAAAAAGGTATAAAAAGGTTATAATGTTTCAGACCAACAAAGACCCTAGGATCCACTCATGGCTGGTCTACCTAACTGTGTTCGTAATTGTGTATTGTGCATGTCCTCCGTGGTGGCGGAGGGGACCTACAATTTTACGTGGGTTCCGAACCACAAGAACATAAGAACATAAGAAATTTTTATAGTGGGCACACTAGGGGCCACTTCGGCCCATCGAGGTGGCTCCACTATGTAAAACTGCCTGTACATTGGCAACGACCAATTTTTACAAAACTAAATAATTATCAATTTAAAACTAATTAATTATCAATTAATTATCAATTAATTATCAATTGAACACTATATTACCAAAATAATAAATAAACAAAATAGAAATATTAACAAATGGTTTTATTAAAGGTAAAAAAGGTGTACCAATAATATTGTGTTCATAGGAAATTTGTATACTTAAAATGAGCTAAATATATAACTACAGCCCCTCCTATTATTTTCATCTTTCATTTCGCACTGATAAGACAGTGGCTAATTAAAGTATATAGCTCTCAACCCGTAAAGAATATCGGTCTGTGGCGCGAGACAACACTAACCAAATCGTTACTTCATAACCAAAAAAAAAACAAAAAACGAACGGCTGAAATTTATCATTTATACTCCACATTTTTCTACTCAAAAACTCAAAGAAACGTTTCAAAGGCTCCCCTGAAATTAGACTCGATGATAATGACAGGTTTTAGAGGTTATATACAATATTAAGTGCCAGATAAAATGAGTTAATGAAAATTAAATCGCTTATTTTAATAAAAAACATGCAATACAGCCATTAGAAGAGTTATTACGTGATAGACAATGCTAAGTAGAGAAACGTTCAAAGTGTTCTTGTGTTACACACACACACACACACACACACACACATATATATATATATATATATATATATATATATATATATATATATGAAAGGGGATCAAAATATCGAAATGTATTTATGCTTTATACTTTATACCTTTGTAAATTGAGCGCAGATGAAAGTTATATATATATATATATATATATATATATATATAATATATATATATATATATTATACGATGAAGGGGAGGATCAAAATACCGAACTGTATCTATACCTTTATACCTTTTAAATGGAGTGCTAATGAAGGTTATTACATTGGATTATAAGCGGTGTGCGATGGAGTGGATCGTAATTATCAAGGACCCCGATAATATTACATATTAAGTCTTTAATATGAAGATAGTAGACACAATATCACTCTCTCTCTCTCTCTCTCTCTTCTCTCTCTCTCTCTCTCTCTCTATATATATATATATATATATATATATAGAGAGAGAGAGAGAGAGAGAGAGAGAGAGAGAGAGAGAGAGAGAGAGAGAGATGTGCGCTTAGTGCGTTTGTATGTACGTTCTTGCATTTGTTCGCCCAATGAGAGCTTACCCGACTAGGTATGGGCATTATACTTTGGAAATACACTTTAATGCGTTCGTACTTTAACGTTACCCATCCCTTTACGGTACCTTTTTCTATAAATTTTCTGAAAGAGGTTTTTGTTACCCCTTTTTCTCAGTTCTCCTCTGAACCTCTTTTCGGGTTCCCGTGAATTCTGAATTAAAAAGGAAATCCTGGTTTTTCACTTAAATTGCAAAACGTTTTCAGTGATTGAATCAGTATACAAAGGAGTAATACCCAATGAGTTCCATGCATTTAATTTGCGAAGCGAAAGACTTCTTTTTGAGCTAAAAAGTAAAATTGGTAATTATTGTAACTTTTTTTTTTTTTTTTGAGTAAAGTTTTTGTTCAAAAGAAATAAAAAAAATGAAAAAACTTTAAATCTTAATTAAAATACTGAAAGAACATTTTATAAGTTTCGTTTTAATTTGATGGTTAACGTCTAAAAATTAAGAAAAGCCATTTTAATCCATTATTTCATTCACTAATGTCATGTCCAAAAGACGAAAAAAACTTGATCAAAATAGTTGAAAAATTTCATTGAATTTTGGAGAATGAGTTTCTCTGGACTGTTTTTTTTTTTTTTATACCCGAGAGACTTGTCTGTCAATGTTCAGTCTTGGCTCTGTTTCTGAACTATTTACGTGCTTGCGACTGAACAGGGGCTCAGTCGGGGGACAGGATGAAGTGGAATACTCCCCGTTCTCCAAATTTCACTAAGATTTCTACTTGTGAAGTTTCCAGAAGAACGAAGTAAACGACAAAAAACCCAACAACAACCCCTCCAGGAACTCCAATCTATGAAGTTAAGTGAATAATGTCAATACTGCAGAGAAAAAAGAAATATATAATTTTTCCTTTTTAAGTATTCCTTAATTCCTTTTATCACTTCCTGCCGCACCTTCCTTCTAAAGTGACCTCCTTGAACTCCTTCTCCTCCTCCTCCTCCTCCTCCTCCTCCTCCTCCTCACCTTTCATTGTTTTGTTTATCACTAATATCACCTCATTCCCCAATTATTATTATTATTATTATTATTATTATTATTATTATTATTATTTTAATCTATTTGTCCATTACAATTTTCTATTTTCGGTCTTCTTTAATCTCCTTTGTCACCCACTTACCTAATCCTCCTTTACCCCACCTTCGGTCCAACTCTCCTTTTATATATATATATATTGACCAACTTCAATACCCTCCTCAGTCGCACCTGATGAAGACCTTAATATAAGCTGAAAGGTTCCCTCATAAACCCATTTCTTCTTCTGGCTTCAGCATTAATGAAATTAATGTTTACCCTTCTTACGGCTAAAACGTGCGGATAAATTTCGGTCTGACGCTACAGCGCTGTAGTGCATCCTTGTGCATTATAATGTAAATTTTCAGTTAGTTTTTCAGTGAAACAAAACAGTATTCACAGACATATTTCCTAGTGATGGGACCATTAATCGGAATCGGAATCGAGAATCGGAAGAATCGAGTGTTTTTCAGGAATCGGCATCGGCATCGGAATCGTAAGAATTTGGTTACGACTTTCGATTCTTACAACGATTCTTTGTCATTTAGTGACAAAATGAACTAATTATTAATTAAATTATCTTTTTCTTTTCAGAGCACAAATTTAATTTTCATTTGCAATTTGATTACTGATATTCTGATATTCAATATTCAAGACTTAAATTTAGTATTTTTATTTATAGCAATTTATTCAATTCAAAAGAAGATTTTAATTTTTAGTATTTAATTATTTCATCTTGCAATACATGGCAACGTCAGATCTAACCAATGAAAGCAACTATTCCATGTTTCAATGGAATAGAAGGAATAAAGGATTACAAATTATAGTTCAATTGTAATTATTAAAGGAAAAATTTTAAAATGTTTTTTAATAAGATTAAATCTAACAGATATATTTGTTTCTTATATTTACAACCTAATCAATTAGATTCTAAGATGATATTACCATACTATTACTTTATATAGTTAGTCTTACAAATAAATAAAATAGGACTACATAGGTATAGTTTTCCGAAGAGCACCAAGTAAACTCTTATCTATAAAAATACTGAGAATCGGCATCGGAATCGGCATCGGAATCGGGACATTTTATTGGCATCGGAATCGGAATCGGCATCGATTGAAATTTAGGTATCGTCCCATCATTAATATTTTTCTTCAATATATATAGACTACTGAAGGGTGTTTACATTTTTTTAAGACACTGTATTATGTGAAAATTACACTTGTCCTCATTACTATTCATCATTATATTTCCACTAGTCTAAATAATATTTATAAGTTTTAAAAACACACACACACACACACACACACGCACACATACACACACACACACACACACACACGCACATATATATATATATATATTAAATCAAAGTAAAAGTCTGAACCTTCGCGTGTGAAAATGAAAAAAAAGTATTCCAGCGTCCTTCCATTCCATTAGAGCAGTCGGAAATTTATATGCTAATAAAAGAAAACGCTCCCAATTTGCAAATCAAAGTAATTCAGTGTATTACCGATAAAATAAAGTACAAAATTCCTTCGATGGGTGTCACATTTTCCATTCGCAAACAGAAAT
Source organism: Bathynomus jamesi (assembly GCA_023014485.1). Taxonomy (NCBI): domain Eukaryota; kingdom Metazoa; phylum Arthropoda; class Malacostraca; order Isopoda; family Cirolanidae; genus Bathynomus; species Bathynomus jamesi. Next base: position 322,758 of record JAJOZX010004273.1, read on the forward strand.
AAAAGCCTTATTTTGACACATTTAAGTCTTGCTTTGTGTTTACTTAATAAATTTTCTACTTTCATTTGTCAACACTGTCAGCATAAATCACGGACGGACAACGTATTTGTAGAGTTTAAAATCCGGCTTCGGTAAACATTGGAAATAGTTTGATCAAACATCGCTATTATCCTCCTAATTGATATTGAAAAGGATTCTGAACCAATCGATGCGAAGGTTTTTCCATAATATGGAAAAAAAAGAGTTATCGAGACCGGAATGTAATATTTTTTTATCAATTATGCACATTATCGTTGTTCATTTTAAGTTAAAAAGAAAACTTTACCAGTTACATGAAACATATACGTATATATATATATATATATATATATATATATATATATATATATATATATATATATATATATATATATATATATATACAGGGTGTCCCAAAACGTTCTGCCCCATAATGCACATGATATTAGCCATTGGGGCTAGACTTCTGGGACATCCTGTAGATAGATAGATAGATAGATAGAGAGGGAGACATAGATAGATAGATAAATAAAGAGAGAGAGAGAGAATACAGAATCATACTAATAGATTGAAATTTAGCATTTATTAAAATATTTCACGTCACTTTTTCTCTTGATTTTTTTCGAATAAGAAAAAAGAAAATTGCAAAATACTGCAATCATTGAAGTCTGTTTGTTGAGCAAAATAAATTATTCGATGTTGAATAAAATAGTCGAGTTTTATCGATGTAGGTCAAAGGTGGAGGTCACGGCGGTAGGTCAATATTCTGCATAATAGAATTTAAAATGAACCCGCGGTTCCTCATAAACCAGAAAACAGATTTTAGGAAGGTCGAGGCTTGGATCAAGGAAGAAGTTACTTTATTTTGATGATTGGCTTACAGGGAAAGGCGAAACAGTTTTTGCTGAGACGGTCTGTGGGGTGTGTACTCCAACAAGGACACTCTGCAGTTCCCCTTGTTAACCTCAAATTATGTGTTAATAACGAGAAAATGTTAGGCCTAATAAGTACTTTATTCTGAACAATTTGCCCACCATACTCAAGCAGACGATTATCTTCAAAACTCAGGAGTGAGCTTTCTTAAAACACAGCCTGGAATTATGACAAGCTATCAAGACTTAAATTATGACAAGTTAATTTTGATTAATTTACGTTAAACAACATTAAATTTAATATAAGAATTAAAAACCCAACGTCGAATTGTTAACCAAGGTTAACTTACACAACAGTGTAAAGGGTTATGAATGTTATGTTTATGATTTTTTTCATATTTTGGGGGTTAAAAACAAATTTTGGCTCTTCATCTCCAACTATTTGTACAATAGCAAATTACTTTCATAAAAAGCAATTGATTAAAATGAATAGCAAATGTTACTTATTTGTAAGTGAGTGTAATTGAAAGAACGACAATTAACGTTGGTCATGTGACAAGAATTTAATAAGGAAATAATAACAGAAAGAGGAAATGAATAAAATTCAATTTCAACTTCGATATTTTTGGCACTTCTATTATACGGTTTGGTTTTACGATCACATCTCTCTCTCTCTCTCTCTCTCTCTCTCTCTCTCTCCCTTTCTCTCTCTTCGATCCACGCTTCGCACTCGTTCGTTCGTTCTCATTCCTCTTTTTCAAGAAACTTAATCTAAATAATGGAAATGAATTTGGTCCATTCTTTGTTCGTGAGGAGTTGATAATTCTCTTTAATTCAGAAAAACCTTGAAAACTCCGAATCTTGGTCCTTCTATTATTGGACGAGGGGAAATGTCACTGAAACTCCTGATAAAGGTTTTAGACTGCGTGGAATGGTTGAACTTCTTTGATATCAAAAGGTCAGTAGAGTAAATCAGCAAATAGTTGCAAGAAGCGGGCGAGGGAGCGTGCGTACAAGCATAAAAGAATAAAGGAATAGAGATTGGACATACATACATACATACATACATATATATATATACGTAATGGAATTATACTGTCATGAAAATTCCCGAATGAACAACATTTCGAGCCGAACTATCATTGCTATGTATGAAAAGAGTCATTGAAGGGATAGAGGTTAGGAAACCTCTTTGGCAGAAACAAAACTAATTTTGGTTTCATAAACCTACTCCCATTCATTGTCTTTCTAAAATGTTTTGGGCAGATTGCATCGCAGTCACTTTGGATAAAAGGCCTGAGTGCATGACTCATCAGTAGCAAGACGCATCTCAAGTTTGTTTTTCCGCATTGAGGTCATACCAATGCGCTTGGAATTATTTTCTGAAACGCCAACATCCGAACAGCTTCAAGTTTGCTCTAAGCAAACTGAACCAAATCTCCATTCTCAAACCTTCCTTGTACGAAGGAATTTTGAAATTATTTAATTAATTTATTTAATATTAATAACTTTAGAATAATTAAGAATTTTAGCAAAGACGAAATCAGCAAATCCGATAACGATAAAGGGATTGTACTTCACAATAGGGAGCGGGAGGGATTATATAAATACATTAAAAACAACTTTGTCTGACACCAGCAGGATTAAGAAGTTAAAAGATTCTCTATTACAACACGTAATCAAGGCTGAAGATAAGTTAAATATATTGCTACCCACTCTAAAAAATAAGGTGATCTATGAATGTGTACTTATGATGATAAGTTATTTACCTCTGGATCAGCCACGGGAATCCTTTATAGAGTTTATACATAAAGTAAATGGTCCTCTTTGTCCTATAGTCTCTACATATAATATATTTAATTAAAATTTGTCAGAGTTTTTGGTTCTATTGCTCGCTCCTCTCACCTTTAATGAATTTATCATTAAGAACGCCTTTGAATTCGCTAATCAGATCAAGGAAATTCCACATGTGCAGCAATACTGTATGTGAAGCGTCTTTGTTCACGACTGCTCCTTTGAGAGAAACTATAGATTCGTGTATTAAAAACTTATTTCCAGAAAGTAATCAGTTGTGTAATGGCTTTAACAATGTAGAAGACAGATGTTAAATTTACCTACCAATGATATTTTTTTCATAGTTAACCCTTTCATGCCGTATGGGCGCAAATGAGACCATCAAATTTTATGAGATTTTAGTCATTCTGAAGATATAACACAAGTGTTTTTTGTGGCATGAAAAGTAAACGAAAATCAGGTATGAAAGGGTTAATAATGAATTGTAACTTCAATATGAGGGTTTGGGTTATGGGTTCAGTTCTTTCACCAGCACTAGCTAATTTGTTTCTGCGTCGTTATCAAAAGATATGATTTGAAGAGTGTCCTAGTGAATTCAAACCTCTTTACAATAGAAGATATGTGGCTGACTCATTTTTGTTTTTTAGTAATGAGCGTAGTGTTAATATGTTTTCTAACTACTGTAATTAAATACTAAACATGTTAATATTAAATTTACATTCGAGGGGGAGACAAACGCTTCTTTGTCGTTCCTAGATGTACTTGTTAGGGACCGTTCAAAAATTACGTAACGCTATTTTTGCTAAACCTTGACATCCCAGATCTCCCAGGAACGCTGTTCTGTAACGCTAGACCAGACACCCCCTAAGATGTTATGTAACACTTCCCCCACCCCACACCCCACACGTTACGGAACGTTACAAGGGGGGGGGGTCACGTTTTAGCAAAAATACTTTTAAGGGCTTACCTACAAATTGTTTCTGCTTTTTGTTTACGCTAAATATAAACTTACCCGAATTCACACATTAATTTATAGAGCTTTTATTTTATATTCAAATTATCAGGTTTTTCGTAATGAAATTATTTTTTCTTAGAAATAATTCTGTGATATTAATTATTCAGGTTATATTTTCGATGAATTACGAAAAAACAGAATAATTTTGTAAATTTATACATATTCTTAGAAACATTTAGTTTTAATTATTTAAATGATTTTATAATATCTTTTATAACTACTGAAGATAGAGAGTGAAGTTCCGAAACGTTTGACTGATTAATTAACCCTAGAATGCATAACCCGGGCCTCTGAGGCCCGCCGGGTGATATATTTATCCGGGTTATGCATTCTAGGGTTAAATAAACCGTGAAAATGTTGGTTTCTGCAATTGTACGGTATTGCTGTTCCTTATAAGAATTTGGATTTCGAAGAATGAACCATTGACAAGTGTGTGTGTGTGTATATATATATATAATATATATATATATTGCAAAAGTCCTGTCTTCCTTCCGACAATTTCATAGATTCAAATTCTCCAAAGTAATCTGGTTACCATGAAAACCATTATATGGGTTTTGAAGGAGACTTTATTTGGAACTGTATTGTAGGAAACAGTAAATAATATTACAGTTATAATCGTTCAATGCTTTTATCTTGAAACAATAATTATTATCAGTGGTTGTATTCTTTCTTAAAATACGTTTCTAAATACTGTAAAGGGTTTCCTTCGAAGTGTATTTACTGGTTACCATAGTAACTGGGTAGCACTGTCGAACTTAAAACGCTGAAGTCGAGAGTTCGATGATAGCCGAGAGTTAGCTCGACTAAATATAACATTCACGACAATGAATTTTTTACAAAACCTCGCCCTTAAAGCTGACATGGTTTTTCCAAACTCACGTGACATTTGGGATAGCCAATCTTGACTTCTTAAACTACTTTAAATTGGCTTTAGGAGCGGGGATTTGAACTCTAAAAAATTTCATTGTCGTGAATCTTAACGATAGATTACGTTAGATCAGGTTAGGTTAGGTTTAGCTGAGATTGGCTATTCGAAATGTCACATGACATTTAAAAAGCCATGTCGGCTCTAGCGGCAGAGTTTTGAACTAAAAAAATTCGTTGTCGTGAATCTTAAATGTGTGTGGTGTGTGTGTGTGTGTGTGTGTGTGTGTTTGCATACACTAGTCTGCAGTTTCTTTAATAAAACACTGACCCACGCGTTTTCATAAATTTAAATTGTATTCCGTTGTCATGGTAGCTTCTGTCTTTGAGGGGAAAACATTTACATACGGTTGGTAAGGCTGTGCATGAATTTCTTTCTGTAAATGTACGATCAAAACTATAATAATAAAAATATTCTTATTTTATATTTATTCTTTACTAGATCACTACTATGTTCATACACCATATACATAAACGAGAATATGAAATATGAATATGAATATTTGAATAGATTAAAAAAGAATTATATCAGCATAATATATTAAGAAATAATTCATTTTTCAATATGTAAGTAATAAAAATAACCACAAAGCAAATTTGGGGAAAGAAAATTAACTCTTCGCAACGAATTAACTCATTTAACCCATTAGATCCCATGAACGATCTACGAGGCAAACTTTCAATATCTTTTGATATTTTGATGAATAGAGGCCAGATAGAGAGAAAATTGCAATTTTACATGTTTATATTTTTCCATTACAAAATTGGTTTGTGAAGTAATAAGGATTAACCTATTTGTTAGGGTGGAATGAGCAGTACTAGGCCTAAAGAGATAATATAAACCATTAACAGTGTTGCCAAATATTCAACGCGTGCGGGAGTGCCAATTTTAAAGCTGTACTCGGGCGAGTACGATGGGAAAGAATGGTTCAGTTATGCACTCCATTTTAGAAGAGAATTAACCCATCAGTGAGTTACATTTACCCCCATATCAAACCTATGATATACAAATTTTAGGATTTTAGAATACATTTGGCTTAATTATGAAACTTCATTTCATTGTACATATTTATCAAATCTTAAATTTCTGTATAGAAAAGAAAATAATAATATATAATTAAATATTTCAAAACACTATAAACAAATAAAGTTAATTATTTATCATTAAATTTTAATATTTCAAAATTCAGGCGGTTGTCACATGTCGCCAGATTATCCAATAATTTATAGAAGAAATTCGAATGAAGAAATAATAATAATAATAATAATAATAATAATAATTCTTTTAACATTACAGATTAATTAAAGTTTGGCTTTTAAAGTGGAAAACAAAATAGTAATATAAAAAATTTTTAATTTAGTTATAGCTACAAAATATAACAATAAACTGTAAATTAATAATAGTGAATAGTATGGTAGTTATAATATTTTTATTTTTAAGATTATTCTCTCTTTTGTTTAAGATGTGCGTTTTTGTTTATAAAGAAAAAGAAACTATATTTATTTTGCAGCTGAGTGACGGAAATTTCACATATACAGTACATATACATCGAAGGAGAGAATAATAATCATAAATCAATATAGATAACTCGAGGTAAAAGTTTATATTAATTCAATATTCGAGTTTAATGAACTCAGTCTTGATAGTTTTCTATATAAACTATCATATCAAAAGGAGATATAGGAATTCTCGCATGTTTGCAGTAAAATTTGTATTATTCTCCATGGAAACTTTTTTAGGTTTTGCTGATAACTAATAATAATGAATTATGAATGGCATTTATAGGTTTTAGAATATTCTGAAATTATCTTTTACAATGTTTATATTAAACTATTCATCAAAACTCCTATTGATGGTTAAGATCTAGAGTGACCTAGACACATACCACTGAAATAAATTTTTGGATCATGTCAAGAATAGCGAACCCAACACCTGCAGGGTTCGCTATTCTTGACAAGGGAATTTTTGGGTTCGCTATTCTTGACATGGTAAAATTGGGTTCGCTATTCTTGACATGGGAAGTCCTCAAGGACGTTTTCATAACTTCAGACGGTAGGTTTATGTTTCCCAATTTTAAGTAATTAGTTAAGGACGTATTAAATGCTTTTATATTAGTCTTTTTTTATTTAACCAAACTAGCACGACTTAACTTAACCAATCGTCAATGCCGTACAGTATAAAGAATCCTCTTCTCTTAATATATAAAAATAAATAAATAAAAAAAATTTATTGTTTTTTATTTATTTTTTTAGGTTAATTGTACGCCCTTGACGATTGGTTAGGTTAAGTCGTGATAGTTTAGTTAATTTTTGCTACCCGCGACCCGCACGAAGGGCGGGTCTTAGGCTAGTTGTAACATAAGAGAAATTGTAATATTTTAATATTTATTATATAAACAAATTTATAAATGCAAATAAATAAAATAAGTATTTTTACAATAATAGGACTACCAATCTCAATAGAGACTACGTTAGCTTATGTGGAAGAACCCAAACAATTCTTAAATCATTAATTCCTTACCCTTCAAAATGGATAGATCTATATTTACAGTAAATTGTTTTATTTATTCTTTCATCAATAAAGTGAAGATTACATATGTTTAACTTTTTCCTTTACATGATATTTATATTGGGTTTGCTATTCTTGACATGGGAACTTTTGGGTTCGCTATTCTTGACAAGGGAATTTTTGGGTTCGCTATTCTTGACATGGTAAAATTGGATTTGCTCTTCTTGACATGATCCAAATTTTTTATACTTTTCATTGATGCTATTGAATACATTGTTACCATTAAATACATTTCGGTACTTGTAGGTTATCTCCCCCCCCACCAATTATGACAGAATATTTTCGTTAAAACTAACGAAAACTTAACCTAACCAATTATCAAGGGCGTACAGTTGATCTATTCACTGCCCAACACCAATTTTGCTGATTTAATTCTAACACCTGTTTTTAGGTAACTTTGGTGTGCTGATTTAAAAAATCACCTTAGTTTTTGCCTATCACGTCAGGTTTTCGAGCAATCAAATACGGATATTTTGGAGATATCCCATTTTGGCAGGGTTATGCCCAATTTTTGTTCTTTTCAAAAAATAAGTTTTTACATACTCAGAATCAGCATGGAAAAGTAAACAATTGTGCAGGGAGTGAACTTTAATATATAATGGTAATTTACACATAAAGTGATTAAAAGTGTTTAAATAAGCAAAAAATGAATCCATATTAAAGCAAGCACGGGACCAGTTTTCTTAACATTGTCTTTTTCTTGTTTTCTTACTTTTCAGTGCTGATAAATTTTCTCTTATAGGACTTCCTAGAATGAGAGATGTCAAGACAATCTCTTTGCAGGCTCCAGCAGTAGTCAGCCATCATATGGGTATCCCATCTTCCTTGGTATCGTTCTTCCATCACTTTGATATCTTGGTGGAACCTTTCACCTTGCTCTTCACTAACATCACCAAGATTTTCTTGAAATTTATCCAGATGACTGTTGAGATAGTGAACTTTAATGCTCATGTTGCAACCCAACTGCTGAAAGTTTACAAGTAACGTCACTAGCGGAACCGGCTGCTCTCACTCCGCCAATGGAAATCTCTCTCAGATCATGACGTCACGCTCACACCTGGGGAAATCACAGATACCCAAGATTTTAATATGTTGTACATGACCTTTAGATTTAATGCACAGATTTGCGTATTCCATAGATAAAATTTTAACAGCAAAACAGCTGTTAACAGGTCTCAAAAATCATCAATTTTGATAAGCGCCCTTCATGGATCACCCAAAATAGGCATATTGCATTGCACGAAAACCTGATGTGGTGGACAAAATCTAAGGTGATTTTTGAAATCAGCACATCAATATTATCCAGAAACAGGTCTTAGAATTAAATCAGCAGCAAAAACATTTTTTTTTGTTGGGCAGTGTTATTAATTATAACATTGTTTGTTTCTGGAATAGTATTTACTATTTACTACTAGATCAACTGTACGCCCTTGATAATTGATTAGGTTAAGTCGTGATATTCTCGTTAGTTTTAACGAAAATATTCTATCAAAATTGGTTGGGGGGGAGATAACCTACAAGTACCTACATTTCAAGTATAACTTTTGTTTGGATGGTTTTCTGTATTTGAAAGTTAGACTATATTTTAGCGAAGGAAAATCTGAGATCATGACGCTTATGTACACTTTTAATGAATGTACATTGTACAATTGTACATGCCTGAATATTTGTTTTTCGTTATCCTTACATTTAAGTAAACTGTACAGTGTACATGTAATTTTAATTAAATTTATGTAAACATGAATAAACGAAGCTAGTAATTGTGTCTGGGGTTGTTTCGCCTCCTTTTATCACTTTTATAAGATCGTATGACGAAGGGAACTTACGGCTTTACGTGGGATCCAATTTACTATACTCCAACCAGGAAGCCACTTTAAAGAAACACTTTAATCGCCGAAATCTGAAATCTGGCCGCAACTCGAACTCGAAACCTTCAGATTAACAACCCTGCACTTTACGAAGAAGCCGAAATAAACTGAATGGAACTGCACTATTGCCAAAAAGAGATGAAACACCAAAGAAACTACTTATTATTTTTTTGTGCCTTGACCTAGTACTCAATATTGACAAGCTATCGTCTGACAAAAAGGCACAGTCTTCTCACTAAATCGGTAGGTTTTATGTGTGACCCGCCATTGTTGTGTAAATATGCAATGTTCCCCATTTGAAAATTAAGTTGGGTACCACTGTCTTAGACAATACAAATTAGCTCAAATATTTCTCGACACCATTTCGAGAAAATTCTGTTCTATTTTCTGTCAGGATTACGACATTTGATTGACCTGACATGATAAGGACAAGTATATTGTAGGTTAGATTAAGTTAGGCTAGGTTAGGCGAACGTAGGCTAGGTTACGCTAGATAAAGTTAGGTTAGGCTAGATTAGGTTAGCTTTTAGTGTGGCGATGTTATGGTCTTGTATGGTGGGTATAAGTCTGTTTTTGTTCTGTCGCTGAAAGTATGATATGTGACGCTCACCTAAGTATGTGTCTTAAGTTTGTAACATCTATGTGCGTGTTACCTCACCCGCTTAATGCGTGGCTCGAAAACTCACATTTTTATACAATTTATGGCACGAAAAGAATATTAAAGCATATTACCGACGAGATATCTCGAATGGAAAAATTCTGAAAATTAAAAATACCTTTTGAGAACCGGATTTTCTAATTGGTGCAAATGCGCTCGATATATCTCGAAGCTGAATCTAAACTCTGTTTTTCCTCGTATGAAATGAAGGTTCCTTTTTTGGGTTTTTTATTGGAAAACATTTTTTTTTTAAGATGTAGAAACCAAGTAATAATTGGCTACGAACATAGATGTTATGGGTCAAAAAAGTGTATGTAAATCATAATAACAGTGTATTGAAAAGCAAGAGAAATTGATTTAACGAAGAAAAGTTAAACCTGCTTTCATCCTACCTTCGTAAGTTGCCACATACCTTTTTTTTTCTTTAAAGACTTGGTTATGAATTTATGAATCCGAGTTCTTGAATGTTCATCATTTAAACTTTGAACATTTACAGCGTTTTTCAATTTTTTCAAGGCGCCGTTCACCTGGAACCATTACATACAGTTAAGAGAGAAACAAGAAAAGAAATACAGATGATTGTACATCACTAATCAAGTGCTGATAATGAACTTGTTAAGTAAATCACAGACTGTTAAATTATTAAGTTATTTTTACCTCATCAGAGACTCACTCACAACACGCTATATTTTCAGTTTCCAGTCGTGAAAGTTCTTGGTAAAAATTGTACAGTATATCTGCAATCCCTCCCTTTCTGTATAGATTTGAGAGAACTCAGCAATTCTAAATTACTGTCAAAACAAACTCTTCTGTAGATTTAGCATTCTATCCATTCTACTAGGAAAATCCCTTCAAATGATTTCCATTTTATTTCATGGATTATGGTAATTTTTAGATTGTTTTAGAACTTAACAGAACACGCGCTCGGCACTAGTTCTTTTTCCTGTGATTGTAATTATCTTTGTTATTATGTTTGGACTTTTCGGCTCTGAATCCGTATTGTTTGGATATGAAGTGAGTTCTACCGAATGGCAGTTGGCTCTGTTTCCGCCTTTTTATGTAACAGCAATGTCTGGATAGTTTTTTACTATGTATATAAGATGAAGCGTACACCCGCTAAACCGCTAAACATTTATAAACTTTACAGTCTTCTCTCTCAGAATGAAGTACCAAATTTCCTTCTGAACGGAACAGTGACCTAATCAAATTTATTCAAACTTCGTCCTTACTTTTGAGGAGAGAACGAAATCTGAGGTAGAATTTTTCTGAAAAATGATGTTCAGAAAATATTTCTTCGAATCATCATAGCATACGACACTTTTAATATTTGTCTTTGTAAATATATATATATATATATATATTCTTAGTGGGGCACCTACGAGTAGGTTAAGCTAAGTTAGGTAAAGTTAAGTTAAATTACATGAAACAAAATTTGGTTAGGTTATATTATATCCTTTCAATTTTTGTGGTCTTTGTTACTGAAGACCTAACCTAACCTAATCTACAAAAAATTATTTTAACTCGAGAAAATTTTGTCAAACATCTCAAGAATATGCGAAAGTTCGAAACGTCATTTATTATTCTTTGATTCAATTTTCCTTTTTTTAATAAGACGCAGGTATTCCCTTCAAGTAAAAATCTCTCTTTTTTATATTTATTTTATGTCCCTTTAATGTGTTTAATGTGGACGCCCAACCTTTCCTGCAGTTTAATTTTCGTCCTTAAGAACATACCTTCTTTTACTTTCGATTGCGTTTGATGCTTTTATATACTCGCGTATATATATATATATATATATATATATATATATATATATATATATATAGGGTCCCCGCAAGGGGGTTCTAAGCTCGTGCTCTTGAGTGCTGTTTGTGCTCGTTTGTACGTGCTTGTTCCTAGAGGTTTCACGTGCGCCCTCCCGGCCCTAGCACCCAAGGATGATGGGCTCGACCCTGCAGTCCTTGTCATCCGTGGTCTTTTTCCACTTCGACTGTCCCCTCCACCCTCTCTTTTTCCTCTGTCTTTCCTCTCACTTTTTCTTTGTTTTTCCGCCGAGATATGCCCTTTTAAATAGAGGCGAATCGGTTCTTCCCGAACTTAAAAAAAAATATATATATATATATAGGGTGTCCCGTAAGTCTAGAACCATAGGGCAAAATGATAAAAACGGCAATAAAAACGCCGAAGAGACTTTTGGGGACTTTGTGAAATGAGCGAGGATGGTAGCGGCTGTGTCATCGTCGGTGGATGTCCTTGGAGGTCCACTGCGTGGTTTATCTCCTATGGATCCCGTTTCCCTGAACTTTGCTACAAGTTTGCCGACACAGCTGTGTGTTATCTGCGCGCGGTCAGGATGCAATCTGTTAAATTCCTCAGCGACCTCCCTCTGACTCCGATTTCCTACGAGCAGAATTACCTGGATGCGTTCTTTCTTACTCAAAGGCATTATGCACTTGCATAAATGGAAAAACATGAATTACTTATTTTACCCTATAGTTCCAGACTTATGGGACACCCTGTATATATATATATATATATATATATATATATATATAGGTGCTCTTCCAATACGTGCTCTACCGTAAAATGTACATTCCAATATGTGCTAACTAACTAACGAAAATATCACGACCTAACCTAACCAATCGTTAGGTCAATTGTACGCCCTTGACGATTGGTTAGGTCGTGATATTTTCGTTAGTTAGCACATATTGGAATGTAAATTTTACGGTAGAGCACGTATTGGAAGAGCACCTATATATAATATATATATATATATATATATATATATATATACTGTATATATATAAATTTTGTTGCGTTATTCATAATTAAAGTTTTATATATATATATATATATATATATATATATATATATATATATAAACGACGTAGTGGTTATCATATCTGACCGGCAATCGGAAGATCCCGGGTTCGATTCCCGGGTGGTTACCTCATTTTTTTCATTTGTTCGTTCTCCCTCCTCATCTTGCGCGGAATGTTCTCCTATACAAGCGTCGTTCTTTACGTTAATTATACTGCGTGTTCTTTGCAGTTGAAATGTGTATATATATATATTATATATATATATATATATATATATATATATATATATATAACTTTAATTATGAATAATGCAACAAAATTAATTAATTACTGTACGTTCAGTATCCTATTTCTCAGCAAACTGTTAATTATCATTTATAACAGCATACGTTTGAACTATGTCTATTTTAAATACGTTTTATTAAACAAAAATTATGATAGAAATGCAGCAATATTATATATTAATATTGCGCACTGTAATTTAATTCTGCCTTGAAAGTTCTTTCGTATATATATATATTTACACGTATAATGGATTCCTTAAGAGAAATCCAAGTATTAAAAGTTTAACTCACTTGTGTACATAATATAATATAGGAATTTCCTTAGCTTAGTATGTATGACTTTATGGTACTTTATGCGAGTTTAAACGACGGTTCAGGATCGACCTGCAGTCAACCCCATCTGCAGTATCCCGCTTCATTTGCGGGGTTTGGTGAAGTAGAGAATTGCTGTCTGATCTCCTCCTGTCCTCGTCAGGGATTTTGCATAGGAATCTGTCCAGCTGGTTCTTGAATATATATATATATATATATATATATATATAAATGAAAATATTAACTGGGAAATCAAGATATACAAAAAAATAAAGATAAAAATATAAGTAAAAATATTATCAAATACGCGGGATGTTGTAAGAGCGGTTGATCGTTAGTCGATCCTGAACCGTCATTGGAAGAAAAACAAAAATAAGTTTCAAGTAATATATATATATATATATATATATATATATATATATATATATATAAACGACGTAAGTATAGAGGAGTGTTCTGCACACGAGGAAGAGAAATAACGACTCTGACTGATCGAGGCCCGTGTGTAGTGGACAGCATATCTGACCGGCAATCGGAAGATCCTGGGTTCGATTCCCGGGCGGTTACCTCATTTTTCATTTGTTCGTTATTTCTCTTCCTCGTGTGCAGAACGCTCCTCTATACTTACGTCGTTTCTATACATTAATATACTGCGTGGTCATTGCAGTTAAATGTGTGTATATGTGTATATATATATATATATATATACAGTTTTACAACAATCCCAAACCCAAAACGAAGAGGTGAAAGAAAATGAAGAGGAGCTGTCTCATCAACATGCACCAGAGAGTATAAAAAAAATTTAAAAAAATTCTAAATTAGACACACAAGCTTGGGAAGAGGACACACGTTACTTTGAAACACTTTATTCAGAATTCAGCCAAGAAGATTCTTATTAAAATCACTAAATTTATTATTATTCTTCCATTATTTCGTCAAGCCTACAACGGTATTCGCTCCTGATCCGATTATTATGAAACTTTTCGAGGATTATGTAAAAACCATCAAACTTCTGCATAAGCCCTTTTCAAACCGATCCTATCTTCTATGACTTCAGAAGACACGTTTGAATTTTTTTTTAAATTCTTCAAAATCAGTAAATTAATATTCTAAAAATCTTTTCTTTTGGGGGGGGGGGCCACACTGCTCTCTACAAGTTGGCAAAAGTAAATAGACAACTTTGGTTTTTTTTGGGTTTTTTGTTTTGTTTTTCCAGTGTTTTTATAGGATAGTAGAAGTCAATAAATAATATCAGATTTATTGAATCAATATATTTAGAAACGTGTTGTTTTCCCCTTTGTATTATGTAACGCTGACACACACACACACACACACGTTCTGGCATTCCAGTGATGAGCTTTGCCATTTGTTCTTTTAAGGACAATCATCGTGGTGTCTATTTACTGTTGACAACCCTCTGTAGTTTAGTAGATAAGCTTGTTTTGTCATGGTAATCAATAATAAATCAGGAGGGCCGGACAGAAACTGGCACAGCGTTCAGGGCAGTCAGATGCGGTCTGTTGGGCTAACTCTTTGATTATTATGAACTATCACCATCGGAAATCGAACCTACCACCTCAGTACTTCCACTTCGATTATAAGGAAAGGTGTTACCAGTGGTCTACGGGTACTTATCTCGTTTTGTCTTGGCTATTCATAGTTGTTGGCTAATTTCTACTTTCATGAACACGGTTAGAAAATCTTGAAAACATTTCCATAGAAAATCGATTAATTAATCTACCAGGGGGGGGGGGATTATGTAAGTAATTTTAAAGCTATCATTTAGCTCTAAGAGATGCAAGTAAGAAAAAAATTAATAATATTCTGTCAATCTACAATACAAATTTCTCCTCATATTAATTATTTATATTAAACCTAAATATTAACCAGTGTGTTTGATTTCTGTATTTCATTACAGGTCACACTAAGGTGTGTATATACTGTGTATAATGTCATATTTCGTATCTTTTACGGTCTTTATTCTATATCTTTTTACGTGGAGCTTCACATTTTGAAGATACTTTTGAAAATTGTAAAAAAGCTCCGCGGGACAGGAACAAATAAATTTCGTTATATAGGGTGTTCCAAAAGTCATCACTTCATTTGTTTTGCTGATAACTTTTGAACCAATAAAACACAAATATTGTAGAAAGTGGAAATAATTTATTTTATTTGGAATTATTTAGAATTACGTTGTGGTGTGTAGTGTTCCATCTTCAAATTTTGGGGTTGATCTTCTACAATCTGGAAAAAAATAAAAAAAACAATAATTAAATTAAGGTTACAGCTACTTCAGATAGGGTGATTCTTCTGGAACACCCTTTATAATGAAAAGACGGAGTTAGTTAAGTGAAACGTTTGAAATCCGGCACCCATCCATTGAGTTTGTTATCCAAGGTGTTTGTTTCCGAACCTTCACTTCAACACTTCAACACTTTAGCTGTGACGTTCAGATAACAGAAAATTACATATAATATGTGCAATTGTGAAACTGTATGATAAACTTGACCATTATACTCAAAGTAGATGTACTTGTTACAACCTTTAATCGCTATATGTCTTGTTCCACTGCAGTCGTTCTTTGATGTTCTCTTCCCAAGAATGGGAAAGTGAGAAAATGAGAATCTCAAACGAAGCATTTTCAAATCGGCCTATTCCCAATTCGTGTTATTCTCATTCTCATCCACGGCCTTTCCTACTTTTGTAATGTAATGTAATTTTTCAGACCAACAAAGACCCTAGGATCCACTCATGGCTGGTCTACCTAACTTTTGTCCGGGTTAGGTTACGAGTAGTTAGGTTAGGTTATGATTGATTAGTATACGATAAGTTAGGTTCTGAATGGTTAGGTTAGTGTTAGTTTCTGACTGGTTAAAATAGGTTAAGAAATATTTGGAATTTTCACTTTCCTACATTCTCACTTGTGGACCACGAATGCGAATGCTAGTGAGTGGGTAGTAATCTTACTGACGAGTCTAAATTGGGTTTATTTGGTACACGCATCAGGCGCAGACTCGATAGAAAATTGATTCTGCAGTTAATAAAACTTCTGTAATACATGCTAAAGGATCCATAATGGTATGGAGTTGTTTCAGTGGACATGGCAGCACAGACATTTTAAAATTCAAGATACCATAAAGAAAAAAACACTAGCATTACGTCTTAATTCACCATACAATACCAAGTGGTCAACGCCTAGTGAGTCAAAACTCCATTTTTCAACAAGATAATGACCCATAAAAAAAGTCCAACTTTCCAAGTTCACTTATATCTAAAGCATAAAAAAGAGTAGAATGTGCTGACCATTATGGAATAGCTTCCCAGTCTCCTGATCTGAATCCAATTAAGCATTTATGAATATTGTTCATATCTGAAAGGAAAAAGGACAATCCTAACAACCCAACCGACTTGGAGAAAATGATACAACAAAGCTGGAACATCATCACCCAAGACTGAATCAGCTCCACGATTCATCGTGGCACTGATTTGCTGCAAAAGAATACGTGCAAAATATGATATTGTAGCTTTTATTTATGGTCCCACTTGAATGTTTTTAATAATATTAATTTACTTTTGTTATTAAATTACAAATTAATAACGTTCCATCGCGTTTTCTGTTATTTTCTAGTTGTTATGAAAAGATGAGGAAATAATGCAATGAAACTTTAATAATCTGTAATTTAATAAAAAAAAGTGTGTGTGTGTGTGTGTGTGTGTGTATGCGTGTGTGTGTGTGTGTGGAATTAATTTCACAATTAAACAGTTTAAATTCTCTGACGAGGTGTAGAAAAACACACGAATAGTCTTGGACTTGGAATCGTTTTGTTTTCCCTGTGATTATATATATATATATTATATATTATATATATATATATATACACACAACATACAATTTCTGTATTATTTAAAGTATATTCCTATATACTTGTAAAATATTAGAGGTACTCAGTTACCCTAATTTACGAGTCTTCCATATGTAAGAAACTTATGACTTAATTAAATAATAAACGTGGTTATCTGTTATAACCATATTTATTTACTTATTTTACATTTCTGTATAGGTATAATCATCCATAACGTAATCATATTTAAAATAAAAATAAAATATTATATATATATTATATGATGAATAAAACCACGAAGGAAAGGAAACACAAAAAAAAGTGCACAAGCGCTTTCGTCTAATGACATCCTCAGGAACACTGAAGTACATAAAGGTTACGGCCTATATATAGGTTACAGAAAGAAAAAAAAAAAATAAATAAATAACACATACACACAAACATATATATATATATATATATATATATATATATATATATATATGCAATAAACGGAGAAGTAAAAATAATTAAAAATTAAAGATTAGAGGATTAACAAAGAGGCATACAGATTTGTAAGGAAAAATATCGATTTTTAGCACAAGATCAAATGAATTAAAAATACAAATTTATACTGGAAATCTACCCGGGTTTTAACACTTTGCCTTTTAGAGTCAAGTTTCGATATATATAAAAATAAAATGAAGATTAAAAGTTAATAAAGTAGCGTACAAGTTTACCAAAGATTTAGCGTCCTACCCTTTTTATCTAAATTTTTTTTGAAGGAATTCAAAACAACAGGATCGAGTTGAAAAATACCTTTGCTTATGTTGAAGTTATTTGAAAGTTGGATAATGGCAGACTCAAGAATATTTCTATTGACAATGTTGCTAGAATGAAATAAAACTGAAGCATTATTCCAATCAATACAGTGGGATAACTCTGACAAATGGACAAAAAGAGCACTGGACAACTGTCCTGTTCTAACGGAATATTGATGCTGTTTTATACGTGTGTGCAAATCCTTTCCCTTCTTACCTATGTAAAAGGAATCACATTGTTTACACCCAATTTTATAGATAATGCCTGAATTATTGGTAGGGCTATTTTTTACTATGATATTTTTCACAATATTGTTATATGAAAATACTACATTAATATCCAAAAGTTTAAGTATATTATCAATGCCTAAAAAGCCCGGGAAAAATGGAAGTACTAAAATATTTTTTGACAAAGTACGAGTGTTATTATTGACACGATAGAAAGTTCGTTTTGCCTTGTTGAGACAAGATTCCATAAACGCAGATGGGTAACACAGATCACTTCCAATACCGTTGATTTTTTCCAATTCGGCATCGATGTATTCCGGACTGGCGATCCTAAGGGCGCGGAGAAACATTGATGAAAAAATGGTCTTCTTAGTGGGGGTGTCATGTCCCGAGTAAAAGTGTACGTAGGACAAATTGTTTGTTGTTTTCCGATAGATACTAAACTTAAAACCTGGGCTTTCCCTATGTACCCGCACATCCAAAAATGGGATTGAATTGTCTTGTTCCACTTCTAAAATAAACTTAATGGAGGGGACTTGATCATTTAACTGAAGGAGGAAGTTATCCAGGTCACGATTCATGGGCCAGATACACAAAATATCGTCGACGTACCGCAACCAAGGGATGCCAACCCCCAGGATTCTCGGAATGTAAGTAATTTCGAAAAACTCCATATAAATATTGGAGAGGAGGGCGATAAGGGGTTGCCCATGGCCATCCCAAACACTTGTTGATAATACGCGTTATTGAAAGTGAATTTACAGTCTTTGATGCAAAGCTTAATAAGTTCCAAAACAATGTGTGAAGGTAGTGGCAGGTCATACTTATGTAATTCTTGGGAGAGAAAGTCAAGCATATCAACAATCGGCACTTTTGTAAACAATGAACAAACGTCAAAACTGATCAATCTATCGTTAGTTTCAGTACGTGCATTATTCAATTTTTCAGTAAGATCCATGGAATTTTTTACATGTGAATCAGAGATAGTTCCGAGAATGGGGGACAAGACTTTGACAAGCCATTTGGAGAGTTTATAAGTAATAGAGCCCGCCGAGCTAATAATAGGGCGCATAGGGTTGCTTTGCATCAAAGACTGTAAATTCACTTTCAATAACGAGTATTATCAACAAGTGTTTGGGATGGCCATGGGCAACCCCTTATCGCCCCTCCTCTCCAATATTTATATGGAGTTTTTCGAAATTACTTACATTCCGAGAATCCTGGGGGTTGGCATCCCTTGGTTGCGATACGTCGACGATATTTTGTGTATCTGGCCCATGAATCGTGACCTGGATAACTTCCTCCTTCAGTTAAATGATCAAGTCCCCTCCATTAAGTTTACTTTAGAAGTGGAACAAGTCAATTCAATCCCATTTTTGGATGTGCGGATACATAGGGAAAGCCCAGGTTTTTTAAGTTTAGTATATATCGGAAAACAACAAACAATTTGTCCTACGTACACTTTTACTCGGGACATGACACCCCCACTAAGAAGGCCATTTTTTTCATCAATGTTTC
The DNA here is from genome assembly GCA_023014485.1 of Bathynomus jamesi. Lineage (NCBI taxonomy): Eukaryota > Metazoa > Arthropoda > Malacostraca > Isopoda > Cirolanidae > Bathynomus > Bathynomus jamesi. The sequence goes on from JAJOZX010004273.1 coordinate 342,288, forward strand.
TCCGCGCCCTTAGGATCGCCAGTCCGGAATACATCGATGCCGAATTGGAAAAAATCAACGGTATTGGAAGTGATCTGTGTTACCCATCTGCGTTTATGGAATCTTGTCTCAACAAGGCAAAACGAACTTTCTATCGTGTCAATAATAACACTCGTACTTTGTCAAAAAATATTTTAGTACTTCCATTTTCCCGGGTTTTTTAGGCATTGCTAATGTACTTAAACGTTTGGATATTAATGTAGTATTTTCATATAACAATATTGTGAAAAATATCATAGTAAAAAATAGCCCTACCAATAATTCAGGCATTATCTATAAAAGTGGGTGTAAACAATGTGATTCCTTTTACATAGGTCAGACGGGAAAGGATTTACACACACGTATAAAACAGCATCAATATTCCGTTAAAACAGGACAGTTGTCCAGTGCTCTTTTTGTCCATTTGTCAGAGTTATCCCACTGTATTGATTGGAATAATGCTTCAGTTTTATTCATTCTAGCAACATTGTCAATAGAAATATTCTTGAGTCTGCCATTATCCAACTTTCAAATAACTTCAACATAAGCAAAGGTCTTTTTCAACTCGATCCTGTTGTTTTGAATTCCTTCAAAACAAATTTAGATAAAAAGGGTAGGACGCTAAATCTTTGGTAAACTTGTACGCTACTTTATTAACTTTTAATCTTCATTTTATTTTTATATATCGAAACTTGACTCTAAAAGGCAAAGTGTTAAAACCCGGGTAGATTTCCAGTATAAATTTGTATTTTTAATTCATTTGATCTTGTGCTAAAAATCGATATTTTTCCTTACAAATCTGTATGCCTCTTTGTTAATCCTCTAATCTTTAATTTTTAATTTTTATTTTTACTTCTCCGTTTATTGCATATATATATATATATATGTATGTGTGTAGATATGTATGTGTATATATATATATATATGTATGTTTGTGTGTATGTATGTTATTTATTTATTTTTTTCTTTCTGTAACCTATATATAGGCCGTAACCTTTTATGTACTTCAGTGTTCCTGAGGATGTCATTAGACGAAAGCGCTTGAGCACCTTTTTTTGTGTTTCCTTTCCTTCGTGGTTTTATTCATCATAAATATTTTTCACGTGTTACTTTCGTGAAATAATTTTCATATATATATATATATATGTGTGTGTGTGTGTGTGTGTACACGGATAAGATTTTTACTGGAGGAAATACAATATAAAGGGGTTTTCTTCGATAAAGAAATATTGCATGGAAGAGGATCAACGTAAAAGTTTATTACTCGAAGATATCTTCGAGAGAGAGAAAGAGAGAGAGAGAGGCAGCAAAGGAGTCGTTATTTGTATATAAAAAATTTTGTTTGAATTAAAATTCCAAGAATCATATATACAGAGTGTATGATAGGTAAGTCTCTATTTTTAAAATTTGTATAACTTCCTTAGTTCTTATTCAATTTTGATGAGACAAAGTGTAAATTATTCTGTATTTATTGAGGTTTTCATTTACAAACATTCACACGCATTTTATATTTCCATATGTGCTTCTTCATTATCATAACATTTCCTTCGATGAAGAGGTATGTTGTCCACTGATGCTCGTAACACGCGTTCGGGAACATTGTTGAGAACATGGTTAATTCTTTCCACCAGTTCATTAAGATCTTTAGATTTGTGGGGATAAACTTCTTCCTTAGCACAACCCCACAAAAAAAAAGTCACACGGTGTTAGGTCTGGGCTGCGAGCGAGCCATTCATGCGCACCACGTCTTCCAATCCATCGTCCTGGAAATTTGTCATGCAGCCATGCCCACACATCGTTCTAAAAATGAGGAGGTGCTCCGACCTGCATGAAATGAAAATTATCAATGTTATTTCATTGCGAAATCATTGGTCATACGCGATTTTTCAACTTTTACAGGTATCTTTCAGCATTCATTGTGTCCCGAATGATAAAAGGCCTAACAATGGTTGTGGATGTCATACCACACCAAACCGTCAGCTTTGCCCGACAAAAAGCTCAATGCAGAAAACTTCAATAAATACTGAATAATTTACAGTTTGTTTCATTAAAATTGAGTAAGAAATAGAAAAGTTATACGAATTTTAAAATGCGGAGTTACTTATCATACACCTTCTTCTTCTACAGCATTATTAGTCCCATTTATATGGGGTCGCTGTTGCGGATACTTTTCCTCCACTCCGCCCTATCCTGCGCCATCTTCTCCGTCAGGTCCTTCTCGCTCATGTCCATCCTGATGCGATCTCTCCACCTCATCCTCGGTCTTCCCTTCTTCTTCCTCCCGGGCACTTCCATAGATAACACCCTCCTCCCAACGTAGTTCTCGTCCCTTCTCATTACATGCCCATACCATGCCAGTCTTCTCTCTTGAGCTTTCTTTGGTCCGCATGCCATCCTCTCTGGTTTTGGCAATAAATTTTACGGCCGGGTGCCCTTCCTGACAAAAACCCTCCTCTTTTATCCGAACTTGGGACCGGCTGGGGAATGGGCTGGCTTGCCCACCCTCAGGCAGAGCGTTTATTCTAATGAAAATACGTACAAGATAAAGCAATAGATATTGTTACTTATCATACACCCTGTACAGTATATAACAAAAGCCTCCAAATTCTTCCTCGAAGTAAAATTAGAGCTTTACAGTTAACCTAATGAGTACTACAAACCTTGATACGAAAATTCATCATGGATATATTCATCGCGGGCAAATTCATTTCCCAAGATTCATCACCATGATTATTATTTTAGCGAACAATTATCGCGAAGAATATTCATCATGTGAAAATCATCATCAAATATTCATCGTCATCAGTCTCTTAAAGTACGCGAGTATTTCCGAGATTATTCGTGAATACTCGTGAATACACGAGTATCAATGAAGAATTAGGTGGAACTCTAATTTTTTCGCCAGATATAAAATTTTAACTGAAAGATATTTTCCAAACTGCTACATTACATTCCTGATGATTAATGCACAGCCACAGCATTGCTTTACAGTCAAGTACTATATTTATACTGTAGGTTTAGGGTACATTAAGACAGTTTAAGTATACCAGTTAGGTATGTTGTGTTAGATTCTGTTGGGTCAGGTTAGATTAAGTAAGGTTATACTATATGATGGTCCATCATGCTATTTTATTATGCTTTATTGTTGTAGGTTGTGTAGACCAAGGCTGAGGTTATACGAGTGTGCTTGTGAGTGGAACAGGAACATTTGTGTTACTTTGGGGAGGAAACACGAACTTGTGGTGCATCTTGCTTCTAATGAATCACCCACTTGGACATCTAAAGCCAAGAGTATCTGCAATGAAAACTAATGACAAGCACAGAAATGATTATGAATTTGACCGCTCGTTGGATTAGGATAAATTAGGATAACATAAAGCATTGTTGATGGCAGTAGTGACGAGCCACTTACGGAAGCCTCACTAGTTGACCCTCTATGTACTTGACAATAATGCTGCAAGCTCAATGGGTGCATGGGAGGAATGGTTCTTCGTGAAAGACAGTGAAACCTTCCTCTCTCTCTTTCACTTAATCCGTTAATATATGTACAATGAGTAGTGATTATATATATATATATATATATATATAAGCAAACAACCACAGGGAAAAAGGAAAAAGAAACACGAAATCCGAGCGCTTTCGTGATATATTCACATCTTCAAGGACAAGAAAAACATTGCTATTTCTTTCTTATCCTTGAAGATGTGAATATATCACGAAAGCGCTCGGATTTCGTTTCTTTTCCCTTTTTCCCTGTGGTTGTTTGCTTATTAATAAGATCACGTGTTAGTCTGTGATTTTACTGCATATATATATATATATATATATATTATCGTATCTATCATTATTATATACTTTGATTCTTAATTAAACATTCGTCGATTGAATTTTAATGGATTTTAATTTTGGATAAATATAAAGATGACAAAAGAAGTTATATTTAATTCGTTTTAATTAATGCTCCCACCTTCTGAAAATGGATGATAATGCTACTGTTTACTCATTTTTAATTTAATTAATAAACTTTAAAACACTCTTTGAAGTACCTTTTTTTAACATTATCAAAAACCATAAAACTTTACGCACGAGCTACCTTTGAAACGAGTTTCGTGTCAGGCGAAGAAATAATTTCTAATTCTTTGTACGTTTATAATTCTCGTATTATAATGCATTATATAATGTATTATAATACATTATAATGTATTATATAATGTATTATAATGTATTATAATGAATCAGTACACGTGTGTATAAATGTATTTGATTTAAAAGTTACTAAATTAAAAAAAAAAAAATAGCTTTACTTAAAAAAAAATAGTTTAAAAAATAATTCAAATTATTTCCTACCATCCTAAACTTGTACAAAACACTACTTTTCACTACTTTTCACAACTTGTACAAAACAGTTACTTTAAGGAAGAGATTTTTAAAGATTTCTCCCAATCAGCATTCAGTACTTGTCCGGAAAAACAGAGAGGTCAAGAAAGTTTTTGACAAAATACGATCGGACAAAAATTTCTGTAAGAATACAAGTTGCTCCTTACTTCTACGAGCCATTGGAAAGAATTAGAAGCTTGAAAAGGTAAGCATAAAAGATTTTTAAAGGCACAGAAAAATTGGTCAGTAAATTTAATTTAAAATCGAGTATTATCGTATATAAAAATGAAATAAAAACCATCCTCATACCCAAAATTTTAAAATATATATTAAATAATTTTTTTAATCAGTCTCCTCCTATTTCGTACTATTTCTATCCTAATCCTACGATTTGATAAGTTCTATTAGGTTAACTAAAACAGTTCACTTTGGTTAAGTTAAGATCAGATTAAATTAAATTTGTAATTCTCAGTCCAAAAATTGCCACTTTCGAACCTTTGAGGACAATGGGAGAGAACGTGATCAGTGAAGTAATTTCAAAAACTCATAAAAGCATTCTATAAACCTCTCAAAATCAACGTCCGTGTACGCATGTGGAAAACCCTTTTTAAGTTCTTTCTTCCTTCCAAGCTGTTTCATTCTGTTTTATCTTTGATTTTAGTTTGAGGAACTTCACAAACTTTGGTCCCTTTATACCTTTTTTTGAATTAGTTTTTTGTTGCAGGTTGCCGCACTTAAAAATGTTTAAATTCGACTTTTGCATTTAAAAGTGTTATTAAAAGGATCGTGAATATATATATATATATATATATATATATATATATATATATACAGGGTGGGCCGAAAGTCTGGATCCATAGGAAAATATTTATTTTAATACATAAATTACAACAAATGGTAAATACTTAAAATGAATATCAACTTTAACTCGTAAATGCGTATCCGTGATACTGTACAGTAGTTCGTACTCCAGTATAAATACTCAAATACTTTTTTTATTTCAGCCCAGAAATGGCTTCGAATCTAACAACAGAAGACTGGGTAGAACTTGTGCTCATGTACGCGAGACAGGGCGCTACACACAGAGAAGTTGCTACCGAATTCAATAGAAATCATCCTGATAAGCATCCAGTAACACATGCGACTGTTGGCAAGTTGTTTAAACGTTTCAAAGAAACAGGAAGTGTACATGATCGACGGCGTTCTGGTCGTCCAAAAACTGCAACTGATGAAAATACCTCTGCAATGGTATGTGAAACTTTAACGAATAGTCCAGTAAAGTCAACAAGAAGATTATCAAATGAAACACGCATCTCGAGAACGTCAATTCGAAGAATTATTAAAAATCATAAATTCCATCCCTAAGTGTCTCGATGTCAGAGGCCGCCAATTTGAGCATTTGTTATAATTTGTTGTTTATACTGGAGTACGAACCACTGTACAGTATCACGGATACGCATTTACGAGTTAAAGTTGATATTCATTTTAAGTATTTACCATTTGTTGTAATTTATGTATTAAAATAAATATTTTCCTATGGATCCAGACTTTCGGCCCACCCTGTATATATCGAATAATACATTTATACGCGCACGATTATGCATGATGTAAAAAATGCAAAAACTTCACTTTTCTACGTGAAGGTCAAATTATGATAATAAAAACCCACTCTAATCCACCCGAAGAGGATGCCAGTGGGCATCGAAACTGTTGTGGAAATAAACTCTGTTTATTAGAGTGGGTTTTTATTATCATAGCATGATGTAAAATTACCTCACCAGGATTCGAACCCACCAGTGGAAGGTGAGGGTGCTAGCCACTCCGCTATGACTGGATAGAAGTGAACACAACCTGAGGTTAATACAGACTCGTCCGAAAAAACGCATAACGCTTCGCGCTCAGAGGGATTTCATGTATTAACCCTCCCGCACTCGAGTTAATGACCAGTATTTCATTCAAATTATCAGGTGCATAAAACGTAAAACGCCTCTAGCCTCGAAAGCGTTATGCTCCTTGGACGATGAAATATTAGACTGTATAAATTTTTAGCCTGTCGTAGCGTAATAGCTAGCGTCCTCACCTTTTGCTCAAGAGGTGGTGGGTTCGAATCCTGGTGGGGTCGATTTATTTATATATATATATATATATATATATATACCTTGCTTCTGCCTGAATTGTTAATTTGGACGAAGGCCAAGTTTATGGCGGAATTCGACCCACGACCCACCAGGAAAGTAAAAAATTACAAAGTCGTCGTACACGAAAGTTTAGTGTTCACCTTGTAGAGGTCATACCATGTTATTCTGATCGCAGATGGCATGTAACGAAATATAACTTCTAAACCTTTTTATTCAATATATCAGTGTTATATTTAGAAGCGAAGAATCAGTTCTTAAGGTCAGTACAATAAATTTACTTTAATTATTCTGTTAAGTCGTATGTTTATGTTTCATTTACATTTATTACGCGCATGCGTATGATCATGGATGCTTTTTGTGTATCTTCTGTGATATGACGCTCATGTTGATCCATGGGTCCTCCGAAAGCCTTTGTAGTCGTGAGATGAGCGATGTAATAATTTTGACACGTTGGACGTCGCTTGACAGGTTCGCATGATTCTTTTCAAGGGCAAGAAAGCAATTTTTATACGTACTACAACATACAAAGCCGATCAAAATAAAATTTCACCTTTTCATTTCGTTCGCATTTTGCAAATTGAGAAAGTTCTTTGAAGATTAAATTATTAATTACATCGTTTATCACATATATGCGTGTTATTACAACATAGCTACCTATTTACAGCATAACCAACCAAATCCTTGCATCTCAGAATACGATAATATTCAAATGAATTTTCAAATAAATATAAAACGCATCAATACCAAACACGGACAAACACATGCAAAACACAGAAGATAAATTGTTGCCTGATATAAAAATTCCTGTCCAGGGAATTGATGATGGAACGAGTGTCAAAACTTAGTTTTGTGTGTGTGTATATATATATATACACACTCTCGGCCAGAATTCAGTTTGCAGCATTTGTAAATAATTATCTTGATTAACAGTACTATCAAAGAATATCGGGCCTATTATTCCCATGGAAGAGATGGCTGCCCAAACTGTCACTCCTGGTAGGTTAACGTCTTTTTCCAAGATAACATTGGGTTAACATCGCTCCAGTACACCAGTACACACAATTATGGCGATTGATATGCCCGTTCAATTTGAATATTGCCTCATCTGACCACCATATCTTATCAAGAAAGGTCTCAACTTCATTGACTTTATTCAGGAAATTTTCGCAAAACTCTAATCGTCTATCTGCATCTCCATCATGCAAGCTCTGTAACACGCGAGGGATGTAAGGCTTCATCTTGTTCTTCTTTAAGAGTCTACGGACACTTCTGTCACTGATACCCAACTCTGTAGAAAGACGTCTACTGGATTTTTGAGGAGTGTGCAACAATGATTCTCTTAATTCATCGGACTTTTCTAAGGTTGTTGCTGAAACTGGCCTTCCTGATCTTGTGGCATCACTTACGCTTCCGGTTCTTTCAAATTTCCTAATTAGACTTGTGATATTGCGGCTCTGCACTTGTCGAATGTTAAATTCTTCTGATAACAAACGAGCGGCTTTAGCTCCATTGTTATTGTTTTGGTAATAATGTTTAACTACTTTCACTCTTTGTTCTCTCGTCAATCGCAAGGCCATATTTATTCAGAATTTCTGTAAAAATAAAAGAAACAAAATGATACAATATAAAACTAAAAAATTATACTGTATAAAACTATAAAGATACAATTATTAAAAGGGCGTTACTTTTGCCGCACCCAGTGTATATATATATATATATATGATGAATAAAACCACGAAGGAAAGGATGTCATTAGACGAAAGCGCTTGAGCACCATTTTGTGTTTCCTTTCCTTCGTGGTTTTATTCATCATAAATATTTTTCACGTGTTACTTTCGTGAAATAATTTTCATATATATATATATATATAGTGTATTTAAAAGCCTTGTAAACTTATCTTGTTAATTTTTACGGTAAAGTGGAGAAAATGTGCAATAATTGCAATGATTCTGTGAAAAATAAGCGTGTAAGTTATGTTCAACGCAAATAGAAGCAATTCCCAATTAAAACTCGATGAAAAACAAGGTAAATGCTTCCTGCCTCAGGGATTTATGAATAAAAATAAAATCATCAAAAACATTTCACAGAAAAAATATAATAATCTGGAATTTATTTAAGATAACGCCCGTCACGTTTATCCTCCACAACAAAATACTACTACTACTACTACTACTACTACTACTACTAGTAATAATAATAATAAAGACCGAGGTAAAAAAATGGCTTCGAGTTAGTAGTATGGGTGAAAAAATGCTGAGTAGAGGAAGGGGGTTAGGGGTGGCACTAAGGGGAAACTAGGGGTGGCACTCTTAGAAGTAGAATTTATAATTCTTTTTCATCCCTAAGGGAATCCTTATTCTGTTAATGCCTTTCTAAAGGCCAGAAGATAAGGCAAAATAAGTATAAGTAGAAAATAATACATACATAAATATACTCAGAAAATAATATATATATATATATATATATATATATGTGTGTGTGTGTGTGGTGTGTGTGTGTGTGTGTGATGCGAACCCACAAGGAAAAAAAAAAAGTTATTCGAAGGCCTTTCGTGGGTTTGCATCATTCATTTATTTCACGTGTTTAAGTGCGAAACTCATTCCATATATATATATATATGTAGCGGATCGACAAGAAATAGACCAACAAATCGACAGACATACTTTCTTTCCACGCTACCATAAAACAGTTTGGAACACACGTGGGCTAACAAACAATGGAAAGTCTGTTCTTTCCCAAGGCGCGAAAGTAAGTTTTTATCAACCCAAGGACGCGTTTACAAGGCGTCTTAAATAATTGGCATGAAGTCTACGTCACAGGCCTACGGTATAAAAGGAGCTTCCACTTTATACTCACACTCACTCACCACGCTCACCATCGAACGTCCACCAACCGCTTTCCGGCCCCCTGGCCGGGGGCCACGGCCGCTACTTTCTTCAGGGCCTACAATTTGTCTTCACGTAAGATCTACAGACCACCTGCAGAAGCAATCTTTCGAGGCCCAACCGGAACCACTTCGGGCCTGCGGTTTGCCAGGTCGGCCTTCAAGTTTCTCTACATTCCTCGAGATTATTCAGCACCACAGGCTGATCATAAGGCCAGCCTGCACCTCGAGAAGTAACATCACCTCATGCCTCCACGAAGCCTACATCCATCATCTCAAGAGGCTTAACGAACAACGACAACTAGAATCTGCATAATAGGTTCGTCTTCAACCCGCCTTCAACAAAGGTTACGTCACCATAAGATAAGTACCCCCTTTCCTAAGTACTCTTGTGAAGCCTACATTAGCCTACCGCCGAACGGTAGGCTATACTCCCAAAGTGTGTAATCACGCGTCCATTGACTCCCGTTAATAACGCAGTAGGCCTATCATCCAATTCAAGTGTCATTTCAATACCGTTATTTCCGCGTATCATCCGTCATTATGTTCAAGTCATATTTGTGTGTTAAATATTCTCTTGACGTAATCATTTAACATCACATGATGTTTCTTATATAAATGATACTGTGCAAGCATTTCAATCCATTATTATTAGGCCACATCAATTATTCTATGTGCATCCATGCAATCATTTAGCCTACTTAATCAGTGTCATGTTTTCCATTCAATGTACCAAACGCACGTGCATTCTTTATATCATTAACTAGGCCTATTCAATGTTACATGTCGCATGCCATTTACATACCATCGATGAGTATTACATTATTTATTACGTGTCAATTAAGCTATTAACATTTCATCTTATTAGCTAAGCCTATGCCATAAGCATAACGTAAAACTACCAATTAATTACTGTCAATTCTTTGTTATATCACAGTGAATAAAATAACGGATTTATTTTCATAATAAACTACAAAAGTAAGGTGTCTTTCATAACCTTAATATTAATTTGCTTTGGGCGTAAACCAAAGCTGGTGACCTCGCTGCCATTTCGGTCACTTCCAATAGTATGGTGGACCTAATCAAATAACCATTCATTCCAATCGGTGATACTGTATTACATCATAAATTGTTAACCCAGCCTATCATTATAAATCAGTCAGTCATTGCCTTAATCAATCGTTGCATACAATTAAATCATTATCACCTTAAACGGCTAAAACTAGGTCCACTATATATATATATATATATATATATATATATATATATATATATATATATATATATATAAAGAGAGAGAGAGAGAGAGAATAATATAACATAGTATTAAGTTTACTGGCTAATAATATTAATAATAATAATATTAAATTTTTATACAGTTTTATACACAAAAGAAATTAGGTTTAGAGGCCACCGAACACTCCTCACACCCGACGTCAATGTGCCTTAATTGCCATGCCCAATGCCCATAACCCTTCTTAAACCACCAATTACATACAGAGGCAGATGAAGGGACGGATTAAAGTCGAAGGGAAATAAGGAGGCAAAAATGGCGAGGAAGGGAGATAAAGGGAAAATTCATTCGTAGCCTCAATTTTTATTGATAAGTTTTTGCTGAGAAGCTATCTTATCTCGGAAAAGTCCAAGGGATATTTTGGCAACACTGAGAAGTAACAAGTTTGATTACAAAAAATAAAGGTTTATCTGATATGGAAGTGTATATTATATATAATATATATATATATATATATATATGGTGAATAAAACCACGAAGGAAAGGAAACACAAAATGGTGCTCAAGCGCTTTCGTCTAATGACATCCTCAGGAACACTGAAGTACATAGAAGGTTACAGCCTATATATAGGTTACAAAAAAAAAAATATATATATATATATATACAGGGTGTCCGAGAATTATCTGTACAACTTTTGGCTGTTATTAAAAGTTAACCATGAAGTGTAGAAATTTCAGTGTTGTTCCATTTTACAGAGAATCTCATTAAGTTTTTTCTGATACCACGGTTTGACAAGTTTTTCAGAAATGTACGCGGGTGACAGACATTGATGATTTAAAAGCAAGAATCACAGCTGCTATTGAGCGAATTAATGTGGATATGCTGCAGCGTACATGGCAACATTTGGAGTATCGATTGGATGTTTTGCGAATCACTAATGGTACACATATCAAATGTTTGTAACAACGTTACTTTAATAAAAGAAACTTTTGAAAATACAGATTATAAATAATCTTGTTCAAGAATTTTACGTGTTATCAAGAATTTTATTAAAAGATGAAATTGTACAGATAATGTTCGGACACACTGGAATTTCTAAAAAACTTGTCAAAACTTGGTATCAGAAAAAACTTAATGAGATTCTCTGTAAAATGGGACAACACTAGAATTTCTACACTTCATGGTTGACTTTTAATAACAGCCAAATATTGTACAGATAATTCTCGGACACCCTGTATATATAATATATATATATACAATAAACGGAGAAATGAAATTTAAAAAAAAATAATAATTATTAAAAGATTGTGGGATGGGCATACAACTTTGTAAGGAAACACTATCGATTTTTAGCACAAGATCAAACGACCGATTTTTAGCACAAGATTAAATTAATTGTTTCCAACCAATGTTATAAAAAAAAAAAAATGCAAATTTATACAAATTTATATTGAGAAAAAAGGTACACAAAAGTTTAAAACATTTTCTTAATTGGGCCCTGCCGGCTCCTTGAATGTCCAGAGCCCAGTAAACTTTATCCTTTTTATCCCCTATACTTGGGTTCTGTTGACGGTAGAAGCGAGGAGTGTTGGGTGGCTTCTAAATTTCTAGTTTTCTCTGTATAAAAACTTTGAATAATTTTTAATTTTGAGATAAATGGTGGCCTCTAAACATTATATTATTATTATTATTAAAGTTTCGTGACCGGTGACCCCTAAAATTCATATGTATTTATTTTGTGTATATATAAGAAAGGTAAAGCAAAATAAGCATAAATAGAAAATTATATATATATATATATATATATATATATATATATGTGTGTGTGTGTGTGTGTGTGTGTGTGTGTGTATATATATATATGTGTGGTGGCCGTTAAAGTTCATACTATTACGTCATATTATTTTCTACTTATATTTATTTGCCTTTATCTTTCTTCCAACCATTAGAAAGCCATTAACGGATTAAGGGTTCCCTGTGGATTAAAAGGAATTGAAGGGGATTAAAATTTTTACTTCTGAGAGTGACATCCCGCTTTTCCCCTCAGGGCTACTTCTTATTGTTACCCCTATTTCTCTTTCCCCCAATAGGAATTTTTGCCCCTATACTACTGAAGTATTAGTTTCAGTGATTTCTGTCCTTTAATTTAAATCTAAGCAAGTCCTTATGAAATCGTTTATCCAAATCTGAAGTTATGGATTATCTCATTATCCATTTCTTAATATTTTATACATTTTTAGTATTATGACTAGCTGCATTATGGAAATTATTTTGTTTTCTACCAATAAACTTCTCAATTTCAATTTCAGTTTCAGCATACTAATTCCAAAAGAGTTTTACAAACTAATGGACTAAAGGTTAATGTTCATTACCAGTGTTGGGATAGTTACTTAACTAAATTTCATAAAAACTTAGTTATAGTTACAAGCCAACTAACTTTTATTTTGGGGTTCATAACTTAGTTTTTACTATAACTGAGTGTTATATATAATATATATATACAGGGTGTTTCAAGAGGAAAGGTCAATACTTCGGGAGGTGATAGTATCGGTCACTGTGAGAAAAAAAGTTCATATGAACATGTGTCTAATTCTGAATGGTTACGGAGATAGAGCTGTTTGAATCTACAAATACAAAAGCATTGTTAATGGTAATCAAGAAAAAGAAACCAATTACTGTTTCTAACATTTAATGTTTAAACATTGGCATTTTGAATGGTATCAGATACAGAAATGACAAATTTGTTACAGTTTACAATACGTTTTCGAAAATCCCACCGTCAACCTCAATGCACTTTGCAACTCGTGTGCGAAGATCGCGTGTTGTTCGTCTGAGTTGATATTGACGTTCCTTTATGCGGGCAGCAGCATCCAAAATGGGCGCGAGCAATTCGTCTCGTGTATCCACCTTTCTTTTGTAAACTTGACTTTTCATCCATCCCCACAAACAATAATCTAACGGAGAGAGGTCTGGAGACCTTGGTGGCCATTGAATGGGACTACCGCGGCCGCCATCGACCAGGGAAAGTTTGATTTAGGTATTGCATCACCAGACGGGTAGAATGTGGAGGAGCTCCGTCATGCTGAAAGTACATACCAGCGCGTAGCCAAAGGAACATCCTCCAATAGTCCTGGCAATTAATTTTGCAGAAATTCTAGGTAACTTTGCCCTGTAAGACGATTCTCTAAAGTAATAGGGCCAATCAGCTGACCATCGATGATACCGCACCACACATTGGCAGAGAAGCGATGTTGAAAATTTGTTTCCACAGTGGCATTTGGATTTTCGTCTGACCACCGATGAGAGTTACGAGTGTTGTTGATACCGTCACGGATGAAAGTAGCTTCATCGGTGAACAGTATTAATCGAAGCAATCGGTGACTAGCATTTCCCCAATGACAAAATTCCAGTCGCATGGCAGCGTCTACTGGTTGAAGGTGTTGTACACGCTGTACATGATATGGATGCAAGCCTTCCTCACGTAATGTTCGCCATACTCCTGTCTGTGGTACACCGAGACGTGTAGAAATTCTTCGTGAGCTAGTAGTAGGACTACGCTCTACCATCTGAAGAATGCTTTCCACTTCATCCACATCTTGTTGACCTTCACGTTCAGATGAAACATGAGCGCTGGGAAGTGTACCAATCTCACGCAATGTGTTGAAAACCCTGGTAAACACTTCGATCCGGAATTCTGCGGTTCGGAAACCGTCGACGGTATTCTGCAACAGCAGCTGTTGCACTTCCATCGCAAAAACCATAGACATACACCAGATTTGCATATTCGTCATGTGTGAAGATGTGTGGCATTCTTAACACTGCTTCAAACACCAAACAATGTCACTCACAACAGTCAGCTGTCGATTGGCTTATGTTACATGCTTACATTACAGCTTACATGGTTTAAGGTTATAGGGGAGGGAAGGGGGAGGAAGAGCTGCGCGCGCATCAGATTCAAACAGCTATATCTCCGTAACCATTCAGAATTAGACACATGTTCATATGAACTTTTTTCTCACAATGACCGATACTATCACCTCTCGAAGTATTGACCTTTCCTCCCGAAACACCCTGTGTGTGTGTGTATATATATATATATATATATATAAAAGAATAGTCAAAATTTAGTTTCTACTTTTGCACTAAGTAATAAACTGGGATCAGCAGTGCGAGTGCTAAATTCAAACACGTGAGGTTCTTAAAATGAACATTTTAAATATATTTCCTGCATATTCTGTTGAAAGGCTGTTTTCGCAGGCCAGTATCGACACTGTTGGACGGAAACACCAGACCAGGCCGAGATTGCTTGAATTGGAGTGCATTTTCAAATACAATAGAAAGTATTACTAAGGGACATCAAACTTTGTTTTGTACTGTTTCTAATTTCTTTTACCTGTGATCTAAAAGCGATTTGCATCGTCTGTTTTTTAGGGTTCATCCACAAATTAGGTTAGTGATTGGGGAGGTCAAAATAATTGATTGGGGCACTCAAAAAAAAAAGTTTAAAATTACAAAAATCTGCCTTATTTACACTATAAATAAACGAAATTATTTTTCTGAAATTCTGAATACTGAGCAGCACAGTTATGTAACACTGCGATACTTGCACTTTTACTAAGTTTTACTAAGTTTTTTCTTGTATAACTGAGGTTTAACTGAGCTTTAAACTTGGCTATTAACTAGTAACTATATTTTTTAACTCCTTAGTAAGTTTTTTAGGGAAGAAGTAGGAAACTAACCAAGTAACTAAGTTTTTTTTCATAACTGCCTCAACATTCTTCCTGACTGAACTTCTTATTAACAGATTTTCCAGGCATAGCACTTTGCTCATGAGAGAAAAAAATAAATATGGAGGGAGTCAACAGCTCTTTGGTTACTTGGTTGCTTTCATAACTCTCAAACTCGAAGATTATTTTAGAAATTATTATTATTTGTGCCTCAAAAAAAAAACGTATGCTAAAATTTTACACTCCCCGCCGTAGACAGAGTTTATTTCCACAACAGCTTCGATGCCCACTGGCATCCTCTTCGGGTGGATACATAAAAACGAAAGGATGCCAGTGGGCATCGAAGCTGTTGTGGAAAAAACTCCGTGTCGTACTTTTTAGACTTCAAACCTTTATTTTTTAGCGTGTTTTTCAGCTTTTAGTTTTCAAAGTTTTGGAAAGTTTAAGAAAAAGAAAATTTCCTCCAACATCTTTTTCCTGAAACAAACTCTCATTCGTGTCATTAATCCGACAACGGATTATGTGGCCTTTCAACCTTTCAGATGTTCCGTGCGATGATTCCTCATTTCACGGAGGTCAGGCTTGTTGCCCCTCCTCCCCTCCTACTTATTGTATATTTTAAGGATTTTTAAGACAGTCATTTGCTAAAACAATATTCGTGTTTTCGCCAATTATTTTCCTTGTTTTGATCAAAACAATCCATTTAGGTATCTTAATTTGCCGAAGGGAGTCCTTTTATATATATATATATATATATATATATATATATATATATATATATATATATATATAAAATGCTATTCCAGCAATGATGTAATTTATATAGTGTAGGAATAGGATTTCAATGGCCTAAATAGAAGGGTGATGCATTTTAAATATAAATCCATTTGTCTCAACTCATCTGAAATTCTGTTGAGAACTTTTTTTTTTTTATTTTTGTTCCCTTCAAAACTCTTTAAAGCCAAGATGAATTATTTTAAAAATGATTTATAAAAGTTAGCTTTGGGATAAACAAAGAAATAGTTAATGTGTTTTTATATTAAGGGCTATTTTCGCTTATAATGTATCGTCAAAAGAATAGGAAACACTTATTTGAAAATTGTGTGTGTGTGTGTATATATATATATACACAGGGTGTTTCTAAAGTAACCATCTATTTTGGTGAAATAGGGGGATTTTAAACAATTGTTATATTGGCATAATGGTATGTGCATTGTTATACAAAATTCATGTATTTATAATATTTCAATTGCTTTACACGATTTTTTGTTAATTATTTTATTTTATTTTCAGACCCATATCATTGATGATGAATGTGCAAGAACGGGTTTATGTAGTAACATGCAGGATAAAAGGCATTAAGTGCAATGAAATTAGAGAAAAGTTTGAGAGAAGGTTTCGTAAAACAGGCCATAGAGACCAGGCTATTCGCGAATTAGAAACAAATTTATGAGGACTGGATCTGTGCATGACGAGCGTAGATCTGGACGGCCAAGAAGATCTCACGAAAGAATCGAATCTGTTCAAGAAGCATTCGAAGAGGATCCACAATTATCGATTCGGAGGGCATCCCACAGATTAGAAATTCCACAAACAACGGTTTACAGAATTCTACGTTATGATTTAAAGAAAAAGCCATACCACATTCAAGTGTTCCACAACTTACAAGAAGAAGATTATCCACGAAGAGCAACAATGTGTGCCGAGCTTACAAATATATATATATTTCCATGTTTAAAGGTGTTTTTTTTATAATTCATATTATTTCGCAAAATAGATGGTTACTTTAGAAACACCCTGTATATGAAAATTATTTCACGAAAGTAACACGTGAAAAATATTTATGATGAATAAAACCACGAAGGAAAGGAAACACAAAATGGTGCTCAAGCGCTTTCGTCTAATGACATGCTCAGGAACACTGAAGTACATAAAAGGGTTACAGCCTATATATAGGTTACAGAAAGAAAAAAATAAATAAATAAATAATATATACACACACATATATATATATATATATATATATATATATATATATATATATATATATATATATATATATATATATAGCGGATCGACAAGAAATAGACCAACAAATAGACAGAAATACGTTACTTCCACGCTTCATCAAAGAACTTGGAAAACACACGTGGGCAAGAGTCAAACAATGGAGCGTCTGTTTCTTCCCAAAGAGGCGCCAATGTAAGCTTTTATCAAACAAAGGACACGCGGACCAAGCGTTTTAAGATTTGGTACAGTTCCACGTCACGGGAACGGCGTATAAAAGAGAGCATCCACGCTCACTCGCTCTCACTTCGTTGGCGCTTCCATTTCGTTCGACGTTCGACTACTCGGTACGATACCACCTCTTCAACCGCCTACCGGCTTCGGCCGGAGGCTAGGCCCGCTACTTTCTTCAAGGCCTACAATTTATCATCAAGTAAGATCTACAAACCGCCTGCAGAAGCAATCTTTCGAGGCCCAACCGGAATCACTTCGGGCCTGCGGTTTGCCGGGTCGGCCTTCAAGTTTCTCTACATTCCTCGAGATATATTCAGCATCCCAGGCCGACACCTGCACCTCATAAGGCCAGCCTGCACCTCGAGAAGTAACATCACCTCAGGTTTCCGAACGAAGCCTATCATCCATCATCTCAAGAGGCTTAACGGACAACGACAACCAGAATCTGCGTAATAGGTTCGTCTTCAACCCGCCTTCAACAAAGTTTACGTCACCATAAGCTAAGTACATCATATTCTAAGTACTCTTGAAGCCTACATTAGCCTACCGCCGAACGGTAGGCTATACTCCCAAAGTGTGTATTTACGCGTTCCAACTGACTCTCGTGAAAGAACGCAATAGGCCTGTCATCCAATTCAAGTGTCATTTTTATACCGTTATTCCGCGTATCATCCGTCATTATGTTCAATTCATATTTATGTGTTAACTAAATATTCTCTTGACGTAATCGTTTAACATCACATAATGTTCTTATATATAAATGATATTTGTGTAAGCATTTCAATCCATTATTATTAGGCCACATCAATTATTCTATGTGCATCCATGCAATCATTTGGCCTACTTAATCAGTGTCATGTTTTTCCATTCAATGTACCAAACGCACGTGCATTCTTTATATCATTAACTAGGCCTATTCAATGTTCCATGTCGCATGCCATTACATACCATCGATGAGTACAGTACTTATTGCGTGTAAATTAACTATTAACATTTCATCATATCAGCTAAGTCCATGTCATAAGCACAACGTAAAACTACCAATTAATTACAGTCTTACCATTGTATTTTCACTGTGAAAATTAATATAAATATTTTCTTAATTAAACTACACAAAACATAAGGTGTCTTTTATAACCTTAATATTAATTTGCTTGGGCGTAAATCAAGCTGGTGACCCTCGCTGCCATTTCGGTCACTTCCAATAGTATGGTGGATCTACTCAAATAGCCTTTCATTAATAAGCAATCAGTCAGTCATTGCACCAATTAATCATTGCAAACAATTAAATCATTATCACCTTAAACGGCTAAAACTAGGTCCACTATATATATATATATATACAGGGTGGGCGGAAAGTAGCTCCCTATTTTGGATTGGTAAAAAAATACGTATATTATCCATTTATTTCAGAAGAAATAATATGAAAAGGTAGGCATACATGGTAGGTTTTCTCTAAAATTCAATGTGGGCTCCAACTCTTTCCACCAGCTTCTGGAGCCGCCCAGGAATGGCGTCCACTGACTTTAGCAGGAACTCCGGCGGGATGAAGGACATGACTTCCCGAATTCGGTCCTCCAGTTCTTCCAATGTCCTCGGTTTGGTGCGGTAGACTTCTTCCTTTACCCACCCCCAAAGAAAGAAGTCGCACGGTGTCAAGTCGGGGCTCCTGGCTGGCCATTGATGTGGACCACGACGACCCATCCAACGCCCAGGGAAGTGGGCATCCAGCCACTCACGGACAAGAGCGAAGTGCGGAGGGGCGCCATCTTGCATAAATATCAGATCGTCGATGTTCTCCCATGTGCTGACAACCGGCCAGACCTCGTTTCGCAACATAGCAAGGTACCGCTCAGCATTCATGGTGTTGCGCAGAAGGAACGGGCCCACAACCTGATCTGAGGTCATACCACACCACACCGTTACACTGAACCGATTCTGCCGTTTTTCAGCGGTAACCGTGCGACTTCTTTCTTTGGGGGTGGGTAAAGGAAGAAGTCTACCGCACCAAACCGAGGACATTGGAAGAACTGGAGGACCGAATTCGGGAAGTCATGTCCTCCATCCCGCCGGAGTTCCTGCTAAAGTCAGTGGACGCCATTCCTGGGCGGCTCCAGAAGCTGGTGGAAAGAGTTGGAGCCCACATTGAATTTTAGAGAAAACCTACCATGTATGCCTACCTTTTCATATTATTTCTTCTGAAATAAATGGATAATATACGTATTTTTTTACCAATCCAAAATAGGGAGCTACTTTCCGCCCACCCTGTATATATATATATATATATATATATATATATATATATATGCAATAAACGGAGAAGTAAAATTAAAAATTAAAGGATTATCAGAGGCATACACATTTGTAAGGAAAAAATATCGATTTTTAGCACAAGATCAAATGAATTATAAAAATACAAATTTATACTGGAAATCTGCCCGGGTTTTAACACTCTGCCTTTTATGGTTAAGTTTCGATGTATGTAAAAATAAAATGAAAATTAAAAGTTAATAAAGTAGCATACAAGTTTACCAAAGATTTAGCGTTCTACCCTTCTTATCTAAATCTGTTTTGAAGGAATTCAAAACAAAGGATCGAGTTGAAAAAGACCTTTGCTTATGTTGAAGTTATTTGAAAGTTGGATAATGGCAGACTCAAGAATATTTCTATTAAAATGTTGCTAGAGTGGAATAAAACTGAAGCATTATTCCAATCAATACAGTGGGATAACTCTGACAAATGGACAAAAAGGGCACTGGACAACTGTCCTGTTCTAACGGAATATTGATGCTGTTTTATACGTGTGTGCAAATCCTTTCCCGTCTGACCTATGTAAAAGGAATCACATTGTTTACAACCAATTTTATAGATAATGCCTGAATTATTGGTAGGGCTATTTTTTACTATGATATTTTTCACAATATTGTTATATGAAAATACTACATTAATATCCAAAAGTTTAAGTACATTAGCAATGCCTAAAAAGCCCGGGAAAAATGGAAGTACTAAAATATTTTTTGACAAAGTACGAATGTTATTATTGACACGATAGAAAGTTCGTTTTGCCTTGTTGAGACAAGATTCCATAAACGCAGATGGATAACACAGATCACTTCCAATACCAATGCCGAATTGGAAAAAATCAACGGTATTGGAAGTGATCTGTGTTATCCATCTGCGTTTATGGAATCTTGTCTCAACAAGGCAAAACGAACTTTCTATCGTGTCAATAATAACACTCGTACTTTGTCAAAAAATATTTTAGTACTTCCATTTTCCCGGGCTTTTTAGGCATTGCTAATGTACTTAAACTTTTGGATATTAATGTAGTATTTTCATATAACAATATTGTGAAAAATATCATAGTAAAAAATAGCCCTACCAATAATTCAGGCATTATCTATAAAATTGGTTGTAAACAATGTGATTCCTTTTACATAGTTCAGACGGGAAAGGATTTGCACACACGTATAAAACAGCATCAATATTCCGTTAGAACAGGACAGTTGTCCAGTGCCATTTTTGTCCATTTGTCAGAGTTATCCCACTGTATTGATTGGAATAATGCTTCAGTTTTATTCCACTCTAGCAACATTGTTAATAGAAATATTCTTGAGTCTGCCATTATCCAACTTTCAAATAACTTCAACATAAGCAAAGGTCTTTTTCAACTCGATCCTGTTGTTTTGAATTCCTTCAAAACAGATTTAGATCAGAAGGGTAGAACGCTAAATCTTTGGTAAACTTGTATGCTACTTTATTAACTTTTAATTTCCATTTTATTTTTACATACATCGAAACTTAACCATAAAAGGCAGTGTTAAAACCCGGCAGATTTCCAGTATAAATTTGTATTTTTATAATTCATTTGATCTTGTGCTAAAAATCGATATTTTTCTTTACGAATCTGTATGCCTCTCTGATAATCCTTTAATTTTTAATTTTTACTTCTCCGTTTATTGCATATATATATATATATATATATATATAGATATATATTATGTGTTGTGTGTGGTGTGTGTATATTATTTATTTTTCTTTTTTTTCTTTCTGTAACCTATATATAGGCTGTAACCCTTTTATGTACTTCAGTGTTCCTGAGGATGTCATTAGACGAAAGCGCTTGAGCACCATATTGTGTTTCCTTTCCTTCGTGGTTTTATTCATCATATATATATATATATATTATATATATATATATATATATATACTGTATTTAAAAAAGTTATGTAATTTTCTATGTCTTTTCTCTGTGTTGACTGTCTTTTCTTTTCCCGAGTGGTATGTTTTCACACCAGGATTTCATGTTATCAGGAGTCTGCGATCTTCTCTTCCAGGCTGTAGATTCGTATCTCTTACCCGCTAGTTCACCCAAATGGTAAACCACTTTTCTTAAGGGTTAAGGTTTTAAATTACTAGGTAGATTTGCTGCGTATATTAAGTTTTATTTAACTAGTGTAGTAAATCTAATTGGCAGGTACTGTAGGTCTATTTCCTCGGCCTCAGTACTGTGTCCCGCGCTGCTCTCTCTGAGCTCCCCCGCTGTATTGAGAGTTAGATCTCAACCCTTATATAGCGATAAATCATAAAGGGGGATGGTACTTGAAAGGGGGGAATATTTAATACATAAACAGATTCTTAAGAAAGAAAATGGGATATTATCAAAAATTTGGACTGTCAAATTTTTTTGAAAATTTGGTCACTAGCAATGTTCCCTCTAAGGTGTGCGCGTGTGCGCGCGCACACAGCAAAATAAAATGCGCACAGGCTCAAGCGTATCATGAGTCACGACAGTAAATGAAGTAATTTCAAAAATATACCGTCACACAAGGTCTGACCATTTGCATCAACATACTCTATAGTCGCTTTTAAGTATTAACCCCTTCCACCCGACTTCGCCGACGTCCGCGCAATTACACAATACGGATTTTTTTTACTCTATGTATTTGCATTTTTTTTCTTTCATACATTAACGCATTGAATATAAACCTTCTCTTTCTATTTTTGCATAAAAACGAATAGTAATTATCTCATAATTCATAAAAAATAAAATGAAAAATACAAAAGCGGCAAGTGCATAGCCTGTCAATGTATAGTTTTATACGTGTATGTATGTACACTAGGGTTATGACTTTTTAATTTTTTGTCATAAATATTGTTTCCTGTATCATCAATCGATGAACTTTTGCTTGAAAACAATAAAAAAGGGCCTAATTCTTCAGAATTAAAAAAAAATGTCACCCCGAAAGCAAATATAGTATATTAGTATATTCGAGACAGCTGCATTGCACCATTCTAGATTGGTTACCTGATGATTATCATAAATTGTCCAATATCTTGCAAGCAACAATACCGAAAAGCACTAAATACTCTGGAAAATCACTGGAACAGAGACCCATCTGCAATAGCTATACCAAGGAGCAACCAATATTTATTATTTTATTAATTTTTTCTTTTTATTTTGGGGTGAAGTTTTTCAAAATATATCGAAAAAACTGTTATTTTCATTGTCAGGGGCAAAAGTTCATCGATTTATGATACAGGAACATGAGGTTATAAAAATGTCATAACCCTAAATTGTACACGCATTGAAATAAAGCTCCGCCTACAAAGTTTTCTATTTGCTAAAAATGATGTCATCTATTTTCCTATTTGCTAAATATGATGATGTCATCACTTTTCCTATTGGCTAAAACATAATGTCATCACGATATCTATGTTTTTAGTTATCATAGATGACGTCATGACATCAATGACATTATGACATCATTGACTTATAACGTCATCTATAACAGTGAGCATTTCCAATATCCTTTTTAAAAGCTTATTAAGTATTACAGAATTTTGTTTAGTCCAATTGGAAACTTTTTTTTCATGACGTAACCTCTACCGTCATCGAAAAACAGCATCAAAAGATCTATGACGTCAACATTGCCGTCATGGAAGGGATGGGGTTAAGTGTCATGTTTGAATTTATCATAATTTTTGTTTTTGTAAAGCAGTGTATATATTAGTAAAGTCCAACTTTATATATTGAAAAGTGCAGCTGTGCAAATATAGATAATAATATGGGTAAAGTTGCGCCACTGAGTTCCTAATGGTCATTGACTCGTTGAGTTTTGGCGGGCCTTTTTGTCACCGAATTACAACAACCACTCGACCAGATCTACTATCTTTGGTCGCACTTTAGTGTCCAAATGCCATTAGCTATTTTTATTTCAGATTCGAGAAATCTTGCTTTTTTTTAAATCATGGTTTGCCTGAAGAAATTGAGTTTGTCAATCATATATAATAGGTAATAATAAATATGAGATTTGGCAACCCTGCCCGCCGCCCGGCACCTGAGCGCAGAGCGATATGCCTTCAGTTCAGTTTTGTATTAGTTGGAGAATAAACCAAGCTAGATGTGGTCATATTTATTGTAGTTAAGTTCAATCATATTTCGACTTTGTTATAAATAGTGTTTTGGTGATTTTTTTCTGAAAGTCTGGACTAAGTTTGACATATTTACAAAATTTTAGTTAGATCTTATGCTTAGAATTTTTTTTATAGATCCAAAAATCGAGTTCTCTTTCATTGTTGAACCATAGAAAATTTTTCCAAGAGTTTACGGCTTTTTTTTTTTGCCATTAGAGCATTATGTAAATGCATTTTATATGTTATACTACGTACCAAGATAAATAATTTTGTGAAGTATTTTGTAGAAAACATGTACTCCAAATTTTTTATAGGGTTCCAAAAATTAAGTGAAGGCCAATTTTTCAGAATAAGAGGAATTTTTTTTTCAAAAAATTTTATAACAATATTTTTTTAAAGTATTTTTATAAATTATTTCTGGAAAAAAATTCTAAAAATATATATATTTTTTTTGGTTAGGCCGAAATTTTCCTTATCCGCGTATAGTGATCACCCTTTATTATTTTTACTTTCTTCTCATTATTTACTCTACTATCGGCTCTCTATTTCATTTATCGTTTGCTTTCTCTACACTCTTTTTTCACCATACCGTATAAATTCCATGGTAGCCACGCCGAGCCAAGACTATGAAAGTCCGTTACAAAACAAAGGGGGAGTTTATTAACACTTTTAACACTTTTTATTATTTATTTAACTCCGAAAATGGTTTAAGTAATTTAGGGGGGTGCGAGTACGAAATTTTACGATAACATTTTACGTCGGAGAGGAACACAAACAATTAATTAAACTTTACGTTACATGACGCCAACCTTACGCGTAACGCGTTGCCTAGAAGACTGACTCCTTTGTGGGGGTAGTCTGCTCTCTCGGCCTCTGTTCAGGACTGCCAACTCTACCCATTTTAAACAATTTCAAACAATTTCACAATTATTAGTAAATGATTTATATTAAACATTATAATCTTAATTAAACAAAAATTAATATTCTTAACTAGGCATTACTACACTCGCATCACCCCCTTGAAAATAAGTTTTGCATTAGGAAAACTTATTAATATCGTTTAACAAATTTAATAATTTATTCAACAAAATTATATATTTTGCAATTTTTTCTTTTCTTTTTTTTCTTTAACAATTTCCAAGTTGATAGACAAGAAATAATTAGACAAGAAATAATTAGAATGACAAATTCCACACATATATTTTGTATCATATTATAAAAATCGAAAACTTTATAATTTTCACATTTGCATAAAATAACATTTCACACTAATACTTAAATTACAACCTGTAACTAATCTACACATGGCAAAAAAAATAACTGAAAATTTTCTTACAGTGGCCGCACAAATCTCAAGTTCACAATCTATTCCCGCGATTCCTCATCAACGATCGCTTTACATTTTGAAACAGTTATTTGTATAGTTATACAGTTACTATCAGGGCGACATAGAAAAAATAAGAAAAAGTTTACATAAAATACTGACCAAGAGCGCACATACTATTTCACGAAAAACAACAATTATGGGCAATAATCGCACCCTTTCACTTATAATTTCATTACATAATAATCAGTACATTAATTTGCTGGACGTTGTTTAGATAATTTTCAATCGCAGCTCTCCTGCTCACTTCGCTAGAATGCAAGGGATTGCATCAATCAACATGCAACAGGGCAGCACGCTATATGGTTCCGCTCTCTCTCCAAATGGCGAAAAAAAAACAAGAGATGTCCAATTCTAAAAGGATCAGGGGGGGAGATATCTGAAAGCGGGACCACGCGCCGGAATTGGACGGAATTTGCAATTCTAGAAGTCGATGAAGAAACTCGCCTTGTCTCATCTCCACTTTTGTCGGTGAACGCTGCTCTTCCTACGTCCAGCTGAAAGACTCTTTCACTGGCAACAATCAAACGATCACTCCGCCGTAGGCCGTTTCCCAACGAACCTACTCTATGTCTGTATGGACAGTACAGTCGTAAACACCCGTTCAAGCTCTCGTGGCTTGTCTACCGCGTGCTACAACACATATTTAGCGAAGCATTCGAGCAGCGTGACCAGCTACTGCCCGAAAAATACCAGTAGACCATCTTCGATCGAAACTTTCGTGTGCCAAGACCCTGCACACGTAAATTTCTCTTCTCTTCCGAAACTGTCCTGCGCCAAGTCCCTGCGCATTCGGTTCCTCTCTTCTATCTCTTCTCTTCCGAAACCATCCTGCGCCAATTCCCTGCGCAGTTGGTTTCTCTTCTCTCTCTTCATTGGTGATCGATCACCTATCCGGTCGACTAAACTCACTGGATGGAACTCGGATTCAACTTGGTTGCCTCCAAACCGAGCCTTTGAAATTTTGAAAAAAAAGTTTATTCGAAACGTGTTTCTGTACTGCTTATCATTTCATATTTAATTTATCGAATTTTCTCGACAGTTCACTTCGAAACAATAACTACACATTTGCTCTGGCCAAATTCACGGAAAGAAAAAAAATTACACATCTCAAAATTTCGCAAAAATTTAATCAAATCTAGCTACCAATAAGGTCACTTATGGCAGTTACAGCGGAGAAGATAAAAAAAAAGTCATAAAACGTACGAAACAAAATTGTACAGTATAAATATAAAAGCGCCCATACATAGTAACTGTTAGTATAATTTAAGAACTATTATTGTTCAAACTACCGTCAGAAATCACATCAATACTTTTAAATACAAAAGACAAAAATGAACCCCAGAAACTTCATGTCATCCATTCTCTGACAATCATGAACCCTCTTGCCCTTTGAGGAGGAGCACACAAAGACGTCACAAAAACGTTACTGGCTATCTAGAAGGCTCCATTTCCGAGTGTACACTTGAGCCAATGTTTCAAATGCATTAGTTAACTCCGACTGAAGGTTTAAACAATAATAATTTTCCAAAACAGTTATTAAAAAGTAAAAAAATTTAAATATTACTACCAAAAATTATTTTAATACAGTAATTCCAACTTGAAACGTCAAATTTCATATGAATTGAACTCGCAATTCGCAAATTACATCTGAGAGACAACTCTCTCCTTCAACAGAAACCCCAGTATGGTTTGCAAATCACAAAAATCCCAGTAATTTATCGTTTCCAAGTGAAACTAAAAATTTGCATAGTTATACTAAATAAGAATAGATAATATGCACTCAAAAATACACGTAACCTACTGTAAACAAAAACAAAACATTGCATAATTAAGAGCGGTCACTTTGTTTGTAAGCGAACCTCTATACAAATATCCCTAACCGAATGAAACTGCATTATATCCTGACAATTTTGTAATTTTTTCTTTTCTGCACAAATTTTTTGTAATTCTTAAAAAATTATAATAATATCCAAATTTCGTAATGCATAACATTTGTGCTTATAAAAAAAAATCCTATGATTATTTATGTTAAACCAATTAAAATTTTGTTAAATAACTAAGAATTTACTACTCAATAGACATATACCGTAGTAACGGTTAATCTCCGAACAATATTTAACGATAGGCCTACAAGAAATCCTTCAGTACAATACAATAGCCATTTTACCAAATATGTCGGAATTGTCGTGAAATGAACGAAAGGAACGGAGGAAAAAAAATAGATAATCAGCCTACCTACCAAATTTTATGAGTATATAAATATATATAATTATATATATAACTAATATATACGTATAAGTTAATAAGTATGTATATAATTAATGAGTATATAATTAATGAGTATATAAAAAAAAATAAAAAAAAATAAAAAATTTCACAACACAATTTCTCTATTTCAGTTAAACGAATTTAGCTTATTTTGAAATCTAATACAATCCTATACGGCCAGCCTCACAAATTATTATGTTTAAGATTATTTTTCGACTGTCCCTTAAAATGTAACAATCCTATATAGCGCGAAGCGAAGCAAAGCAAAAAGCCCGTAAATCTATATAAACAATTATTTAAAATAAGCCTATCATTATAATTTATGTACAACCAAGCGAAATATAATCAAAAATCTGCTAATGAAACCCAGAAAATTTTTCATGTTCATGAAATGTTTTACAATCGGTACAAATTTTCGCTGAAACATTTTGACAGGACCGTATAAAATTTATTTATTAATCATTATTCTGATCACAATTATCACTAATTCCAAAAGTTTAAACACAAAAAGTAAACAAAGGTAAGCTGAACAGGCATAACAGTGGAAGAGACGAAAAAAAGAAAAATTGAGTCCTCAGGCAGCACGATAAATTTTCAAAACTATGTCCTCTACGACCTAATGAACGAAATTTACCGTAATAATGACTCGCAATATTGAGTCAGACAAATTTTTCTACCGACTCTGCACCACGACTAAAAGAAATTTTTGAGTCACTAGACTACGAAAAGTTACGAAACCGTACGATAAAAATGGAACAAACGAACATTTCAGAATCAACGAACTCCCACGAAAAGAAAGAAAAAAAATTTAAATTTTTAGGCGCGAAGTTTGTAAAGGACGCTATAAGGATGTCGAACGCGATGCGCCATTTTGAAATTACATTCACAATGAATTTGTAAGGAATGGAAATCGAAATTTGCCTGCAAACGGGATAAACTTTGCATTTAGATATTTTAATAATCGAAATAAAATATTCATTAACGCTATTGGCTAATATACCGGGTTGGAAGAATTTTAATCGAAATACTAGTCAAGTGGGTAAGCCTCATACAAAATATGATGTAAGACCACCGCTAGCCACCAAATATAGTGATCACACTTTATTATTTTTACTTTCTTCTCATTATTTACTCTACTATCGGCTCTCTATTTCATTTATCGTTTGCTTTCTCTACTCTTTTTTCACCATACCGTATAAATTCCATGGTAGCCACGCCGAGCCAAGACTATGAAAGTCCGTTACAAAACAAAGGGGGAGTTTATTAACACTCTTTTAACACTTTTTATTATTTATTTAACTCCGAAAATGGTTAAGTAATTTAGGGGGGTGCGAGTACGAAATTTTACGATAACATTTTACGTCGGAGAGGAACACAAACAATTAATTAAACTTTACGTTACATGACGCCAACCTTACGCGTAACGCGTTGCCTAGAAGACTGACTCCCTTGTGGGGGTAGTCTGCTCTCTCGGCCTCTGTTCAGGACTGCCAACTCTACCCATTTTAAACAATTTCAAACAATTTCACAATTATTAGTAAATGATTTATATTAAACTTATAATCTTAATTAAACAAAATTAATATTCTTAACTAGGCATTACTACACTCGCATCACCCCTTGAAAATAAGTTTTGCATTAGGAAAACTATTAATATCGTTTAACAAATTTAATAATTATTCAACAAAATTATATATTTTGCATTTTTTCTTTTCTTTTTTTTCTTTAACAATTTCCAAGTTGATAGACAAGAAATAATTAGACAAGAATAATTAGAATGACAAATTCCACACATATATTTTGTATCATATTATAAAAATCGAAAACTTTATAATTTTCACATTTGCATAAAATAACATTTCACACTAATACTTAAATTACAACCTGTAACTAATCTACACATGGCAAAAAAAATAACTGAAAATTTTCTTACAGGGCCGCACAAATCTCAAGTTCACAATCTATTCCGCGATTCCTCATCAACGATCGCTTTACATTTGAAACAGTTATTTGTATAGTTATACAGTACTATCAGGGCGACATAGAAAAATAAGAAAAAGTTTACATAATATGACCAAGAGCGCACATACTATTTCACGAAAAACAACAATTATGGGCACATAATCGCACCCTTTCACTTATAATTTTCATTACATAATAATCAGTACATTAATTTGCTGGACGTTGTTTAGATAATTTTCAATCGCAGCTCTCCTGCTCACTTCGCTAGAATGCAAGGGATTGCATCAATCAACATGCAACAGGGCAGCACGCTATATGGTTCCGCTCTCTCTCCAAATGGCGAAAAAAAAACAAGAGATGTCCAATTCTAAAAGGATCAGGGGGGGAGATATCTGAAAGCGGGACCACGCGCCGGAATTGGACGGAATTTGCAATTCTAGAAGTCGATGAAGAAACTCGCCTTGTCTCATCTCCACTTTGTCGGTGAACGCTGCTCTTCCTACGTCCAGCTGAAAGACTCTTTCACTGGCAACAATCAAACGATCACTCCGCCGTAGGCCGTTTCCCAACGAACCTACTCTATGTCTGTATGGACAGTACAGTCGTAAACACCCGTTCAAGCTCTCGTGGCTTGTCTACCGCGTGCTACAACACATATTTAGCGAAGCATTCGAGCAGCGTGACCAGCTACTGCCCGAAAATACCAGTAGACCATCTCGATCGAAACTTTCGTGTGCCAAGACCCTGCACACGTAAATTTCTCTTCTCTTCCGAAACTGTCCTGCGCCAAGTCCCTGCGCATTCGGTTCCTCTCTTCTACTCTTCTCTTCCGAAACCACCCTGCGCCAATCCCTGCGCAGTTGGTTTCTCTTCTCTCTCTTCATTGGTGATCGATCACCTATCCGGTCGACTAAACTCTGGATGGAACTCGGATTCAACTTGGTTGCCTCCAAACCGAGCCTTTGAAATTTTGAAAAAAAAGTTTATTCGAAACGTGTTCTGTACTGCTTATCATTTCATATTTAATTATCGAATTTTCTCGACAGTTCACTTCGAAACAATAACTACACATTTGCTCTGGCCAAATTCACGGAAAGAAAAAAAATTACACATCTCAAAATTTCGCAAAAATTTAATCAAATCTAGCTACCAATAAGGTCACTTATGGCAGTTACAGCGGAGAAGATAAAAAAAAAGTCATAAAACGTACGAAACAAAATTGTACAGTATAAATATAAAAGCGCCCATACATAGTAACTGTTAGTATAATTTAAGAACTATTATTGTTCAAACTACCGTCAGAAATCACATCAATACTTTTAAATACAAAAGACAAAAATGAAACCCCAGAAACTTCATGTCATCCATTCTCTGACAATCATGAACCCTCTTGCCCTTTGAGGAGGAGCACACAAAGACGTCACAAAAACGTTACTGGCTATCTAGAAGGCTCCATTTCCGAGTGTACACTTGAGCCAATGTTTCAAATGCATTAGTTAACTCCGACTGAAGGTTTAAACAATAATAATTTTCCAAAAACAGTTATTAAAAAAGTAAAAAAATTTAAATATTACTACCAAAAATTATTTTAATACAGTAATTCCAACTTGAAACGTCAAAATTTCATTGAATTGAACTCGCAATTCGCAAATTACATCTGAGAGACAACTCTCTCCTTCAACAGAAACCCCAGTATGGTTGCAAATCACAAAAATCCCAGTAATTTATCGTTTCCAAGTGAAACTAAAAATTTGCATAGTTATACTAAATAAGAATAGATAATATTGCACTCAAAAATACACGTAACCTACTGTAAACAAAAACAAAACATTGCATAATTAAGAGCGGTCACTTGTTTGTAAGCGAACCTCTATACAAATATCCTAACCGAATGAAACTGGCATTATATCCTGACAATTTTGTAATTTTTTCTTTTCTGCACAAATTTTTTGTAATTCTTAAAAAATTATAATAATAGCCAAATTTCGTAATGCATAACATTTGTGCTTATAAAAAAAATCCTATGATTATTTATGTTAAACCAATTAAAATTTTGTTAAATAACTAGAATTTACTACTCAATAGCATATACCGTAGTAACGGTTAATCTCCGAACAATATTAACGATAGGCCTACAGAAATCCTTCAGTACAATACAATAGCATTTTACCAAATATGTCGGAATTGTCGTGAAATGAACGAAAGGAACGGAGGAAAAAAAATAGATAATCAGCCTACCTACCAAATTTTATGAGTATATAAATATAATTATTAAATATAACTAATATACGTATAAGTTAATAAGTATGTATATAATTATGATGTATATAATTAATGAGTATAAAAAAAAATTAAAAAAAATAAAAAATTTCACACACAATTTCTCTATTTCAGTTAAACGAATTTAGCTTATTTTGAATCTAATACAATTATACGGCCAGCCTCACAAATTATTATGTTTAAGATTATTTTTCGACTGTCCCTTAAATGTAACAATCCTATATAGCGCGAAGCGAAGCAAAGCAAAAAGCCGTAAATCTATATAAACAATTATTTAAAATAAGCCTATCATTATTATTTATGTACAACCAATCGAAATATAATAAAAATCTGCTAATGAAACCCAGAAAATTTTTCATGTTCATGAATGTTTTACAATCGGTACAAATTTTCGCTGAAACATTTTGACAGGACCGTATAAAATTTATTTATTAATCATTATTCTGATCACAATTATCACTAATTCCAAAAGTTTAAACACAAAGTAAACAAAGGTAAGCTGAACAGGCATAACAGTGGAAGAGACGAAAAAAAGAAAAATGAGTCCTCAGGCAGCACGATAAATTTTCAAAACTATGTCCTCTACGACCTAATGAACGAAATTTACCGTAATAATGACTCGCAATATTGAGTCAGACAAATTTTTCTACCGACTCTGCACCACGACTAAAAGAAATTTTTGAGTCACTAGACTACGAAAAGTTACGAAACCGTACGATAAAAATGGAACAAACGAACATTTCAGAATCAACGAACTCCCACGAAAAGAAAAGAAAAAAAATTTAAATTTTTAGGCGCGAAGTTTGTAAAGGACGTATAAGGATGTCGAACGCGATGCGCCATTTTGAAATTACATTCACAATGAATTTGTAAGGAATGGAAATCGAATTGCCTGCAAACGGGATAAATTTGCATTTAGATATTTTAATAATCGAAATAAAATATTCATTAACGCTATTGGCTAATATACCGGGTTGGAAGAATTTTAATCGAATACTAGTCAAGTGGTAGCCTCATACAAAATATGATGTAGACCACACGCTAGCACCAAATATAGTGATCACACTTTATTATTTTACTTTCTTCTCATTATTTACTCTACTATCGGCTCTCTATTTCATTTATCGTTTGCTTTCTCTACACTCTTTTTCGCCGTACCAGTATAGAGATTTGGTAGCCACGCCGAGACTAAAAGTCGTTACAAACAAAGGGGGAGTTTATTACACTCTTTTAACACTTTATTACTTTATTTAAACTCCGAAAAGGTTTAAGTAATTTAGGGGGGGTGCGAGTACGGAATTTTACGATAACATTTTACGTCGGAGAGGAACACAAACAATTAATTAAACTTTACGTTTACATGACGCCAACCTTACGCGTAAACGCGTTGCCTAGAAGACTGACTCCCTTGTGGGGGTAGTCTGCTCTCTCGGCCTCTGTTCAGGACTGCCAACTCTACCCATTTTAAAACAATTTCAAACAATTTCACAATTATTAGTAAATGATTTATATAAACATTATAATCTTAATTCAAACAAAAATTAATATTCTTAATAGGCATTACTACACGCGTAATAGGAAATGCTGAGTGAACGAACCCCTTAAGTACATTGTTCATTGTTGTACAATTCAGTTCTTTATGTATTGAAAGGTTATTTTTATTAGCCCTCAATATGTCTAGAGAGGGGAAGCGCAAAAGATCTGTGACTTGTTTCCAAAGAAATGGCTGGATGAGTTGTTGAAACGGCTACACCGAAGGTCATATGAGATTATGCGTGTTCAATTAAAAGAAATGTTTAGTCATGATTCAGAAACAGGGGTGATTGCATTTATTGTCATGATGCTAAAGTCAAAATGAATTGCAAGCGGAAGATGCGGAATGATGTCTGAAAACTTGACTTCTTGAAGCGCCACCTATCAAGTAAAACTCATTTAAATGGCGTAAATAAATTAATACACAAAAATCCTTCATTGCCAGCAAAAGGAGTGCTAAGTATGTTACTAGAAAGTCCAGCTGAAAAAAAGAAAAAGCGTGAACATATTGAACGATCACGTTCAAATCCAGAAGAAATTAAAGTTCTGATCGACAATGTTTTGTTAGCTGTTAATATGAATAGTTCTTTGTTTTCTGTTCATAAAATTAATGAGCGTATGGCAAAATATGTTCATATGCCGGAAGCCTGGAGGAGCAAAAATTATGCTTTTGAGTTTTTGGAAAGCATAAATAACATTGTAGAAAAAGATGTGTTCGAAGAAATAGCTTCATCCGCTTTTCATACACTAGTTATCGATGAAAGCACAGACGTAACCATCAACAAATACCTAATACTTTACTTCAAATTTAGACCCAAAAATTCCACCCAATATAAAACATCATTTGGTGGAATCTTGGAGCTGCAAGCATGTGATGCTTCTACAATAGTATCCGCAATCAAGCAGTTTTATGAAAAACACAAACTTGACCTACACAAAATGGTCATCTGATGGTGCATCTGTGATGCTAAGAAAGCATAATGGTATAGCAGCACAGCTGAAACGGGAAATTTTTCATCTTGTCCAACAACATTGTGTCGCACACCGTGAAGACTTGGGAATTTGTGATGCTTGGAAAGAGGTTAAGCAAATAAAAGATATTGAAACATTAATGCGAACTATATATTCAGTATTTTCCAGGTTTTCAACAAAAAAGCACAAGTTCCAAGAAATAGCGAATGCTTCTGAAAATGAATCAGTTGCTTTCAGGCCTCTAAATGAAGTGAGGTGGTTGTCTCGACATTTTGCGCTTCAAGCAGTAATGAAAAACTATGATTCTTTAATAGATTATTTTGAGGAAGACGCAACTGAAGATCCAATAGCTAGCTACTGTTCAAGAAATTAACTGACCCAAATTATCGAATAGCTTTAGAGGTTCTGAATGATGTTTTACAAGAATTAGCTTCATTGTGTGTGCTTTTTCAAAAGCGTGGCTTGAAACCGCTGGATGCGTTTCATCTTGCACATTGTAAACTGAACAAAATGAAAGGACATTATCTGGGAAATAAAATTTCATGGAGCGACAAAGTCAAAACTCTACTGAACAAATACCATCAGGAAAATATTGTAATTGATACTCATTCGGTGTTAACTTTCATAGAAAAACTTTGTTCCCATTTGGAAGACAGGTTTCCTGAAAATGAAGTAAAAGAATGGTCTGCCTTTGATTGTTCGGCTATTTTACAGAAAGACTTTGACTTTGGCATTGAGCATGTTAAAGCTTTATGTGCAAAATATGTAGATTTTCTTGGTGAAAGTTCTACCATAATCGAACAGTACAATGATTTTAAATTTGTTGTATGCGAGAAAAAAAAAGTAAGCTGGTTAAAAAGATAAAAACTTTGATGATATGGTGACATTCGTCCTCCAAAATGAACAATTTTGTGACCTTGCTAAGTTGATGGATATTGGGGAACTTTCCTAGCATCTAGTGTGGACTGTGAGCGTGGCTTCAGTTAATGAATTCTATAAAGAACAAATTAAGAAATCGCTTGAAAGAAAATCATTTGGACATGCTCATGCGAATTAAAAGTTACCTGAATGATGACGGATGTATTAATCTTCATAGAGTTTATTTGGAATGGGCAAATGCTAAAGATCGTAGGGAGAAATCATAATCATACTTAAATGAAAGGCACTTTCATTTAATGTTATTTTGATTATATTTTATTTTATTGAATTTTATTATTTTTTGTTTTATTCCTATTTTGTGAATGGATAAAATTATGTATTAATCTTGATAGTCTATTTTAAATTGCTAAATGCTAAAAATTGTTTGGAGAAATGATAACTAAAATAGTAATTTTCAATTAGTTATTTTTATTTTATTTCTTTATTTTGTTGAATTTTATTTTACTATTTTTTATTTTATTCATATTTTTAGAATGGCTAAAATGTTTTTAGATATATTTCATTTTGAAGATAATAGCGCTCAGAAAAGTTTGCACAATTTTTCACCATGAATCTAAATGTATGCACAACGAAAATTTCTTGCGCACACGGACTGAAAAAAATTAGAGGGAACATTGGTCACTAGTACAATTTTTATGCTGATTCTAAGTATGCAACTCATTTTTTGCGAAAATAAATATTTAACAGTTTATTGGCGTTTCTTTGCAGGAATAGTGCCAGCTTCTCCATACGAACTCGCAAAAAACAGTAATTTTTGTTGTTATTAATGTTTATTTGTTTCCTGCTTACACCTAGTTTAACGTGAATATTATTGTTGTAGTGTGAGCATATGATAAAGTAGTGCTGTAATCTATCTACTTGCGAGTTGCCTCCGGTCAATTGAATGCCCGGTTAGGTCAACTGAATGCCCGGTTAGGTCAACTGTATGCCCTTGACGATTGGTTAGGTTAAGTCGTGATATTTTCGTTAAAACTAACGAAAATATCACGACTTAACCTAACCAATCGTCAAGGGCGTACACCTAACCGGGCATTCAATAATTTTATGGGGGTGTTATGAAGGAAAAGAGAACAATGGGTGTGTTACAAAGGAAAAGATCTAAAGAAAGTATATAGTTAGTAGAGGCTTTTCTGTTCTATGGGCACCAACGATGTTAGGTTAGGTCAGGTTAGGATAGGTTAGGCTATGTTAAGCTAGGTTAAGTTAGGTTAGGTTAGGTATGACCAATGATAATGTAATGTAATAAATCGTCAAATTTTTGAAGAAACGACAAATATTTTTTGTTTATATTTATGTTCATTAAAGCTGTTAAATTAAATAAATTAAATTTCTCCTACTTTAAATGCACTTAATTAATAAAAAGTGAAAATAAGTTTAAAAAATTATTAATTTCTCTCATTTCAATGGTACCCATAGAACGGAAAAGGTCCAGTTAGTATATAGTTAAGTTCACACCAAAACTATAAAGAAATAAGTTATTTTAAATGCAACATGAACAAAATAAATTTTCTAAGAGTTAATAAATCAATTTGAAATCATTCTACTGTATATTGAATTATTGGATCACCTGAAGACTAGAGCCCCCATGTATTCTTGTTTTTAGCTTTACATTACCAAATATATAGGATCACTTTAACATTGCTTCCCAAAGCATTCGGGAAGCAATATGTTAAAGTGATCCCTCCTGGGAAATAATATGTTAAAGTGATTAACACTGCGAAGCAATATGTTAAAGAGAGGTTCCTGGGAAGCAATATGTTAAAGTGATCCGATATATAGTATAAAATATTTAAATTATTAAATTGAATCCCGATTAGGTCAACTGCACGCCCTTGACGATTGGTTAGGTTAAGTGGTTATATTTTCGTTAATTTTAACGAAAATATCACACTGGGGGCTTTAGTCTTCAGGTGATCCGAATTATTCTGAATGATGAATAATATTTGATAATATTAAAAATTAATAATAATTATTTACTAATTCGAAATTTTCATTCTCTCCTTCATCAAAAAGTTATTGAAAAAATGGAGCTATTGAAGAATAGGGACCCCGGCCTTCTTTAGTTAGCTTTATAAGGCTAACTAATAAAAAAAAATTACATAACCTAACCAATCGTCAAAGGCGTACAGTTAACCTAACGATTGGTTAGGTTAGGTCGTGATATTTTCGTTAGTTAGCCTTATAAGCCTAACTAAAGAAGGCTGGGGTCCCTATCCTTCAATAGCTCCGAAAAAATTATAAAGCATTATATTTTAAAGTGTTTCTCTAAACAGGGTAAGAGTATATTAAAAAAAAAATTATTACCTATTATACCTAATAATGATATAAAGTATTACGCGTTAATTTTTAAGCAATTATCATGGTTCGAAACCCTGTAGAAATCATAAGCCTTTAAAAATCTTTAGTATGAATTATTACTTAATGTTATTATGAGAGTTCATCCTATATTCCTAAATTCCTATTTTGATTCCTAAAATTCTTAAATTCCTATTTTGATTCCTAAAATTCTTAAATTCCTATTTTTATTCCTAAAATTCCTAAATTCTTATTTTGAGCCCTAAAATTCGTAAAATTCCCATTCCATAACTCATAAATAATAATCAATAACAGGACATTTTATGATAATTATAATTATTACAGTTAATATGACTAAATTTACAGTTACATCACCTATTACAGTATTGATAAATAAAAGAAAAACAAATTTCGTTTTCTATACATTTTACGTCTCATACTTTAAGCCAAAACTAATTTAAATTACTTATATTTGCACATAACCATAGGCGTATGGGATGACACTTTACTGGGGGAGGGGGGCAGAAAAAAATTGCCCTGATTTCAGCATAAGCACTATATGTAACTTAATATAACATTTTATAATCTCTCTCAATATTAAATTCATCATTGCAATCATTATCTGTCTCTTGCTCTTTCGACCAGTTCTCATTATACCCAATTTTTTCGTTTACATTATAAAACGCAAAATCCTGTTCTATTGCCTTATCCAAATTAACAACAGTTAACAACTTTTGTACTTAAAATAAAAAAAAATTACACCAAATTTAATGCAAGTCCCACAGAAATTATTACAACAGCTATTGATTATAATCAATCTGCTTAGCAGATAGCTGGTGAGGGAAGCCATATTTTGGGGCCTCTTTGCAACTGATACGTTGCCCACGTTGAGCTTCCATCATGAAAAAGAAAAACTTTAGTATTTGCCATTTACCATTATTTATTCGGACTATAATTTTTTTAATTATACCAGAAGAGTCCCTTTTTTCATGAACATTAGGTCTGTGTATGCCGTAAAAGTTATCTCAGGGACCGTTCTAAGTTGTATCACATTAAACAGACGTGTTAAGTGTCTTCAAAGTGGACACTCGAAGTTGCCGGTTAAAAGTTTAAGTTTTGGATTTTGGCTAAAAATACAATAGTTACCAATCCTAATAGACAGAGTTTATTTCCACAACAGTTTCGATGCCCACTGGCATCCTCTTCGGGTGGATACAGAAAAACGAATGAACCAAAAACAAGAGGAAAAAGTCCAGGGACCATTAAGAAATTCGCACCTAGGTTAGATCTCGTTCTCCCGACACTAGAAGGGCAGTTTTATTAAAGGGACCCGCTTATAAGTACATTCGCACAAATTTAAAACTATTTTCTTGTTCTATACATACAGATTCTATTATTTTTTTACATAATTATTACATTTATTATTAAATTTATTATATTTAATATTACATTATTATTTATTACAGAAATTATAAATTTATTATTACAGTGATTATTATTACATTGTTGTTTATTATACAGAAATTATAAACCGAAAACGAATCCGTTCCCCCGACCCCAGAAGGGCATTTTTATTAAAGGGTCCCGCTTATAAGTACATTCGCACAAATTAAAACTATCTTCTTGTTCTATACATACAGATTCTATTATTTTGACATAATTACTGCATTTATTATTGCATTTACATTTTTTAACATTTATTATTATTACCTTTACACTAATTATTACATTTATTTTATTACCCTTATTATTACATTTATTACATTTATATTTATTTCTACATTTATTACTTCCATTATTACATTTACATTTACGTTTATTATTCCATTTACATTTTACCGAAAAAAAAAAAGTCAGCCAAAAGCGAGTAAGGAAACAATCCAGAGACCTTTAAGAAATTCACACTTAGGTTAGAACCCGTTCACTCGACTCCGTAAGGGATTTTTTGACCAAGAATCTCATTAAAGGGTCCAACTCATAAGTACCTTCGCACAAATTAAAATTATCCTCTTGTTCTATACATACAGATTCTATTATTTTTCTTTTGACATAATTATTACATTTATAAAGTACCTTACTTGACTCCCAATCTATAGCATGATTATTTTGGCTGGCGTGATAAAAAATGGCATTATTAGTATTACAACTTCTGAAGGCATATTTGTGTTCTTTAATACGGGTTTCAATATTTCTTCCAGTTTCTCCTACGTATACTAAATCACAACTTTTACAGGGAATGCTGTAGACACAGGCTTGTTCCTGTTTTACAACGTTATTCCTAACCAATTTACTTTTCATGGTAGATGAATATTTGAACGCCAAAGCAAACTTAAAATCTTTCGTCAACGGTTTTACTCTTTCTAAGCCGGTAATGTAAGGCAAACTCACATATTGTTTTTGGTTAACTGAAGGTTCCCGAGGGGCATAAAAAGATTTTCTGGCTTTAAAATACGCCTTTCTGATAAACCACTCACGATATTTTAAATCCTTAAAAATGTTCCAAATCTTTGAATTTCCCGGGTCCAGCAAATGTGGGCTACAAATCCTGAATGCTCTTAGAAACATGGAAGAAATAATTGAGCTTTTAACCCCTTCATCATGATATGAAAAATATTCGTCTACCGTGAAAAGTAAATTGGTTAGGAATAACGTTGCAAAACAGGAACAAGCCTGTGACTACGGCATTCCCTGTAAAAGTTGTGATTTAGTATACGTAGGAGAAACTGGAAGAAATATTGAAACCCGTATTAAAGAACACAAATATGCCTTCAGAAGTTGTAATACTAATAATGCCATTTTTTATCACGCCAGCCAAAATGATCATGATAGATTGGGAATCAAGTAAGGTACTTTATAAATGTAATAATTATGTCAAAAGAAAAATAATAGAATCTGTATGTATAGAACATACGGAGTCGGGTGAACAGGTTCTAACCTAAGTGCAAATTTCTTAAAGGTCTCTGGATTGTTTCCTTACTCGCTTTTGGTTCAGTCGTTTTTGTTTTTTTTCGGTAAAATGTAAATAGAATAATAAACGTAAATATAAATGTAATAATGGAAGTAATAAATGTGGAAATAAATATAAATGCAATAAATGTAATAATAAAGGTAATAAAATAAATGTAATAATTAGTGTAAAGGTAATAATAATAAATGTTAAAAAATGTAAATGCAATAATAAATGCAGTAATTATGTCAAAATAATAGAATCTGTATGTATAGAACAAGAAGATAGTTTTAATTTGTGCGAATGTACTTATAAGCGGGACCCTTTAATAAAAATGCCCTTCTGGGGTCGGGGAACGGAATCTAGCCTAGGTGCGAATTTCTTAATGGTCTCTGGATTGTTTCCTTCTCGCCTTTTTCATTCGTTTTTCGGTTTATAATTTCTGTATAATAAACAACAATGTAATAATAAATTTATAATTTCTGTAATAAATAATAATGCAATATTAAATGTAATAAATTTAATAATAAATGTAATAATTATGTAAAAAAATAATAGAATCTGTATGTATAGAACAAGAATAGTTTTACATTTGTGCTAATGTACCTATAAGCGGGTCCCTTTAATAAAAATGCCCTTCCAGTGTCGGGAGAACAGGATCTAACATAGGTGCGAATTTCTTAATGGTCCCTGGACTGTTTTCCCTCTTGTTTTTGGTTCATTCGTTTTTCTGTATCCACCCGAAGAGGATGCCAGTGGGCATCGAAACTGTTGTGAAAATAAACTGTCTATTAGAGTGGGTTTTTATTATCATATTTTGACCTTCACGTAGAAAAAAAAGTGAAGTTTTTTGCATTTACAATAGTTACCCATTTTTCTTTGATGTGAATTCAGTCCGACGTAAATGCAACGAGTTTCTTGCGTATATTGAGGTTCTGAATATAGTCGTCTACGTTAGCTTTAAATCCTAGATCCTGTCCCAAAGTTAGTTCCTCTCTGCTTAGCAAATAACTGGCGAGGGAAGCTATATTTTGGGTCCTCTTTGCTATTCACCAGTAGCATAGGTTGGGCTACCATCATAAAAAAGAAAAACTTTAGTATTCGCGATTTACCATTACTTATTCGAACTACTGTATAGTGGATTTAATTATCGCAGAAGCGTTCCTTGTTCCATGTACATTAGGTATGTGTATTTCGTTATCTCAGGGAACCATTCTGACTTGTATCATATATATATATATATTTGCTTAATGACTTGAGAAAAACTAAAATAACTTAAATTGGGACCTATAAATCTCCAGTTGAAAGTTGATACTAGTCATTTTCTGAAATGTTACGGTACAGTTCATTTATGTTTTAGTTATGATCAAAATTTTTTATGAAAGATCATTTTTTTGATATATAGAAAAAAAAATGACAACATTAAGTTAAAGAACTCTATTTTAATTGGTTTGGATTTCATCATGAAAAATGGGCTTGGTTATGATTTTGGTAACAACATATTTAAAATTAATGATCAAAGTTTCCCAGAAGTACAGAATTTAAAAGTAAAGGGATCACCTGAAGATCAGGGCCCCCAGCTTCAATTACCAAATGATAGCTTCGTTAAAACTAACGAAAATATCACGACTTAACCTAACCAATCGTCAAGGGCGTACAGTTGACCTAACCGGGCATTCAATTTAATTTATTATTATATTTGGTACTGTAAAGCAAAAAACAAGAATATGGGGCCCTGATCTTCTTCAGGTGATCCAAGTAAAATAACAAATGATGAAAAACAGATAATACAATAATACAAAATGTATCAGAAAAGTATGATAATTAAAACCCACTCTAACAGACAGAGTTTATTTCCACAACAGTTTCGATGCCCACTGGCACCCACCCGAAGAGGATGCCAGTGGGCATCGAAACTGTTGTGGAAATAAACTCTTTCTATTAGAGTGGGTTTTAATTATCATATTTTGACCTTCACGTAGGAAAAAGTGAAGTTTTTTGCATTTAGTATCAGAAAAGTATGTTGGATTACAGAGCTTAATAATGAAATATGTTCTGAAACCGTGAAAAAGGTTTCAAAACGGTGTTGAAAGTGACGAAACGTCACGGATAAATATATTTTGCTATTCTCACAAACACTAGTTTTTGTGGCATGTTTTTAAATTATGTTTATTTTAATTACACTTCCAACAGTGTGTGTGTAAAACGAGACTTATTTTTGTGAAAAGTGTTTATAATTTATAGAATGTGGGTGTAAGTACGGTAAACTCTGTAGAATCCGGCACCCTTTGGGATTTGCATGTGCCGGATTTTAAACTATGCCGCATTTTCGAGAGGTCATTTTATAATAATAATGAAGTACAGGGTAAA
The DNA here is from genome assembly GCA_023014485.1 of Bathynomus jamesi. Taxonomy (NCBI): domain Eukaryota; kingdom Metazoa; phylum Arthropoda; class Malacostraca; order Isopoda; family Cirolanidae; genus Bathynomus; species Bathynomus jamesi. The sequence continues at coordinate 385,278 of JAJOZX010004273.1, forward strand.
CCAAAAATGAACATGAACTTACTGTTTTATTAATCCAAAGATCGTAGTTATAAGAACCAATGGGCCAGTAATGTGTTATGAACATCATTGTCAATTAAACGTAATTAAGGAACTTTATTTATTTGAAAATTGTATTCTAAAATTAGTCTAAAAATATTGTTGTTGCTACGTCGACAGAATGGGCCCACAAATAACAAAACCTTCTGACCTTTTTAAAACAAACCACTCGTATAAAACTCTATCAAATTAATCTAATTAGGTTTATGCAATGACTGCCACTCACAAATGGATTTATTAGTCTTTGAAGCAGCACGAGTCATTATTTTCATTTATGATTTTAAAATTAGTGATTTCAAAATGTGCCGGATTTTGGAGTATGCCGGATTTTGAAGTGCCGAATTTTCAAGAGTCTACTGCAAAGTGTCACTTATTATTTTATAAAAATCTACAAAACGTGTCTTCAAAGAGAGAATGGTTTTATTCGGATGGATTTTAGCGTTGTTTTATTGTCCATAATGTATGTAAAGAGCACTAATACCAGAGATGGGCAGTATCGCGATACATGTATCGGCGTTACGTATCGAGCGATACTTTTGTATCTGTAACGGTATCGCTTTAGCCATCTATAAAGTATCGATGTATCGGTATCGCTTTAGACGATTTAAGAGTATCGATATATCGGTATCGCCTCAGTGATTTTCGTGTATCGATGCCCATCATGGTTATGATAATAATAATAATAATAATAATAATAATAATAATAATAATTACTTATTTATTATTCAGTTAATTTATATTTATTTATTTTTGTTAAATAAGTTTCGTGTACATTAAAGAAAGAAACAAATGAAGAATTCTGTGCGGGATAATTTAAAAAAACAATGTTCTCTGAATTAGCGCATGAGAGAAATAAATTTGTGCATATGCAGTTAATGTATGCATGGTAACACAAACCGCCATTTGTATGGCAGTTTGTGTTATCATGCATACATTAATTGCATTAAGATTAATAGCCTATTTTTAAATGCATGTATATTTTCGTTAATTATTTCGTTAATGTGTGTATATATATATATATATATATATATATATAATATATATATATATATATATATATATATATATATATATATATATATATCTCACTCTCTCTCTCTCTCTTCTCTCTATATATATATATATATATATATTTATTTATTTTTTTTTAAAGTTCGGGAAGAACCTATTCGCCTCTATTTACTGTAAAGGGCATATCTCGGCGGAAAAACAAAGAAAAAGTGAGAGGAAAGACAGAGGAAAAAGAAGGGTAGAGGGGACAGTCGAAGTGGAAAAAGACCAAGGATGACGAGGACTGCAAGGTCGAGCCCCATCATCCTTGGATGATATAATTATATGGTAATTGTTTACAGACTTTGTCGCATGAGAGTCATTCCAGCAAGCCAAATCCCTGAAAGTAAAGCTAGGGTAACCTTGGCCTAAGGCCGAGTCAGCTTGGAGTCTATCTCATAGGAGGCAGCAGGTCTAGGCTTAGGCTTAGTTACTGTAATGTATGCGATTAAAATATGAAAATTATTATGAATATCAATGAAAACAATGTAATATATAGAATTAAAGATATTAAATTTATTAGTTTATTACCGTTCAAGCGACATATACAATGGTTGAAGTCTAAAATCCCGCAGAGAAAGAGAGATTAACCAACAACAGGAAAACAAAGCATTTTGAAAAGGTTTTTAAGACGGACTATGGCACACACATCAGTGTTTCCTTTGGTTATCTGTTAGTAAGACGTGTTTCGGATGCGTTCAATCCAAATGTAGTTTTATTAATTAGTAAAATTTTGTGAGTATCATTCCCTGTGCTAGAATCAAATCAGCTTTATTGGTTTCTTTTCGCCTTACCCCTTAATTATGTGTTTTAAAGTTAGTTAAATAAAATAATATTGATGAAGAGAATTAGCCTAATGATTCAATTCCTCCATTATAACTAGGTCTAACCGGCTATGCTACCAGAGCAAGTAAAGAAATATAAGACAGAATGCAGTGAATAGAACACTAAAATGCACTATATATATCCCCGCAAGGGGGTTCTAAGCTCGTGCTCTTGAGTGCTCTTTGTGCTCGTTTGTACGTGCTTGTTCCTGGAGGTTTCACGTGCGCCCTCCCGGCCCTAGCACCCAAGGATGATGGGGCTCGACCCTGCAGTCCTTGTCATCCTTGGTCTTTTTCCACTTCAACTGTCCCCTCCACCCTTTCTTTTTCCTCTGTCTTTCCTCTCACTTTTTCTTTGTTTTTCCGCCGAGATATGCCCTTTTAAATAGAGGCGAATCGGTTCTTCCCGACCTTAAAAAAAAAAAATATATATATATGAGTGTATATATAAAATAATGAAAGATGAATCAACAAGTGTTCCTCAGGAGTCACTGTTCATGATTTAAAATACAAATTAATCATCAGGAGCGTTTGATGACTGACCATTTGTAATCTCGATGAAAATTCTAGTCTCAGTATATGAGAACGATTATTATGGCATTAATCCCATTAACCCTCAAGAGCTATCTTTATGTCCCACTCAAACAAAATTAAGCTGATTGGCGTCCTCCCTGACCCCACAATAATGGTTAAGAGTTAATGATTCGTGTTCAACTCATCTAAATTTCCATAATAAATTTATGATATTTACCTCAACCTTAGAAATATGCCGACAAACTTTGAAAAGCCACAGAATATATTATCAACAATTATTGATAATAATATTTTTGTGGTTCTTCAAAGTTTGCGAGTATGCCTCTATCTGTAACTATCTTTGTATCTGTAACCATCTAGGGCAGTGGTTCTTAAACTTTTCTACACAACAGGGATAGGTAAAAATCAGCTATAAAATACTGCGGACCGGCAGTTGGAAACCACTTTACTCAGGGTCTATACATCATCACGCCATGCACCTCTAATAGCTTTATGCAATAATATTTTAGTAAAAATAAAAGGATTGGTGATAACGTGAACAAAATTAGTCACGGAATACATTTTAATAAGTTGTTTATTTACTCATAATTGTATAATATCATGGAAAATAAAGAGACATTACAGTAATGGGAAATCATATGTGCGTTTATTAATTCAATTTTACGTACATACGCGCACGCACAATTTTACAAATATAGCCATATAATACACAGTCAAAACACAAAGAAAGCATAATCGTTATTGATAATAGCATGCACAAACTTCAAAACAAACAATCTATAAGCTTACACAGACATATGCGTTTGCAGCAAGGAAAACATTTTCACGAGGGCAAATGTATTGATTTATTTTGAATGTAACATTTATGTTTTCAGAGAGGAACGTGTGCTTGCATCTCTCTCATACGTTTGTCGATACGAAGCTGTTTTTGTCAGTGCAAGAGTGCAAGGCGCAGATTGTCATGCACGTCATTGTTACAAATATATATGTTCACAGGCTAAGTGAAAAGTAGAAGAAAGGTTTCACTGCTCTTTACAAAGCATCTCTATTCTCATACACCATTTCAAGATACGGGCAGCTCGCAGCTTTATTGCCAAGTACATAGAGGGTCAACGTACTAACGAGGCTTGTGTACGTGGCTCATCACCAATGAGAGCAACTATGCCTTGTATTATCCTAAATCAGTGAGCGGTCAAATTTATAATCATTTCTTTGCTTGTGTCGTTAGCTTGTTCTACACGAACAAAACGAAGAACTCAGGAATATATGTATGTGTATATATATATATATATATGTATATATGTGAAAATTATTTCACGAAAGTAACACGTGAAAAATATTTATGTTTCCTTTCCTTCGTGGTTTTATTCATCATATGTGTGTGTGTGTGTGTGTGTGTGTGTGTTGTGTGTGTAGCCAGAAATCTACACACATAAATAGGAAGAAAATTGCATAATGTTATATGTCATTAATATTTCCGTCAACTATTTCTTTGTTTATATCAAATCTAGCTTTTAAAAACTAGAAAGATATTTGTTTGTTTTTCTGTTGTTTATATCAGCAATCTTTTTCTATCTCTTTCTCCCTCTCTCTCTCTCCACATTGTCTTTTCCCCTTCTCTACACTTGTTGTATTTGTTTCACATGAATTTTGTTTGTTTAAAATGTTTTTAAATTAGGGAAAATGGGCAAAAATTATCTTTGTTTACCGTTCATTCCACTCGATGTTGAATTCTCCCCAACAGCAAATTTGGAAAAAATGAGTCAACATCGCACAGAAAAGAGTTTGTTTGTGAAGGGAGTTAATGTATATCGAATTATCTGTTAATCACATGTTTATAAGGTTATTTACGAAAATACTTAGCATGAACAATAATAAACTTAAATAAATGGAAAATGGGTCAGAAATTTAAAGTAGATTTAAAGTAGATTTGCTATTTTCGCGCACCTTTTCGAAATTAATTGCTCATAGAATTTACGTGAATGAATGTAATGATATCCAACTGTGTACGTACAGTATTGACTGTTGATGAATGCACGGTAGAGACTGCCATTTCAGAAAGCTTTTTGTTTAGAGTTTGTTTTGCTGGTGCCTCATGGACAATTTTTTTCTATAATACTGCGTTCAACTGACATTAGAAACATGTTATTTGACATAATAAACCCTATCCAAGCTAAGTGCCCAATTAGGCAGGTTTTCGAAATTACTTTGTCCCAGAACAGGATTATATATTACACACTGTTAAGATTGACAAGAATTAGTAATTGACTTTCATTTACATTACTTGGTGAAGCTTCGTTTTTGTATTTTTGCTTTAAACTATGTTATTAGTGGACGGCTTTGGTTAAAAATAGCAGTTCATTCTTAACGACGCACATCATTATATAAATATAGTATACCATATTTATGCAACGATACCGCTTATGAATAAGTTACTTTTTGATGTGATTTGTAGAATAGATCTTTGGTTTTGGTATGTAACAACTTATAAATAGAGTCGTTAATTTATTTTTAAAACTTTAAAAAAAAACAACGAATTAGTAAACAAAACTTAAGAACCTAACGATTGGTTAGGTTAAGTCGTGATATTTTCGTTAGTTAGCCTTATAAGGCTAACTAACGAAGGCGGGGGGACCTGATCTCAGGTGCCCCCCCCGAATTACCACGATATCCGAAATACCGAGTGTCGAATTAGTGGGGTCCGAGTGTATATAATATAGAGTTTCAGTTTTTTTTCGATTTTAGTTCTTTTTTTTTTTAGTTTCAATTTGTCAACATTTATTTGCTACAGTAAACTCAGATATTTAATATATATATATATATATATATATATATATATATATATATATATATATATACACCGTAGATTCATATATCTGGTGATTCCTTCCGTTATTGATCTGATTTTGTATCCTATTGTACAGGTGTTCAAAAAGTCCCGTCACCCCCTACAAAATGTACATATTGTAGTACCAATTTTATTTTTGTGTGATTAATTGAATTTATATGTGATTCATTGACATTTTTTTCCTTTCCAGATATTAGAGTGTGTGAATAATGGCAGACCAGTCCACTTACACTGGAGGAAAGGATAGGATGAGCACATGGGCTCATGAAAGGTCACATACTGGCAAAACGATGCATGATATCGAGAATGATTTCAACACAAGATTCAATAAGGCTGCACTACCAAACAAGACGGTATTACGCTGGAAAAAAGCTCTTGAAAACTGGCTCCATCAAGACAGACCACGGTCGAGAAGACCAAACAACGCGAGCAGAACACTGTGAAGGTGTGATTTCATCGGTGGTTCGTTCACCGAAAAAATCACTCGGAAACGCTCACAAGAACTTGCAGTCCCCCATGTCCACAATGAGAAATTGCCATGACAAAAGATCTCGGCATGAAACCATACCGTCCGTCATTTGTTAATGCAGAGGTTTTCAAACTGTGTTCCGCGAGAAACTTGATGGGGTTCCGTGGGCCATGTCATGAGAGACTGAGAAGGAGAGAGAGGTAAGATAAAATAATATCAACTGGCATGAGTGAATTTACGATATATATTTCTGCGAATTAGTGATGTGTTTTGAAAGGCGTAGTAGGCAAAGAGAGAGTGGGCGAGAGAGAAAATTTTAATTCAAACGATGAGATATCCAGAATAAGTGTTGCCTCTCGTAGCCATAGTAAGAAAACAGGAGCCCATTTTGTAAACAAAAACACAGCTGATGACACACAAGCACTGGTCTGACTGATTTGGTGAGTTTTTCTATGTTTTTAGGTTTAGTTTTCTCAGTTCACGAAAGTTATGATCACAGAAATGTAATATTGAAACTTTTATCCAAAGAAAACAATCACATCCGAGTCATTGAACATTTATTTGTTTGATTAACTATTAAAATTACTCCTCAATAAACTGTAAAATTCCTCACTTTTAATTATTTTGCATTGAAAACTTGAATTTTATAATAAACATGATATTTTTTATACTTATAATTTCTTTTATGCTGACAGTAATGTGGGGGGAGGGGAGAATTTAAAATAAATAGGTCAATAAAAGTAAATTGTCTTCTTTTCTTGTAAATTTGTAAACTTATATATATATATATATTTTTTTTTTTTTGTGAAATTCATATAACTGTATATGTAAATTTCATAAATTACATAAATAAACTCTAGTGAGCATAAATTGTGTTTTTTACCACTTTACTTTATATCATTAAAATTAGATCGCCTGAAGATCAGGGCCCCCAGCCTTCTTTAGTTAGCTTTATAAGGCTAACTAACGAAAATATCACGATCTAACCTAACACAATCGCAAGGGCGTACAGTTGACCTAACGATTAGTTAGGTTAGGTTGTGATATTTCGTTAGTTAGCCTTATAAGGCTAACTGGAGAAGGCTGGGGGTCCTGATCTTCAGGTGATCCTTAAAATTTTACCTGTTGGTCAAGGTTCCGTGAATTTTTTTTTTTAAATGAGGGTTCCGTGGCTTCAAAAAGTTTGAAAAACTCTGTGTTAATGAATTAATCGATACTTGATTCTTGGTTAGTAACTGTAATTAGTAACTGTATTTATTGTAATTAAAGTAATTCTTGCTAGTGACTTGTTTCTTAAATTACACCTACCACATATAAATACAATTAATCACACAAAAATAAAATTGGCATTACAATATGTACATTTTGTAGGGGGTGACGGAACTTTTCGAACACCCTGTAAGTTGCAGTTGATATTTTGTGTCAGTAAACTCGTTAATAGATGTATCAAAATTTATAATAATAAATTAATATATGTATCTCATTTATAGCTGACTGAAGATCACGCTTTAAGTATTATTTAAGAATAGGCCTCATAACATCAAGTAATTACATCTTAATTGAAGCTAAAAGTAAAAATTAATTGAAGCTAAAAGTACAACTTGAAGCTAAAAGTACAAATTAATTGAAGCTAAAAGTACATAATAATTGAAGCTAAAAGTACAAAATAATTGAAGCTAAAAGTACAAATTAATTGAAGCTCAAAGTACAAATTAATTGAAGCTATACAAATTAATTGAAGCTAAAAGTACAAATTAATTGAAGCTAAAAGTACAACTTAATTGAGGCTAAAAGTAAAACTTAAATGAAGCTAAAAGTACAACTTAATTGAGGCTAAAAGTAAAACTTAAATGAAGCTAAAAGTAAAACTTAATTGAAGCTAAAAGTACAAATTAACTGAAGTTAAAAGTACAAATTAATTGAAACTAAAAGTACAAATTAATTGAAGCTAAAAGTACAAATTAAATCAAGCTAAAATTATTCTTTTTAATAAAGGCAACAATTTAATTAATACACAAGCTAATTTAGTCTAATTTAATTAAATGATGTAAGGGTAAATAGTAGAATTATAGTAAGTAGATTTAGAGAACTTGAAACAATATAACAAAAGCAATTAACAGTATTTAATATTGTAATAACAGTATTTCAATTAATATTCTAATTAATAATGTTCATTTGTATATTTTAATGTACTAAATATTTTATCGCCATGTTTCTTATATAATGCCCTATTATTATTATTATTATATATATATATATATATATATATATATATATATATATATATAATAATAATTTGTTATATATACACTGTATATATAATACAGTATATTGTGTGAATGTTTTTTCTTATCTCTTATCTTCTTGACCAGGTCAAAATCCCTTCTTTTTTTTAATCTTAAGTCTTAATTCTTTTAAAAAACGGGTTTTTGGTTGTTTTTTTTAAGAATGCTCTTTTTTTTTAGTTTATAAAATTTAGATAAACAATAATGATTTCCATTTCAATTTTGAGTTTTTTATTTTATTTCAATTTCAATTTCAGTTCCGATTTCAGTTTGGTTGTTTTTTTTTTCATATTTTTTTTCGATTTGTTTTTTTTTCCAGTTTAATTTTTTTTTTTTTAATCAGTTTCTTTTTTTCAGTTTGTGGATCCCGGTTTATATTGATTCCTCATCTCTGATATATATATATATATATATATATATATATATATATATATATACCGGGTGGCCCATAATTCAGGAACCATAGGAATAATTGTATTTTTTTTCTAATAATTCTTGTACTTTGTAATAATGTTTTTTTTTCTTTATTTTCTTTTTTATTAAAAAAAATCGATTGGAGTGATATCTGGTGAGGTGGGTGGCCATTCGATAGGACCTCTTCGGCCAATCCATCTGTTGGGGAACGTTTTAACAAGGTATTTGCGAACTTGCATGGCAAAATGAGGAGGTGCACCGTCTTGGTGAAAAAATGCCACGTCGTTTGTTTATCGATACGTCATCCAAGTAAATCATCAAGAAGAAAATAAAGGAAAAAAACATTATTAGAAAGTACAAGAATTATTTGAAAAAAAATACAATTATTCCTATGGTTCTTGAATTATGGGCCACCCGGTGTATATATATATATTTTTTTTTTTTTACTAAATATAGAAACTGTTCACCCTTACATAGCCCTGTTCAAAATTTAGAACTATCTTTCAACAAGTTTTGAACACCTTAAGACATGTCAGAATTCAATAGAATTTTTTTTAAATGAGTTCACTTCCACCTAATTACACCTACCTAATTACACCTACCACATATAAATACAATTAATCACACAAAAATAAAATTGGCATTACAATATGTACATTTTGTAGGGGGTGACGGAACTTTTCGAACACCCTGTAAGTTGCAGTTGATATTTTGTGTCAGTAAACTCGTTAATAGATGTATCAAAATTTATAATATAATTAATATATGTATCTCATTTATAGCTGACTGAAGATCACGCTTTAAGTATTATTTAAGAATAGGCCTCATAACATCAAGTAATTACATCTTAATTGAAGCTAAAAGTAAAAATTAATTGAAGCTAAAAGTACAACTTGAAGCTAAAAGTACAAATTAATTGAAGCTAAAAGTACATAATAATTGAAGCTAAAAGTACAAAATAATGAAGCTAAAAGTACAAATTATTGAAGCTCAAAGTACAAATTAATTGAAGCTATACAAATTAATTGAAGCTAAAAGTACAATTAATTGAAGCTAAAAGTACAACTTAATTGAGGCTAAAAGTAAACTTAAATGAAGCTAAAAGTACAACTTAATTGAGGCTAAAAGTAAAACTTAAATGAAGCTAAAAGTAAAACTTAATTGAAGCTAAAAGTACAAATTAACTGAAGTTAAAAGTACAAATTAATTGAAACTAAAAGTACAAATTAATTGAAGCTAAAAGTACAAATTAAATCAAGCTAAAATTATTCTTTTTAATAAAGGCAACAATTTAATTAATACACAAGCTAATTTAGTCTAATTTAATTAAAATGATGTAAGGGTAAATAGTAGAATTATAGTAAGTAGATTTAGAGAATTTGAAACAATATAACAAAAGCAATTAACAGTATTTAATATTGTAATAACAGTATTTCAATTAATATTCTAATTAATAATGTTCATTTGTATATTTTAATGTACTAAATATTTTATCGCCATGTTTTTATATAATGCCCTATTATTATTATTATTATATATATATATATATATATATATATATATATATATATATATATATATATAATAATAATAATTGTTATATATACACTGTATATATAATACAGTATATTGTGTGAATGTTTTTCTTATCTCTTATCTTCTTGACCAGGTCAAAATCCCTTCTTTTTTTTAATCTTAAGTCTTAATTCTTTTAAAAAACGGGTTTTTGGTTGTTTTTTTAAGAATGCTCTTTTTTTTAGTTTATAAAATTTAGATAAACAATAATGATTTCCATTTCAATTTTGAGTTTTTTATTTTATTCAATTTCAATTTCAGTTCCGATTTCAGTTTGGTTGTTTTTTTTCATATTTTTTTCGATTTGTTTTTTTTTCCAGTTTAATTTTTTTTTTTTTAATCAGTTTCTTTTTTCAGTTTGTGGATCCCGGTTTATATTGATTCCTCATCTCTGATATATATAATATATATATATATATATATATATACCGGTGGCCCATAATTCAGGAACCATAGGAATAATTGTATTTTTTTTCTAATATTCTTGTACTTTGTAATAATGTTTTTTTTTCTTTATTTTCTTTTTTATTAAAAAAATCGATTGGAGTGATATCTGGTGAGGTGGGTGGCCATTCGATAGGACCTCTTCGGCCAATCCATCTGTTGGGGAACGTTTTAACAAGGTATTTGCGAACTTGCATGGCAAAATGAGGAGGTGCACCGTCTTGGTGAAAAAACATGCCACGTCGTTTGTTTATCGATACGTCATCCAAGTAAATCATCAAGAAGAAAATAAAGGAAAAAACATTATTAGAAAGTACAAGAATTATTTGAAAAAAATACAATTATTCCTATGGTTCTTGAATTATGGGCCACCCGGTGTATATATATATATTTTTTTTTTTTACTAAATATAGAAACTGTTCACCCTTACATAGCCTGTTCAAAATTTAGAACTATCTTTCAACAAGTTTTGAACACCTTAAGACATGTCAGAATTCATAGAATTTTTTTTAAATGAGTTCACTTCCACCTAACCCTATTTAAGAAGTTTGACAAGTTCAGAGTTTGTCCATCTGTCCGACAGGTTTTTAGGTCCACATATTTCCATTTTGCGTAGTTTAACTCTGACCTGTTTTATCCAAAAAATAGTGACGTTTCACTTCAGCAACGTTCTCTCTGTACATAATAAAATTTTACAAGATGGAGCTGGGATTACCATTAATGATAATGATGATATTACACCACACGTAAGAGGACGTTTCACTGATATAAAGTTAGTTAAAAAAATGACATTCTCATGATACATTATCTTTAATAGTGATTTCATTTACATAGTGCAAAAGCTTCCATCATTTAATATATAGATAGATAGATAGATATATAGATAGATAGATAGATATATAGATAGATAGATATAAATATATATATTTGATATTTTAGATTTTGCCGAGTTCCGCAGTATTAAATGAAATATAAGTTTTCCTTTTCAACCATTTTCTGAAAATAACGATTTAATCCTCTTATTTCGGATATTGTTATTAATGTTTCAGAATAAATATTGCAATAAATGTTTGGAAATACTGCATTGTATAATATTATAATAAAAATTACGAGTATATTTGGACTACGTCATGTCCGATGTCGTAACACCGCTTCCGATCGATCAGTGAAGTTAAGCTGTATATCGAGGTGATCGCTCACATCATGTAAACCTTTGCCAGCATCATATATTTACATGTAAGCCTACATTCAGAAAACAATATTGTTAATTTGACAAACAAATTAGTATTTTAACAAGGGTGGCATGTTAAAAATCAACTGACAAAGGCTTTTTTTCAGTTCCTTTACGTTACAAATGCTTTGCTGGACTGACATTTCCTACGAGCAAAGTTAACGATATCTACATTGTTAAATTTATTGTTTACTTGATTAACAAAACGTGGCTCGTTAAAAATACAGATCATATTACTGAATGGGTGGCCCTTCTAGTGGAAGAAATTTCAATTATATTCCACTTCAGTTCATTTTCATTAACAGAGCGTAATTACATACAAGTTAATTACTTTGTCCATACAGAACAACATATTATACAACAACGTAAGTTTTAACATTAAATATATAAGAAATTAAACATATAAGAAATTAACTTCCCTTACCTTTGTAGAGCGAGAACCTTTGTTACAGAAAAAACAAAATCTCATAGCCGCCGTGTTATACATTCGGTTGTAAGACACAGATGAATTTGCAGAGTTTTGTATACTTTACGCATTCTTTCATACTTATCTTAATTTACACTCTCTCTCTCTCTCTCTCTCTCTCTCTCTCTCTCTCTCTTTCTCTCTTTATATATATATATATATATATAATACAGGGTGTCCGTAAAAGGTCTTTATTATTTTTATTTTTTATTTTTTAAAGCATGTTAAAGATACAGTTACGAAACATAAACTATCCGAAAGATCAAGTCCAGAAGTTTAGATTTATTAATTTAAATTAAAGAATTTTAATATGAGCGCCGCGAGTTGCTCGAGCAATATCAAACCGCTATTCAACCTCCTGCTACACTCTTCTGAGAATATCTTCGTCAATCTTTGCAAAAACCTCTGTGATCCGTGTCTTCGGGTCTTGTAATGTCGTCGGCAATGGAGGGACGTAGACATTGTCCTTAAAACCTCCAGAGAAAGAAATCCATGGGTGTAAGGTCTGGTAATTTCGGGGGGCATTCCATAGGGCCTCCACGCCCAACCCATCGATTTGGAAGAAGTCTATCCAGATACGACCGTACCTCGTTAATTCAGTGGCGTATCAAGGGAGGGGAGAGGGGCGACCGCCCCGAGCGGCACTTCCTGAGGGGCGGCAAATTACTGTCAGGCGGGCGCAGTATGCAAAATTTTGGTTTTTATGTTTTAAAATGCAACCCTCCAAAATATTATATCTTATCATTGTCGCGCGTTATTTGTGTACAAAATATCCATGGTTTTGATGAAAAATCATCATTAAATGCTATATATGCCACCTCAATGCCACTATTTCCACAAATAGTTGCGTTAAATTTTCACATCGGAAAGGTTGCCAGCACTATTTTTCAGACTTTCCCTATATTATTTAGGTTAGGCTTTGCATTCTTTGAGCTTTGATGATGCTAATAATTAATGGGTGTTTTATTTTGTAGATACCCTACTGAATTAGCAAACATGAGCAAACGACAGAGACTGAGTGGTGCTGCATACAAGAATCTTCGCGAAAAAAAAGAGGAGGAAGGCAAGCGTGCTGCTAAGCGATTTCATCAGTTAATGGGATTCTCAGACACACCTTCAGTGCCTTCTGGGAAGCAAGGAGATCAACCGCAATGTGATATATCTTTAGAGATAGATGTTCAAGCGGCAACTTCAAGTGAACCTCCAAATAATCAGGATCAACCCTCATCTACATCACAAAGTCACCCACCCACCCATCACCCATAGAGTCTGTTTAACGATTCTGGCAACTGGCCCGTTCCAATGACGGACAATTTGAGAATCGAACTCATTAAACGTGGACCATCACATTTGAAAAACATGAATGGACCCTTTCCAGCTGATTCAAACAATAGGTCAATGTCAAAAGTTTGGTATTTCAAAACTTTGGAAAATGGCGAAAAAATTGAAAGGTCATGGCTAATCTTCTCACCTTCAAAATGTAGCTTGCATTGCTTTTGCTGTCGTCTCTTCAACAACATCTCCAGTGCATTTGGAAAAGAAGAAGGATTTTTTGCCTGGAGGAAACTGAATCCAAGAGTACCTGAACATGAAAACAGTCCATATCATACCCGATGCTTTGAACAATGGAAAGAGTTGTCTATGCGCCTTCAGTTGAATGCTACAATAGATAATGCACATCAGTTGCAAATAAACATGCTACTGCTAAGTGGAAAGAAATACTGAGACGAATTTATGACTGCTTCATGTTCTTGGCAAAACAAGATCTTGCATTCTGAGGGCACCGAGAGAACTTAAATGAAGAAGCTGGGCTAGCTGGCAATTCTGGAAACTTTTTGGAGTTAATAAAACTAATGGGCAAATATGACCCAGTAATTAGGGAACATCTTACAAAAATACGAATGACTGACAAGATATCCACTACGTATTTGTCACCTAACATTCAAAATTAGTTCATCACACTAATCGGCTGTAATGTTCGAAAATGTATAATTGATAATGTGTCTAGTGCAAAGTACTTTGCAATAATTTTCGATAGTACACCAGATATATCGCATATTGATCAGATGTCTCAGGTAATTCGCTATGTGTCGATTAAAGATGGTAATGTAGAGGTGAAGGAATCCTTCGTTGATTTTATTAAATTAGAGGGAAGACTGCTGAGGCAGTTACTGATCTCATTGTCACTAAGCTCCGTGAGGATGGGCTGGATATCCAGAATTGTTATGGTCAAGGGTATGACAATGCTGCTACGATGGCAGGTATTCATCTTGGAGTTCAACGCAGAATTCTTGATGTTAGCAAACACGCTGTTTTCATTCCTTGCAATAACCACTCTGAACTTGGCTGGAGTTCATGCCGCGGGACTGAGTCCTAATGCTGTAACTTTCTTTGGAACAATTGAACGAATTTTCGTCTACTTTTCTTCCTCTACTCATCGTTGGGATGTCTTAACAAAACATTCCAAAATCACCGTCAAGCGAGTCTCTGATACGCGGTGGAGTGTTAAGTATGATGCTGTTTCTAGTCTTAAGAACAACTTGACTCACGTTGTTAGTGCCTTGGAAGAACTGAGTGAAGGGGTCTCCGAAAATCTGGACACAAAGGGCGATGCTGAAGCTCTGTTGACCTCCATCATGTCATACATATTCATTGTGTACTTATTTTTCTGGGATCCAGTGCTGAAAGAAATCAATGATGCTCAGCTATATTTTCAAAGAAAGGGACTTGCTTTGGACCAGTGTGCATTAAAAATGAACTCTTTATCCGTGTTTTTAACTAATGAACGAGAGGCAGTAGTATCAAACGCTGCAGATGCCGCCGAAGAGTTCTGTAATGAAATGGATATCAGTATAGACCGCAGAGTCAGGAGACGGAGAAGAATGCCTGGAGAGCAAGCTCGTGAGCTGGATTGACCGTGCAAGAGGATGTACGCAGAGAATTTTTTAAAATCATGGATCGTTTATTAGCAGAAATTGAAAACGCACAGTTTGTCTTAAAAACATGAATGATCGCTTTGAATTTCTGTCTCCTTCGTACCTTTGAATCAGTCCAAAGATGAAGAAATTAATACAAGGTCAATAATTTTTCTTCCATCTACAATGACATTAATCCAGGAAGTTACTGGAAGAAATAAAGCGTTTGCGCAGACATTTGCTCAGTTTCGAAAGCATAAGCGTCGACGATGATCCAAAGAACTGGGATATGTTAAAACTACTTCAGTGGATCGTTAAATGGGATCTAGTGGAATCTTTGCCTCATATAACAATTGCCCTCCGGATCTGTCTAACTACATGCATGTCCGTGGCAAGTTGCGAACGAAGTTTCTCGAAACTGAAACTTATAAAAACTTACCTCAGGTCAACTATAAGTCAATCTAGACTGAGCAATTTGGCGATTATTTCAATTGAACGCGAAGTTGCAGAGACAATGGACATAGAAAAAATCATTCATGAATTTTCTGTTATGAAAGTCCGAAAATTTAACTAGGCATTATACATTATATAGTTATTGTTAAAATTATGTAGTGTATTATGTACGGTACATTATGTAGTATTGTTAAAATTGAAGTTGCTTTATTTAAGTTTTTCTTCCAATAAAAGTTTTGTTTAGAAGTGTATTTTTGTAAAGGAATTGTTTTTAAAATTGAAAATTGTTGCGGGGGGGGGGGGGCGTTGGCATTTTCGCCCCGAGCGGCAATAAGTATTGGTACGCCTCTGCTCGTTATGGAAGTGTGGTGGGGCTCTGTCTTGTTGGTAAATCAGATTTGGAATATCCTCCATCAGCTGCGGCATTAACCACTCCTGTAGCATGTTAAGATAGACAATTCCTGTCACTGTGGGTTCTGCAAAGAAGAACGGCCCGTAAAGTTTTCCTTCCGACAATGCCGCAAAAACATTAACTTTGGGGCTGTCTCTTTCGTGTTCGAATGACGCATGGGGGTTTTCACTCCCCTAGATCCTCAGATTATGCCGATTCACTCGTCCCGACAGATGAAATGTCGCTTCGTTACTGAAGATCAACCTGCCCATAATGGTGTCATCATCAGCCACTTTTTTGAGGATCTCTGAACAAAACTCATATCGTTTCATTTTGTCTGTTGGCTGTAGTAGTTGCACAATCTGTAACCGATATGTACGGAGATGAAGACGTTTACGAAGAACCTGTCAACGGGAATGTTAAGTTGCCTACTAACACGCCGCACCGATTTCTGCGAACTGCGCAAAAATGCCTGTCGTATGTTCTCAACACGTGCTCTACTCACAGAAGGTCTGCCGGAACTTTTTCCTATGTAGAGACATCCAACGTTCACAAAACGATTATACCAGGCAAGAACCGAAGGTTTACTTGGTGGCTTCTTCCTGTACCTCTGCCGAAACCGTCGTTGCACTGTCACAGCAGATTTTGTTTCATGAAAAGCCAACACACAAAACGCCTTCTCTGGTCCAAATATCATTATGCGATACTAACAACTAAAGCTTCCACCAGGCGGCAACATTGAAGACTTCGGCCACCTAGCGGCCACAGTGAAAAAGAAAACGAAAAATTAAAAGCACTCTGAAAAATATATAATTAAAATAGTAAAGACCTTTTATGGACACCCTCTATATATATATATATATATATATATATATATATATAATTATATATATATATTACCAGCACATGCGTTACAAGTTTTCTTAAGACCGGCTATAGACGTAGGTTCCAAAGTTTACTTAAAAAGATTTAGCTGTCATGGGCCAAGAATAATACTTACACAGCTGAACTGTTGGAATTAACATAAATACGCATTTAATTTCCTCAAAGAAATTAATGTATTCATAATAACACAATCCACCAAATGAAAGACGTTTTAAGTTGTATTATGTATGCCTTAACTGCGCATGCGTTAATTCAGAGAAAACTGACAAACATTTCTAGTGTTTGATGATATGATATCCACATAGCAAAAACGAAGGAAACTTTAGACACAAAATTGATGGGACGTAATGTTTTATCATGTTCGAATTTTGTTGAAGTTTTTTAGTCGGTATATTCTACTGTATATTCTAGAATCTAGAACATTAAAAACAAATGTACGTCGAGACTTAACACGCTTAGGGTACTAACAGGCACAAACTTTGGACACCAGCAGGAAACAACATCACTCATATACAAACAATATATTCGCTCAGTTATGGACTATGCTAGCCCATGCTGGGCACCCATTATCTCAAACACACACATAAACACCTTACAGACAATACAAAACAACGCACTTCGTATCATTACAGGATGCACTCAAACAACACCAATAGAACACCTGCATACATAAACAAAAATACTGAAAGTTAGGGAACATTTAGACATGAGGGGAACACAATTCATGGCAGCAGCGACAACTAACCCACAACACCCTTGCACCACATATACAATCATGCACCGACACCTCGCACCATTAAGGTAACACCAGAGAGACATTATAACCAAATACTCCCTTCCATACCACGCCTCACAGAAATCACACAGTACAGAAAACACATACAAACACACACCTAACTAGGGTTTCTCCTTATATGCAGCTTTCTTCATCCCGGGAAATCCCGGGAATTCCCAGAAAAATGAAGCCAATTCCCGGGATCCCGGGAAATCCAGGAAATGGTTGTATATTTAAGAGAACGGTAATTTTTTTATTGTTCAGTGATAAAATACCCTTTCAGAATTGGGATAACCAATTACTTATGCCTAGATGACCACTTTTGCATTGTAATACTTGAAATGAGTTTACCAATCAGTGGTAGCTATTTATTATTTATTAAACATAATATTTATCATGCTATTCATCTGCAGGGGGCAAATAAAAGGCTAAAATATTATATTCCTTTAATTATAATTAAGTGCATTTGCAAATAAAAAAAGAAAAAGAAAAAGAAACTTCATTCAAAAAAAATAATTTATGCCTTTTATCTCAACATATTTTATCTTAAAATATTTAGCCAATACAAAAAAAATAAAAGTAAAATAAACTTCATTAGAAAAAATAATTTCATCCTTTTATCTTATTTTAGTGTTTGAGAGGAATTTTGCATTGTTATTTTCAATAACGTTCCTGTAATTTCAGAGTAAATGCTTTAAATCATGTTTAAAGACAATTTTACTATGTCCATTGTCAAAGGATACGTTAGCTGTGTTACGATAACTATAATAATTAAGGATGGTTTATGCAGCACTTGGTACTGTACTGCGTTACAGGAAAATAAAGTTACTCTCAGACCCATTATTTATTTATGACCTCGGAGGAACTAAAAACAAGCATTAACTGGTGTTTGTTTAAAATAAAACGAGCTAACTACCCCTCAATTTTCTCCCAATCTGGAAACCAGCCTTGAAACGTAAGCTTCTGGAAATCCTGATGTACAGATCAAAGATGGAAAATTGAAGTACTGCAAACAGCATATTAATGTAGTGTGTAGATGAAAGAAGCACGTTACACAGCACATTTTATCCAGTATTTCACAAAAGAGCAATGTTGATACAACCTCGACCAAATCATAGCGAGTCTGCTTCAAAGTATATACAAATTTCTAAAATGGTTATATATATATATATATATATATATATATATATTATATATATATATATATATATTATATATATATATATACAGTGTGTGTGTGTGTGTGTGTATATATATATATATACACAGTGTGTGGTGTGTATATATATATATATATATATATATATATTACTTTTGGCTTATATTTCGTGCTATCTGCAAAAACAATGCCTAGGGAAAAATTAATATCACGAATTTTTATCTCAGAGTTATTTTTTTTTAGGTTAATTTAGGTTAAGTTAGGTTAGATAGGGTTAACTTAACCTAACCTAACCTAAAGCAAATAACTCGATATGTAAAACCAAGGTACAATATCATTCGAATTATTTGAATGCCGACTTTTTGGATTAAAACCTTTATGCACGTGAAATTTAAAAAAAAAATTATATACAGGGGGGTAAAAAAAAACTTTCTTTAAATTTTTATATGAAACCTTCCTGTACGTTAATGAAAGCGGAAATTATTAAAAATTTGGAAAAGAGAAAATATCACTTCTCCGCGTTATTGACCGTCCAATTATCAGACAAAAAAAATTACACAAAAATTGAGCAAAAGGCAGATATTCTCTCTCTCTCTCTCTCTCTCTCTCTCTCTCTCTCTCTCTCTCTCTCTATATATATATATATATATGTATATATATAAATATCGTATATATTGGTTCGAACAGAGGAACGTTGGCAACATCTCATTGCCTGCTCAGAGTCTTGATCTCAGTCTCATAGAACACTTCTGTAATGAACTATGGTGGCACATCGGGAACAAATCGCAAAGACCAACTTCTCTTGCCCTACTGAAAACTGCACTGCCAGAGGAGTGGCGCAGTATCCCTCTTGAAAAAATTAAAAATTGGTAGAAATAAGGCTGTCATTAAGGCTAAGGATGGACCCTACATCCTATTAACTACACTGTGAACGGTTATCTTTTGTTTTATTTATGTTGTCCCAATACGTTCGGTAGTATTCGGATGCGCCTCGGTGGTTAGCGTCACTGACTACGAATCCATCGGCCCCGGAATCGAGACCCGGTAACAGCAGGCGATGCGCAGCAAACCCAGCTGTTCATCCTCCCACACAATAAAAAAAAAATGGTAGGTAGGTAAATAGGTACCCTGGGTAGCCTAGTGGTTAAGACGGTGGGCTGCTGGTGGGGCGTAGTTCGGATTCCATGTTAAACTGTAGGTCTAAGGTGGAGTGACAACCTTGACCTTCGTCAGAATAAACAATTCGGGCGGAAACTAAACCAAGTGTGTGTGTGTGTGTGTGTGTATAAAACCTCAAAAATTTCCAACGACGACAAAAGAGTGAAAACAATTAATATTAATGAAAACAAAGATTAACACAAGTGACAAGCGTGTTTTTTTAACTTTATGTAAATTGTTACATTTTATTGATATGAACTATTGAAAAGGATTCGTTATTTGATATGAAAACGATCAAATTTTGGTTGCTGAATAAAAATATTGAGGATTAAGTTGTGTGTATATATATATATATATATATATATATATATATATTATAATATATATTCGTTAGTATAACCCATAAAACACTAGGCAAGATTTTGCATTCATAGATCTACCACTATAGATAACTCATCTGAATTGCTGAACAGTAAATACTGGAATTGATTCCCATTCCTGTCGAAATGCTGCATTTGAATGCGAAGCTGTATGCTGTGAGCGGTATGTTTAGGAGGAGTCATGCCGCAAAGAGTTCTTTTCAAGGAATCACAGAGAGAGAACTCCGTTAGCGGTAGATCAGAGCTTGGTGTCCAAGCATCTTTTGAAATGATTCGTTTACCAAATTAATTATTTAATGTGGGTGCTGCTCCTTTTCAGGGTATGTCATCTTACAATGTCTTTTTCAGTGTCATCTCTAGATGGTTCGCGAATTCATCAACTGTGCCTTATACTGATCTGCGTTAATGGTCCTTGAGACTTTCTGATCATGAAGGTGGGTGTTAGGAATTCTGCAATCTGCATGCTCGCGCGTATTTTGTGTGTATTGATAAGGCATGCCTTCGGTGAAGTGTTGTCATCTACTTCAATGCATTATGCATAGTTCCAGCTGTGTTCTTGTAAAATTTCGACAGAAATCGCCTACTGTTTACGAAGTTATGGTATGTCATGGTTGCACTAATTAGGGGGATAATAAAAGTAGTGTCATGGTGTGACTATGAAAATGGTAAAAGGGGGAATTATCAGAATTTCTAGAAAACACGTGTGATTTTCTGCAAAGTATGAAAAGGTGAAAAAAATGACTTTTATTTATGACCACCAAGAACGTTTGATTGAAGTTGCCCGCATTAGTTACACACATTCTCTATAATCAATGTAGAGTTTCATTCATTTCTTGCAGGCAACATAATTGGCGCGCAATTCTTCATTTAACTAATCATGGAGATCTGAAACCAATAAAAACTAAAACTAATATTTATAGTTTAGCGTCAAAGAAGAATGGGTCTAAAATCAGCTCTGATTTTTTGACGTGTTCACTGTTATACGACAACAGAATTTCTCCCATGGAATATGTCGAATAAATTGATTCATCCAATCAAAAAAAATTATCGGATTCAAACAACCGTATTTTTAAAATTTGCAGAAAACAGAATAAACGGTACTTTATCCTGTTATCCCGGACCCCAGACTTTTTGCCGAAAATATCATAAAACCTA